>SJOL01008215.1:137842-168673 GCA_004794785.1 Opisthorchis felineus | reverse complement strand
ACATCTCGATGAATCGGAATGATAAAGAAGGCTTTAAACTTTACAAACGAGTCCGCTCAAAAATCCACAGAGGTCGCTTGCCCTTAAACACAAACAAGTTACTAATGTAAGCAATGCGCTAAAGCCAGGCAGGACGACTTTTAGGAAGCTTGTTTAGGTCGCTTAATGTGCTTTTACAGTGTATTAAAAACATGAAAATTGGTGCTTATTGAAATCATCTTTAGTGGAATGACAGCATTTTTACTCGGAGATAAAAGTCAAAATGTCTCATCCCGATACCTTGTCCAACCTCTAATTTAAATTCTTTTTCCAGAAACCCAGTTTGCAGGTTATTACACTTTATCCTGGTTTAGTCAGTAAATGAATGTGTTAGATCTACTAAATGTCCCACCTAACCTCGAAATACCCGGACTTGAGTTATGTTTGACCCTTAATTTTTGGGTTACGACCTCAGAAATCCAGTCCAATTAATTACTGATATTAACTGGCCTCTGCTAGTCACTTAATTCACGGAAGGCTTATCACGTCAGCTTAGTGTTTTTAGTGTTATATTAAAATACGAAACAATTTCTTGCTACCTAACTGCTTTATAGCCTAAATATACTAAACATTCTTCATGTTTAACAAGCAACTTGAATTATTTTAAACCTCCGAATTGGAATCAAATATCCTGTTTTGTCGTTTTATATGTATCAGCTAATCAGTCGTCCATTTTTACGCGGTAGCCGTACGTATGAATGACATGCAGACATAAGTCTAGTCCAGTCTACTGGCCAAACTTACTTAGAACGTAGTATTGTTTATATCTTTAAAGTTGCATGATACCAAACTCACAATCAGTTACTACGTATCGTCTACATGAAGGACTATTTACTCACCTAAATAAACAAAAGCTGGACTTTCCCAATATGCTAAAACAGCTCAATTGCACACTTGGAGTTTACTCAAAAAAACAAAATTTTAAATCCTTGACATTTATTAGAGGTTGGACTGGCCTTTTTACTTCCAGCTGTTGACCTGTTTCTGCATGACAACGGAAGTGTTGCGCTAGAACATGCATTATTATTCCACACATCTCAATAATACCTTTCCACATTATTGCGCAGTGGTCACTTTAAAAACACGTCTCATTGAACCTGTCGAATACTGTTTGTTCTTATTACGATTCATGAAGGTGACGTGAATTGGATGGTTAGAAAACTTACAAGGCAGTGGGTCACCGTACTCGGCAGAAGGTAGTTCTTTGTATGAAATTGTCCCTGATCAAAGCTTTCTTTTAGCAAGTAGCTGCAATTGATGCATGTGATGTGATCAGCCTTCCCGGCAATTGACGCCTTGGCGTGATTTTAATGAGGGGAACATTCCAATAGAAAACCTCTGTCTTGTGCGGTTCACTGTTTTTTCTGCTAACGGACAGTGGTAATGGAAGTTTTCTACCGATTTAAATTAGTGCTGATTTTTTTGGTCTATGTCAAAGTAAGTCCGTCTAGATGATAGAAGATTTAATTCTGAGCACTAATGTTGTGAAGTAGCCGCACATCCGAATCAAATAGGTCACATCATTTTCCCAATAGTTGTACATTTGAGTCAGTCATATGTCGTGCATAAAAAACTTCGCACATCCCTATATCTAGTCAGTCTCCGATTTGCCCGACATGGTTGCGAGATTTTTTTCATACCCGCTAAATTCCCAGTGTGCGTACGTTGTAGTCGTCTGTACCCACTCGCCCACTCACGGTCTAACGAATGGTGTTGTTTGTGAATTTTCACAAACTGCCCTTAAATGTTTGATAGCTGAACGCTGGATTTAACCGTCTGCAGCCCATAAAATGCGCACCGCTATAGAGAATCGCATGAACCTCCGGAAGATATTGGCAAAAATATTATGATTTCGGTTATTAGTCACGTTTTTTCAAAGAGGCTACAGATTTTAAACTGAATGTAGTCTGCTGACCAATGGCGTCAACGCCATCTAACTTCATATAGATGAAACAAGCCCCATTATCCAATAGCAAACGATATGGTAGTGAAAAGCACCCCATAGAAGACGACTGAAATATCCTGGCGTCAGAAATATAGAAAGTACTGCTTTGCACTTTACTTTCATTGAACACCTCATAATCCTTTATCTTTTAATGCATCGTAAGTGACTTCTGTGTCTGCCGTACTCCAGACAATGCTGCCTAATATTTCATCCGAATCAGCTGCCTAAATCTCCTTATTGTGTAAATGACAAGTGATGGTCCATCCAGAAGAACACTGAAACATCCAAGCCTGGCTGAATTATGAATCCATAGTCTGTTGTCTGAATTGGTTACTGACCATAAGTCCGTCTTTCATCTTAACGTCTATTCATGCGCTCTTGGCTCTAAAAGGGATAATGTTCGTTCAACAAATTCCACTCACTGCTTTATTCAAATTTGCATGTTATCTTACTATGGGTTCCACTGAGTTGATACGGCTGGTAAATCCCGAAAAGTGCAACCGGGCTCCCGTCCTCTTACATATCACATTTTCATAAAGCATCTAACCAGCCGGATGACCTATTAACTTATTGTTATTGTCATGCTGTTTGTACTTTTCTAAAACTAGGTCTTCCTAAACAAGTCCAATCAAGCTCCTAAATGAACTGCCCAAACCAACTGGCTAAGAGACAAACTCCTATTACTGTCGGTTTTCTGATCCTACAGTCCAACCATGGGGTTAAGGGCCCATCTGCCGTAACATTTAGCACAGTCGCCGTAATCGTCTGATGGAACATCTGGGAATCATAATTACCACATCCGTTCACTAACAAACATTTAGGCGCACCATATACAGCCATATTCAGGCGAAATGCACGCTACGTAAACGCGCTGCATCTCACCAACGGATATGATGGTCCAATATCATCATGCACCACCATAAACGGGAGGATGACCTATATCCATCCGCTTAGTGCTGGCCCATTTTGGTTGAAAACTTGTGCAGGCGGAAAATTCCTGAGGGAATTGGTCAAGTGCACGCCCCCGTGTGGTAGCCATTGCTGGAATTTTGCTGTAGTGCAACGGAAGGGCATTATAGACACGTTACTGAATGGCTAGACGTTCAAACTACTAACCGAGGTGTTGCAGTTCGGGATTCCCTGAAGTCTCCTGAGATGCACAGCGCTCATGATCCTCCATAAAATACGAAGGTACAGAGCTCGTCGGCTTTTCAGTATAGATTACAGAATAAAAACTTTCACTAAACTTTCTCAAATCACATCAGGCTACCAACCACTTGAGACATGTAATGGAATAAACCAGGGCGATACCTCATCGACTGAGAAACATTTGTACACACCGCTTGGTTTACACAGGTAGGATTCAGTTCAACTGCAGTTCCATCCTAAATCCATATAAGGCCTTAGGATAGACAAAACAATTTTTCCGACTGAGGGGTATCGGTTGGTATGACTACAGTACGTGTACCACAATGAATCTTTCAATAAAAACATAATATTCCATGCGCAAACCATTAAGTTGGCGAGATGTCGTGGATTTTAAATTACAATTCTCAACTTAGTTGAGAAAGTTCCCAAAATTAAATCAGGTTCAACGATGAACTTCGCCAGCATTCCATGCGTCACGCTGTGCTCTAGCGCAAAGTGTCTCAACAGACCGGATGCGCTACTTGTATCACTGCGGGTTACGCTTCTTGCTATTAGTTCCACAAACGTAGGTGCAAAACTCACTGCCCCCATGGCGTTACTTAGCCATTTGGCATGCAATTCTGATACAATCACCTAGCGTATGGTTGGCGTACCATAAGCGCTTGTTCTATTGATCGTCTTCCGGCCTTTTTTCAATGGATTTTGGTTATTCTGTTACCCCCTAGTTTAATCTGTGCCTTCAATATGAGGGTGATATAACATGAAGGCACCGTTTTTTAGTGGGAAAATGTTGGATCCCAGTAGAGAAGACATCCTTCTTAATAGTTGGGTAAATAATCAGAGAACCCGAATGCTGGGCAACCTTTTGCGTTTGAAAAAAAGTTTTTACTAAGCAAAGTGACTAGAGCATCAAGTCTCATGAGTTTTGAGCAAATGCCGAAACAATCAGAAAGAAATTATTCAACTAGCTAGGTGAATTCATAGTTGAATTTTGCATAAAGTACTTTGGTCGTTTTAGTGATTGTCTTAGGACTAATTTATTGAGGGGTTTTGAGACGTTCTTTGCATAACTGCATTTTTACAATCTGGTAAATCGGTTTTTGAACAAGACGTATCATACCAAATCAGCACCACTGATCATTTTCCTTCCAGCAGGTCTGAAGAACTACGGGGAAGAGACAGACATCTTAGCTATTTAATGGAAATGATTTATCGAATATGCTATTTCCTGCATGTTTTCCGTCGATTTATCAAAACTAAGTTCCATTCACATAAAACGTATTGGCTGACTTAAAACTATAGGCACGTACAAAAAGTCGCAGTTATCCATTTAAAAGGAATGAATGAAAGACGCCCAAAGGTCATTTCAATAAGAGGCTGAGGACCAGAATCTAGATGAACAGCCAAGTCGCGAGCCCAAACACAGATGTGGACGGCATCTGGTGGCACATTCCAGAACATAGTCGCGTTACATGCCCCAGAAAATTTACGAGAGTGCTGAGGTGTTATCCATATGTAAGGAAAGAGATCCAAGTTTATGTAGAATCGCGGAAACCTTTAAAGTCAATTTGTTAGAATTTAAAGTTTGATGGGAGGTAAACATGCTGTGAGCGTATCTTAGCGACAATTAATGGCAGTTATTGGTAACGTATGCGAGACATCAAACGTAGCACTGTCCAAACTTCTATATACTTCGGAAAATATCATAAGGAAATTATCGCCGGACCGGATCTCAAGGACAAATAATGTGATAATGGTTTGCATTTCATCTTTCGAAACAGTTTCCAGTGTGTATGTTGAAAACAAGTCACACTTCAAGGCATACCGTTACTCCGGGTTTCAGGAAAACGCTAAGGCAAAGATATTCAACTTGGCGCAGTTTTTTCCGAAGAGGGGCTAATTAGGCTGGTACTACATTTTCTCTATCCAAAGAACTGCCCATATTCTGATCGTTTTTAGGATCCTATGTGTCATTTGATTAGGAATGTGATATTTAGCCTGAATTTTTAAGCAAAAATGTGTTATGTAACATGATTGATATCAGTGTTTACAGCGAATGACATCAAAAAATATCTTTGGCTCCTTTAGCTGCAATTGCACTTGCAAATGATTTTTTAGGATGGATGCCTTTTCGGTGATTATTGGACTAGTTTTCGGTGGAAATAACAGCTTAAAAAAATTCAAAGATATTTCACAAGTTCATAAGTAGACACAGGAAGATTTTATTCGTATTCTTATGGATTTATTCGCGGACTGGCCAGGTAAAGTAAGCTATTCGGGTAGATAATGTGGGGTCATCCATGGTAGGTCACGCAACGCAAAGTAATTAGGTAAACGATCAGTTATCCCTCCAGCAGTTCTCAAAATGGTTTAGACCCGCTAAAAAACTAGAGCATGCATTATTGGTTGGCACGTAATAAACAAAGCAAAAACGCTTGGAACAAGTGTGGCTGAAAAAAATCGACAATCACCCAACCTAGATTGGCTATGGTAGCAATAGAATTCAGACCGATTTCCCGTTTTTCTTCGTCCAGCATTTAATTACTTCACCAGTTCAATAACAAACTGGTCACGCAAGGCCAAACACTTTATTCAGACATGTGCACTTTAAGTGATTTTTCGGGCATTTTAAGTCGAAAACAGACGGAGAGCACACAAAACAATAGCTGCAGAAACATAAAAACGGTTTTATTAGTCAGGTCTAGAGTGTCCAAATTGATTTTATCGAATGAGCTCGCGAAAATCCGAAGAGAATTTAAACACCGGCATTCAATTTTTGCTCTTTTGGAAGATTAGTTTCCTAATCATCGTTCCTGTTTCAAATGCATCCCTACCCTAAGGCACCAGTGATGAAAATCAGTTAATAGATTTATAAACCTGGTAAAACCGTTGGGTTTTCAACTCTGTTTACCAAAGGATAACCTTTAGAGAGATAGAAATCAAATGAAGGGGGGTTGATTGAGGGGCGGGTCAATGGGTCACAGAATCAAGTGATTTTATGTCAGACAGACCTGTGGAACCGACTTTTTCGCAGGTCAGTTCAAGTTTAGAGGTCGCACAACTTCTTTTGGACGCAAATTGTGGGTCCAGCAGTCAGATTTCAATGACCTCCGCGATCAATGGTAGTCTGGATCGTACCAGTCGTGATCGTTTCGGAGGTACGCGGTATATAATGGTGAACGCTTGCTCTTTGTCGGTGACATGACTACTTTCGGCCAAATGTGATACAACTGCACTTGAGCCTGGTTTCTTCCAACTACCATTCAGAGACACGGAATTGAGTTTCCGCATTCTGTCCGACAAACGCCTTGTCGGACGACCAACGTATGATGCTCGGCGCGAGCATACTAATGAGTACACACAAAAGCTGGCGGTAGAACGTGGCCATTTGTTCTTCAAGCAAAAAGTGATATTGTAGCTGGAATTAGAGCTCAAGCACAGATTAACAGCCGTGTATGACGTATCAGCAGAGTTTCTAAAATTTCTGGTAATCAGTTTAGCAGCCTTGGACCGATGGATTCCTGGGGCAAACATGTTTTGTACCGTAAGCTTAAATAAAATATCAACAGCAATGGGACCTACATTCTATCAACTGTCACTAATTGCGTTTAGAAAGAAAACGTCAACGCGATAAAAATGATCAAAGTAAATAGGTTTGCAAGAAAACAAGTCACCATCATCCGCGGTTACATCAGATCAGATCGGCATGGTAGTTTGTTAAATTGCAATCAAGGTATCTTCCAAAATAGTTGGTCAACGCTTACCAAAAAGCCAAGGAGCACAACAGATTTGTTTACTGGTTTTGTTTCTGAGCTGGAAAATTTGATTGCAAACGTTTCCTCACCAGTCGAGTTGATATCATCAGTGCTTTATTAAGGCTCCGACAACCACTGACCCATCGCTGCACTTCACCGGGCTCCTAAAAAAGCAACATACCCTTGATTGGTGATTGAACGCTCACAATCAAATTATTCAGGTCAGCAAATAAACTAACGGACGTCTACTCTGCCTGGGCTGCAAACATTCTAGTCAGCAGTGCAGCAGTTTTTTTAGGTTTATTGTTATAAAAGCTCAGTAATCTACCTAAGACCGGGTCTGAAACACAGGTTTTTAATTCGTAAGAGTCTAGCCTACAAACTTCCACACAGAACAACACCACAATCACGATCATTATTACTTTTTGCGTATGTCTACAAAAAATCTCTCCACTTTGGGACCGCAGAATAATAATTATTCAGCTGGAACCAAAGAAAATTAAGGTGTCCTTCTTTTTTGGGCCTTAGGGTGCTGACAAAATTTGTTTAGGTAGGCTTGTTCAATGCACAATCACGACACTATTTTTTTGATTGCCGTTTGCACTGGACCAAAAGCATTTACTTCACGTCCGTTAATTTTTACATTCCTACCCAAAGACTACCTCCTGACTAAATAAACTTTTCGCTATCCGTTTGAAAGGGAAATTTAAAAAAAACTATCTGATAGGGTACAGCTTTGTTGACTTTCGGTTATCCCCCCTTAGCGCAGTTGCGATCACGTCCAAATGAAATAGAGACACTCAGCAATTTTCTTCTTTAAGGGATGCGATTTACCCTGATTCTCTTCATATCAGCCCGGTATCTCATCTCCTCTGACTTGGAAGAAACTGCAGCGCGCAATGCACCGAAATTTACGCATGTTTTTTCATTATTGAACTGCTGTCAGTGCAGCGACGATTGTGTTTCGTTCTAGTTGAAACTTTGCTGATCCGATTGCCATGCCATTTTCCCGGTGGGTCAAGTTTGTGAACAAAATCAACAAACCACTGTCCCTAAAAACAGGAAAAATCTTTTTCAAATGTTTAATATGAATTAAACAATACATCACTAAACTCCAAGGTAAATACCATTCAAGGTCTTTTCTTAACTGCTTATTTGCATATTCTATGAAACCCTTTATAACCATGAAATGAAAACCGCCAATTTTACTTGTGTTTATTTTGCTGATACCCCGCCATCCAAGCTTTACCTGCAAGATACAAGATTTGGATATATTTAGAAAACCTGATGAGATTTTCCAATCGTGTCACGCCTGGATATTTCAAAACTTCGTTGTAAATTGGTTTGCATCCCACTGTGCAAACATAATGGCTCGGCAGTCTTCCCAAATTGTTGCGACGTTCCTACACCCGTGAGATATTTGTTGTGTATTCTTTTCCGTGTGGCTTGAATTTTATCCCCAGAAAGTAATCACCATACAACAAGTTTATCGATATCGGAACATCTGAGCAAATTCGTTCCTTGCAATGAGTTGAAAAAAACATCCCTTCAGGAGCACGCAAATTAACACAGTTTATATACTGCTAAATCTAAGCTGCGCTCTTTGCTTGGTACAAATTTTACGGAGAAGTTTTGCATGGTGGTTGGGTTGTTTCACAGATAAACGGCGAACTCAACAATTGCGATTTTTGGAACTCGAGGAATTATATTTCCAGGTACACATTTTCATGGAACAGCTGTTCCTTCCACTTATGGCAAGGAACTTGTAAGTTGCCACAATGTGTCTGGCTGTTTAGGAATTTTTCTGCAGCTGTGTTTTCTTAGATCGGTGATGGTTCACGATGATTTTCTTTAAACTTTGGAAATACCGTTCAGCCCCACGGATGTCCAAGTCATCAGTATTCACCAGGTAACTTACAAAAATTCTTCCGATATGTTGAAAAACCACTTTTTGATGGAATGCAAATGCGAAAGGTGCACAGTCCGCTCTGTTTCTTGTGAGTCACCGCGTGATGTGTTAAAACTAAGTTGACAAGCGGCTGATGTTGTTGAGAATTTATACACCTTGTAAGCTTAAACTTAGTGAATTATTGGAACATGCCATGGCACCAGCGACATATCTTCGGGTGCTTCCCTATTAACTCTTTTCCTGGAAACAGATGTACGCCTTAAAGAAAGACTCGACAGTATAAGATGTGACAGCTTTTCTATAGAGGAAAATGTTGGTAGCTCAGGTAGCGTAGATGGTCGTTGGCTTGTTCGCTGAGCTGGGCAATTTGACTGCAAACGTTTCATCACCAATCGAGGTGACATCATCAGTGCGTTATTGGGGAGCGTAGTGGTGCGTAGCGGTGGGTTGGTGGTTGTGCACAACCACCAACCCACCGCTACGCACCACTACGCTCCCCAATAACGCACTGATGATGTCACCTCGATTGGTGATGAAACGTTTGCAGTCAAATTGCCCAGCTCAGCGAACAAGCCAACGACCAGATTTGACAGCATTTTTTAGATCAGCGAGAAACTTACTTCGAACAACCGAGGGTGAAACATTGTTACAATGCCTCATTCTCAGCTGGTTCTGCGAGAGAGAGCTTAAACCTGTGGCCGAGTTTACAGTGCAATGAGCCATAACCACAGGGAAAATTAATGTGGCAAGGTTGATTAAGCCTCGACAAAATGATTTCCAAGACCCACTGGTAGCTTTCCACCAAAAAGTCGTCCAGATGAGTTTACACAAGAAGCTCTCCTTCATTCCATTTTCGTATTTCCCAAAAATTTGCTGCTTTTTTCGTTTCCGGTTGCATCTACGATTTTAGCTTTTTCATTGGTAGCTTACGAATCCCCATTAGGTGAATTTAGAAGACAAAAAGCCCGGAAAAACCATTCGCATTGGCTTTGGGAACATTACATAATGAGATATTCTACTGTGGGTTCTATCACCTATACGTTTTATATCTATTTGAATATTTTCCGAACTCTTAGGTTGCCCCGTTCCTTCCAACTTGGTACTACACCGCCTTCTACAGACTGGTTTTCACAGGGAGGGGTTACAAATAAACGCCTCCAATGTTTTCTGCTAGGTCACTTCTCTGTTGCACTTTGTTCCTTGTAGCAGGCACTTACTGGCCAGTTTTAGTCGAGCTGCTTGCTTTCACCACAATACCGGCTGACGACTGACCAGTTTTTATTGCTAAGACACGGTCACTATCAAACACCAGGTTTGACAAACACTAAAGCTCGCACGCGTTCTTACACATAACTCGCCAGTTCTTTGTCCACACTGAAGTGAATAAATCCTTAAAATAACTCTGCTAATTTCTACCGTTCCTTGGAATGTTCTGAAAGCATTTGTCCTAGCCATAATGACACCTCACTTTTCGCATATACCCCGAAAAGGTTGTATTTTTTCAAAGTGACGTTGTACGTGTTGTTTTACGTGTGTGTATAACGTTTTACGTGTCGAGTATAGCATAGATTTGTTTTCATTTATATGCTAACTAAATTATTGCAGGCTTTCACAAACAAGATTTTGTCCGTTTTGGAATGCATTGACGGTCCAACGTGTACAATACCCCCCTCATATTGGCCGTATCCCAAATTATCAGTTGCTGAGATTAAACGCACTCTGCCCACGGCACTAGGTCTCTAAAAAACCACTGACGAATAACTAATAGAGGGTGCTTTGTGAGAGACCCAAGGTCTTTAACTTTAAAAAAATTCTTTGCCAACTGTCTGGTTCACTGATCACAGCTTATCTGTTTCTGGACAATTTTAAGAGTATTACACGACTTTATTAATCCACCGACAATGTGGCTGAAGCATATGGATCGGAACTTGTATAAGCACTCCCATAACGATACTGTGAAACCTGATTAAAATTATGGAGATAGGTGACAGAACAATGGCTCTTGTTTGTTAAACTAAGACTCCTCAACAGTCAAGGCGGTCACAGTGCTACTTGAATTACTTCTAGGCTCATAAAATGGATACTTATTCGCCTGGGGTTCACAGAGTGGGACCAACCTATGGCAATTTACAAACCAAAACCGCACACAGACACATCAAATTGGCTCCAGAAAACATGGTTTAGTGATCACGCGCTGCAACCGCCGAGATCAGTGGGTCACTTAGCCCAGGGAATAATGTCATAGATGTGGAACGACTTGTTCAACCACAATATTTGTAACAAGACAATGTAATTCGCAAACAGTTGGCTTGCACAAAGATAACTATCCGACTGTAAAACCCAAAAAGATGCGTACATAAGAGAAACAGCTGAGTTCGACAGCAGTTGGCTTAAGGTAATGAACGCAGGCAGGGACCTAAGCTAACAGAAAAATAACAGCTGTATAAACTATCGAAAGTGCATCTCACTTGTGGTACTCCACCCGTTAGCCGATGACCAAGAATGAAGTCATATATACGTCAAGGCAAAATCATGGTATGTGTCCAACGCAATTGTACTTAAACATCATACATCCACCTGCCTTCATCGTGCGGTAGCAGGTAAAAAATACCGGCTATTCAATAATCTAGTTCAACTTGATGCACCATAAGAACACGGCCAGTCAGAACAACTGAGAGCCAAAGTTCATTCCAAAATCAGACTGTAAAGCTCTATCCGGTAGTGTCTGAGTGTCGGCCCAATGAGTGACCACATACGAGCAGAAACTAAGCGATTAGAAATCCTCAGATCAATCCAGACATTCTTCCCACCAGCTTTTACCTCTAATTTACTATATTTGGTAACCTAATTTTAACGTCCTCTCACCGTTCGTTTCAAATGCTCTCGCTGATGGTTGAAATGCTGAACAGTCTCCAGCGTTAACTGGTTGAGAAACTACTACCATTATCCACGCTCATTGATAACTCACAGTCTAAAAGAACTTCTAACACATTGGCACATGGTTCGAGCTCCTAGGCAATGAAAAACTCAACTTTTCTCTATCAGATATTTAACAGAAAAGCACTCGAGTCCCTGTGAGTAATGTATAAACTTTGAAAAGAGGAAATTTGAATCACTAATCTGTTCGGCAAAATCGTCTTTTTCTCATACGTAGTGGAACCCGATGTCCACAGTAAGCCAAAGGAAACCATGCCAGTCTGTTAGCCGTTTGTTCATTCATAGGACGATAAAGGATTCATGTGAAAGGGGGAAAACAAGTTTACAACCACCTTTTTCCACAAAAATGATCGTTCAAACATTCGGGACAGGTGGACAGAACTTTACGAAATGACTTGGGTACTGTCCTTTTGTTGTGCCTCTGATGATTCTTTGAATTATACGAAAGTTCCGTTAGGAAGATATTACATAGATTATGAAACTTCCGGGCTTCATTTGATTATGGTACAAGATTTTGAAATCCCAGTTTTGTCGTTGTCCTGTTAGTGAAGCCAA
Organism: Opisthorchis felineus; assembly: GCA_004794785.1. Lineage (NCBI taxonomy): Eukaryota > Metazoa > Platyhelminthes > Trematoda > Opisthorchiida > Opisthorchiidae > Opisthorchis > Opisthorchis felineus. The sequence continues at coordinate 156,384 of SJOL01008215.1, read as the reverse complement.
TATGTGCCGAAAGGACGAGGAACTCCATACAGATACTCTAACTTCTTTCGAAATCACCACAAATCACCAAAGAGATTCGAACTAGCAACCCCCTGCTACTAGCTGATTAATAGACCTTTCGGCCGCTAGCGGCTGATCAGCAGTGTGACTAACTCGCACTTAGGTAGGATGTAACACGACACATCTTTCACTCACGAATGGCCAACAGTTGTTGACTCCTCGGGCGAGAATTTGTCACATGAAAGGTTGACTAATTGCGTGAAGTATTCGTCCATCCAAGCTACTTGTAGACTGATGGAGAGATTTAGGGATTGTAACATTCATTTTTCCTTTGTATACGATTTTGCCATAGAACTATGTTCATTGGCCCCATTAATTATATGGTTTACGGATGTTCTGTAATATAGGTTTCATTTTCAGCGATAGAATCCGTAGGCAGTGGAACTGAGCACGATCAAAACAAAGCCTACAGCCTCCAAATAGGAAGAGTGTTCTGGTGCATATGCAAAACACTGAGTATCATTTTAGCTTGCACCATTCATCCACAAATGGCCTAAACAGTGCTTAAGACAAAGACTTTGAGAATTTATTATTTTTTTGCCGATGAGCACATAGCTCTCCTGTACATAAAGACTGTATTTCCACACACTTGCTCAGAAATAATAAACGGGCACTTCCATTGATTGCAGCTAGGAATCAGATGTCGATTGCATCTATGGCATTGAGTAACATGTTGTTAAGGTGGTCAGACAGCAGAACCAAATCGGCTTTTACAAAATTGATTGTCCAGACACAGTAAACGTCTGTTTGTGCTTGATGATCGGGTTGTAAATCCAGCCCCAAGAAGAGCGAAACCGATCGTGGTCTGTCGAAGAATTTACAGCAACCTTATGAGTAGTGCCTTACATATATACATAATATTTTTGTCTCAACTAGCCAGTGTTTCGCTGCCTAATAAAAATGGGTTTTGCACCTTGTTAGGGTTTGGAAGTACGTCGTGCGCTGGTGTAAATCTTTGAACTTCGGGTACTCAGTATCCCCGGATTGTCTGCCAAGGCGGTCCAGCATTTTTGTCTGTCCATTCTCCCTTGGAATAACTTGAACTTAATTGGGCTTAGAAATGTCTACGTTTTCCACAAACGTTTAAACAGTGTTGTAAAAGGGGTGCATTTCTAAGCCCTCCGTGCGGGTTAACGCTACTTTCTTTGTGGTCTAATACAAACACCAAAACGTAGCAGTTAAATTAATGATATAAACAAATCTACATCAAAATATCTACCTGGATGTCACTGAGGAATAACGTGTACATGGAATTATGCTTTAGTGCAGTATGACATACACTGCTGGTGCGTGAAGTAAACTGGGGACAAAAAAGCAGTACTCTGGTATATTAAGAACATAATTACATGGTCTCAGGCTACTTTGTTTGAGAAACCTTAGATGTGCTCGATGAAATAATAGGTGACTTCAAGGAGTTTCCTTCCCTAAATGGAAGCACTCTTGAAAAGTATGTTCCTATTTGGTGTGAGCATAGTGCGAAAGAATGTTTGATTTGGAACTGACGAGGACCTCACGGAAACGAGAGATGACTTGAAAGTTGCGTCTAATATTAGTCACCTGTGAATTCTACGTACGCGGAGTTACCCCACGATAATAATACTAAAAACTAATTACATAGTGGTTTCCTAGTAATATGCCTAGAACCACTGATTTGTTGCACAAGAGAAAACAATTTTCTTGAACGTTTGAAATGCAAGGGAAACCTGCACGATGTTTCCCCCTACTTAGGACAGTAAAAGTAAGAAATGTACCGTTCCCATTATTTGAGCTTTTGGATTGTTCACCAGAACACTTCACCGACTGCTAAAGGATAAACTGACTAAACGATTTAGGCCAATGAATTTATGGATTCCATACCACGAGTAGTGCGGATGAATAAGAAAACGTGGTCCTAATAATGTGAAAAACTTAGAAAGAAGAATGAATTGAAAGTTGTCTATCTGTGCTTCAACCACCCAAGAAATATATGGCCACCAGTACGATGGATTTATTGCAGCGACAACCTAGTCAACAACGGACTGAGCCCGTCAGATATGTACTGATATCTTCCGCGGACAAAGGTGGCTGAGTTGCTTGCACGGGGAAGAAATCTATAAGCTGAATTACTTATTGTAACCAAACGTCGCTCTGAATGTGCAGACTGTGACGCGATGTCACAGAAGTTGCCTGTTCATCATCGCCTACCGGTTGCACGTAAGATCCATGAAGCAGAGAGTTGGAAATATTCTTGCGATTAGCGCAACAAAAAACACCAAAACTTTCCCTTTTAAGCAGATGGTACATGTACACGTGACGGCCATATTGCTGGGCGGTTGTTGAGTTTTTATGGCTGTATGGTCAAGACGAAGTCCTTAGGATGATTTCATGGTTATCCGTAAAATGTTTCGCACCCTCTTTTTCCTCGTTAATGGTTTCTACCGAAGGTTGATTGATGTAGGTAGTTTGGGTACTTAACTGTGTAGTGTCAACCTAACCAGCGCCTAACCAGAATTTTACCGGAACCTGCATGCGGCAGTTTTTCACTCAGGACCATTCTCAAAGTCGGACTCAGTCAGTCCACCTTGCCACAACCTGATTACATAAGGTGGTCGAGGACCCATTTCAGGGCGTGGGGTTTCTATTGATGATTGCACTTTTCTCTGCCGAAGATCATAAACGCCCAGGGCATTTCGGCCAGAGAAAAGAATTTAACGCGTGATTGTGGATCCTTGTACAAACGGTTTGTTACAGACTGCACAAAAACAACGGTAACAGTTACCCCAAATTGCACACACATTACTCTTCCCGTCAAACAATTAGTGACATCACAAATGAGGTATGGTTGACTGCTGAAGCAGGTTTATTCAGAAAGAGAACGATGCGAAACTTGAAGATAGATTTAAAGCATCATTAGTACCATTATAAAGCGTTTGTTCAGGCTATTGTTTCATAGAATCATAGATTTTTCTGCGCCTAACTTATCACACATTCCTGTGCACAATTCCGTTCACTGTGAGGGGGCTGCACACTTTTATGCAATAAGACAAAGTAATGGTTCTCGGTATACAATCTGGGTAGTCATGCATGGATGCTGAGCAATTATCTTGCCAAACAATTGATTTTCATCGCAACAGACAATGTTAAATGGGTTGTACAACAAAACTGTTGTACTATTTGGGTGTTGTGGTTGTCCAAAATATTCGTGGACCAGAAAGTTTAAAAATAAGCCGGAAACATGAGTTCCGATGCATTTATAGACGTTAGTGAATAGTTCAAGGATGACTGATTTTTCTGCCCTACCATAGGTTCGTCAGTGGTGTCACACTTGCGGCCTACCCACCGTGAAGGCACAAAATGTGCCAAATGTATCAAGTTGCATGAAACGTTTGTTCGTTCCGGCTGGTTTTACTTCAGGCAAGTAGAGAGTTTAATTTTTGAAGGAACATCGCTAATATCGTCCGCCAATAACCGTACCCAAGTATGCTTTACAATAACATTTAAAACCCACACTATGAGATATTATACAGGCAATTAGCTAGAGAAAAATATGCATTCGGTTGACTTAGGAGGCGAAACGTACGGCTTCAGTCCCGATTGCGGCACAGCTGAGACCCCCTAGTACTATTTTGTGAAATATGTCTCAACCTGCCCATTAGTAACTCGCATAAAACGAAGTACTTCAATGTGTTTTGTCCAGTAGAAAATAAACTAATCGCTCTATGCCTCTCCAATATGATTACCACCTGCTTATTGTCAATACACGGTGAGTGTTCTTTTTGGAGTTCAGGAAGTATACGGTTGGTAAAACTCAGTGAATTGCGGAAAACACCAAAGGTGCGCCAGAGAAAGAGTGTCGCCTATTGCCTTAGTATAAAAAAACAGGGGAATAACGCAGAATTTCACGAGGCGGCCCGCATGTAGTGCAGCCGTAACTCAGGAGTGTTACCGCACAACGATTTGCCTTTTCTGACACTCAAGGCCCCTTGCCATACTGATAAAATACATGTAATGTGTGCGGCATTGTCATTCATCAGGATTTACTTGTGACCGCTATAATCTGTTCTTCAAACTTTCACAAAATGAAGCAACCCAAGGGCATCAAACCGCCGACGGCCTCATGACCGGTGTAACTGCTTAATTGTGTGCATCCATGATCACGGATCAACACCATTTGCCATAAGATGGGTATGTTCCACGATTTCGGCATATTTTCAGCAAGTCGTAAAACGTCAGGGGATGTCACTGCTAAAATTGCCTTTGGCAAATAGAATTCTTGAAGAATATAATGAAAATGGCGAGTCAGCCTTTTCTCTCAAGCTTAATCTTCCTAATTCCAAATACAACAACCTATACAGTAGGTAATTACCAATAACCTGATCTTTAAAATAAACAACTGAAATATGAGGCGGCCTGGTGCAGCACATTCGATTGCCTGGAAACATCATAAACAAGAGATTCTGGGTTCTAGGTGAGTCTCTCAGAAAACCAAATTTATTTGCAAACGACTGTATTCCGCTAAAAACACTTAAGAACTTTCTTCAAGTGCATTCCAAACTGTAATGCAGTCACTGTTGAGGGCGGAGTCAAAGCATTTTCCCCTTATCTTCAGCGTCAGTGCGCATCTGATTATTCATAATAACTCGACTCTCGTAGGAGCGGAAGTATATTACCTTCAAACAAACAGGTAGACGTCGCGTGCTCTAAAAGAAGAGATACTTCTAGCAGATATTGCCGTCAACTCCCAAGGGTTCACAACAGACCCCAAAAAGAGGGATGTGTGAGTTCTGCTTATCCGCCTTATAGCTCAGCCACCAACTAACGGAGCATACAATTCAGAGGCACTCGGAAGCAGTCCTTTGAATAAAAACAGTCGTAAAGTATGTAAACCTCAACCGATGCAATGACTACTAGACAGTGCTTTGCACAGAGTCTCTGAAGTCACATGTCTTCCTTGCACTGCTGGTTCTTCCAAAGGAATGCTGCATATGTTTGTATGGTAATGATATTTATTCCCAAGAAGTATTTGGAATAATCCATATTGAGTAATGCTCCTTTTTTTAGACTAAGGAAACGAGCATGTATCTGTAGGGCATTCAACGGTTATTATAGAATACGGTAATCCAACCGGACAAAACAAATTGCTTTAAAAAAGAGCGTTAGTGGCCAATTTCGCACTTCGTGCTCAAGCACAAATTAAAGCCAATGTTGTTTCTAGGCGTATGCGTTACCGGTGAACGCAGAAAAGAGCAAAACCTATAGTGACTTTTCACATAATGAGCCGAATCACATGATGTAGACTTCTGAATTTGCCTCATAAAAACATTCCGCGCTTGGTATCGCAAACTACTCCTTAGTGTATTAAAAAAGGTCTGAATTGATTGTTTTGCCCACCGGTTTTGGCTTGGGAGTGAACCGTCAAATGCTAACTACACAGGTCAGCTTTGGGGAGCGATTGCGTCGTAACCAAACTGACTACGGATATTCTACATCTGCAAAGCGCACAGGGATATAGAAAGTTAATCACCTAAATGATTACAAAACCTCAAAATTGGACGCAAATTCCGGAAAAAAATTGTGTACAGTGCTTTGGTAAAGCTGTTATAGCAGGTAACGCCAACGTCGTGGCGATTTTACGGATGTAACCGGCAAACTAATAAGCAGTAACACGTGTATTTTCCCATGTCTAAGCTTCATTTTCACAAGCAGTACAGTCTTCTCAAATGACAAAAACCAGATAAACGAAACTTTTCATCAAAAAGCTTCGGACTTCGGTTAAATTCAAACATAATTCCAGTGATTCGCATCTTGCTTTCTGGGTGCCAAAGAACTCACATTAAATCTCTTTCCATACAAAACCAGATGGGCTGACGCTAGTAGACGAACTTCTAAGAAATATCAATTTTTGTTGCAAACTGCATAAGCAATCTACGATATTCTGTGCGTCTTAAATGCCAGAAACAAGTTAACTCTCATTCTTTTTACCCAGTAAGTTTTTGTGGTTCTCGGCTGACAAACCACACAAAAACTCAATCGACAGGATTGGACACGATAATCTGCTGTCTTGTGGTACAATCAATGTGTTGCCAGGTATGATCATATGAAAATGTCCTTTATGTGGACTTCAAAAGCATTAACTGACATCAGACCGTTTCCGCTGGATGTTTTAAAGGTCAGAATTATCATCCGACCGAATACAAACTAACGGGATTCTCCAGACTAAGCCCCCTTTTTTTATAGAGATTTCTTATCCTGCCAGTAAAACCGGTAAATAATGAAAAGCCGAGGAGCACTGTGTAGCTGTTTCATCCTTATTTAGGAACAGCAACCACGAGCATCTCTTTAAACTAAGAGAGTTTCAAACTCACGAACTTCCGACCAGCGGGCGAACACTTATCCGTTTGGCGACAAGCCGCTAATCTACCATGTGATTAGCTTCCACTGAGGGATTTATGGCCAGCCTGAGTTTCAGCAATCCTTCAGCGAATGGCCTCAATAGATTGTGTGAATGAAGGAGGTACGTATCACAGGAGATTCAAAATTTAAGTATAGCAATAAGACTAGCAAATGATCGCTGGTAACAAAGTTGCTGAAACCATTTCTTCTTACTGAAAAAATCAAGTCAAATTTGGTGTAATAAGTTACGAGAATGCCTAGAATAGTTTTGACGTTGGTATCAGCCAACTTACAGGCACGTGCGGGATGTTGTGTTTAGAACAAACCCATTTTTGCTAAGTACAACGAAGCACATTCAGTCAGGCGTCTCTTACTTCCTTAAAGCTGTCGAGCACTACCTAACCTTCTCACGTTTTCACATGAACAATGGCGAAGAATTCAACGCTTGCGGTTGTGACTTTTAGTTTGTTACGCTTTGCATTAGCCAGCGTGTTGTCCATTCATTTACCTCAGCCCAGATCAACTGGTTAGACACAACTCCAATGTCGATCGTCTTTACGTCCGAATTTGCATAAATATGCAGTGTGCAAAGGATTTATCATTTATGAATAAGCAAAGAGCAGACCAATTTTACAGGGGCAAGGAAGTATGTGATAGTCGAGTAAACATTAAAATTGGACTGGGAACCCAATGTTCTTATGGTCACTCGTGGATTATCAAGTCGTCCGAGTCTAAAGACGGATCGTTATTCATGTTCCTACGGCTGACACCTTTTCGCAGGCGTGCACAAAGCTTTCAGATACATCATGCAGACCGTGATTATGGAGGCTTCAATTTACTTCACAATTGTTGGGGGGAGAGCTAAGGGGAAAACAGTTGTCATCAACTAGAACAATGGCTAACAGATATCACTGAATTGTGGTTATTGCACCCTGTTGCAAAATTCAGTATTCTACGTGCAAAAAGAGTGGGATGAGCTTTGCATTTTTATTTTTTCTGGATTTGCGGATGGACATTCTGAAGATAGCTAATTTATCTTGTGAAATTGATAAGTTTGCTGTGGAGGACGCAGGTTGATTTCCAATAACATTTTTTATTAAACAATGAAACTGCCAACAAAAAGCCTTTTTTACGATATCTGCATGGAAACGTCACAAACGAGAGATTCAGCTGGGTTCCAGATGAGTCTCTCGAAAAACCAGATTGATTTGCAAATGAGTGTATTTCTTGAAAACGGTCCAATTTGGGTTCAAGTAGAACATAAGGTTGACGAAAACTCGGGGACTGCGCCTGCGTGATGAGCCCCAAAAAGGGCGAAACCGGTCTTGGTCTTGGGCTGTCGAATAATTTTCAGCAACCTTATGAGTAGTACATTGCGTAAAATTACATGCATCGCGATATCTCGAATATCGTAGCAACTGGAACATGAGGCGGCCTGGTGCAGCACATTCAGTTGCATGGAAACATCACAAACGAGAGGTTCAGCTGGGTTCCAGATGAGTCTCTCGCGAAACCAAATTGATTTGCAAATGAGTGTATTTCTTGATATCTGTTTTCTTTGATCCAGCCAGAATGGATGTATCATCATCCTTGATTTTCATAACTGGAATCTCACACTGCATTCGTTCGTGCGTTATTGTTTTGCTTCGGTTTTCTTGGTATACTCCGAACCTCACTTCAAATTTGTTTGCTAGTTTGGCAGGCGTAGTTATCCTAACTTAATAGTGATACATTTTTGGATAATTTTTCAATTAGCCTGTTTTAAGTCGATGGTACTTGCGGCTAGTATAGACTTTTTAAAACCTTTTTATAGCTGGTAGGGTTTACAGAATGTGTTCTCTTAAGATGCAGGAGAAAGTCACGTTTCCTTAAATGAGTTTGTTGACCAGTAATAAATCCTATTGTAGGCTACGCCTGGCTTAGCGGGGTAACCTTTGATTCACCCGCCAACTGAGCCGCAACGTTTAGGTTTGTTTAATCCCTAGCTAACCTAATAGTTGGAGACACTGAATTTTGTCGAATTCATCTCCGATTTCGTAAGGTTCGCACAAAATAAAGCGTTGCAGCAAGCAGTTCTATTCCGGTGACGGATAATCCTCAAACCGGGGTGTTTCTGAATTAGCGTTGCTTCTCATTCGAACTTTATTGAGGGTTGAGTCCAACATCTAGCGGAAACACAGGAAATCCAAAAAAAATACGTGTGTAAGGAGCGGTGTTTTGAAGCCTCAGAGAACGGTCGGCTGCGCACAGAACGAGCTGATTAAAGAAAGGAATCATGTGTCATCTAGGTGCGCGACTTTGACGAATTTGTGCTTGTGACCTTTGTTTTATTCACACCGTGCCTATAATAAATATTTAAATCTTCCGAGGTAGAGTTCAACTCAGAAAGTTCACCACGTAGTTGCTCATCAGTAAATTAAGATTCGTGGGAACTCAGCTAACTTCTGATGGCCTGCATACCCTTATATCAGGATTAAATTTCAAAACATGTTCAGTGTCGAACCACATAAGTATCACACAGATATGCACCTTATACGAAATGTGACTGCTATCAAATGAATCACGAAATGATATAAGCCATATAACCCGTTAGGATGAGTAACCCGTTTTGAAGAAATATATTTAGTCAGATCGAAAATCTGGTTTAATGCCAAGAAGATAAAATATCAAACGTGTAAATTGAACTAAAAAATCTCAGTGCAAAATTTCAACCATACCTGAAGAGAACCAGGTTGCATCCGTAAAATTCTCAGGGATATTTGATGCGCGAGAATCGGACACTTCAGTCGCTGATTGTCTGGATAGTCCAGCGAATGGACGAAATCAATCACTTGACTGAATTTCATCGGTTGAACAAAACGTATGTAGGACGTACAGCGTAGAGGACAAAAGCACGAAGCTGTTAACCAGGCGCTCACGTGTGCGAATCCTGTAGGTCCAAGGATATGTCTCAGTACGGGAGAATTCGTACTCACGATTACGCGTTTTGTGAAAAAATCCCTTACATCTCTGTTCACAGTTTGCGTAAGATGGAGAATGTGACGCATTGTCCATGCGTTGTCTGGTATATAAAACGTCCCGTATGCTCCATCTAAATATCTCAGGCGCCAGAAAGTCTTGAGGTCCAGACAGGGCTTCCCTTCGGAACACATAAATCCATAAGGTACTTCATTAAGTCATATGACACTGAATGGCTGTATCGTCTACCTTCAAGACTTTGAATGCTGTGGCATGTGTAAGATATTGGACTGGATGTGTAAATTCAGAGTGCTGTAGCAACTAGTCTGTGAAGCTAATCGTGGCAGAGCTTTATGAACTGAATAAAAGAAAAAGAAAACTGTAAAATAATCCGGTGCATTTTGAGTTCCTGAAAGCCGTTCCGTGAGAAATCAACCAGTGGGTGGGCGAAAGACAGCAAACTCCATTTGTGTGCAGTTAACAAGGGAAACCACAGCTTTTTTCAATGCAAAGCGAAGCGCAAAGCCATTTCATCTGAAACTTACTTTTTATTTGGTATAAAAATACTCATCACATATAATTATTTTCACTTATTGAGTAAAAATTTGGAAAACTTCTTTTCTATCCTACTGGAACGAGGTTCTCAGAATTCCACACAAGGTTTTCTATACACAGTTTGCTGGATTGCCACATTTATTTTCGCCTTGAAAATTTCTTGCTTTTTTAACTCTAATTTTTTCAAAAAATCGAACTGTAAGCAAGTGATGCATTCACTTCAGCTAGAATGGTGTTGACTGTGTAACACACAGATTGCCAACTAAACACCCTGTAGAATGCACACGCTGCACTTCTAGCATGTAAGTGGTTGTGCTGCAATTTGCTTTGGAGACATCTGTGACAAAATTCTCCTGGTTTTGTTTTCGGTTGCTGGACGGGAATTTGAGAAAGTGTGAGTGCAAAGTAATGGTAAGTCTTTGAAGCCGTAGCAACTTTCTATTCCTTTCATTATGTTTGACACGTATTCTACTCACTGATTCTCTAGTGAAGTGAAACAACCAGCTGATGTCGACACTGATACAGTCGATTGACTGTAACGTCTAACAGACAATGTAAGCTGCCCCTTTGCGACAATTCGGTTCCATCGTGAAATCTAATCGTTTGGCAAGCGTTTGTTGAGTTGAGCCACATTTTGGACATCTGTCCAACTCGCGCCCCCTATGTAGACTAAACAGTGTGATGGTGGTGTTAGGTAAATCAGTGGTTACCTCAGAGGAAAAATAATTTCACAAAACGGTTTAGTTTCTTCTAATAAGTCATCTCTTTAGGAGTCAATCGATACGAAATCACGTGATGTGATTTCCGTGGTTGAAAGTGGCCCAGGAAATATTCCGTTCAAGTGGGAGTTAATCACACTGCTGATCAGCCGCTCTTGGCCGAACAAATAAGTGTTTAAACTAGCCGTGCGGTAGCGGGTTCGAATCCCTAAGTAGTTTTATTAGATGCGCAATGTTGATGATTCCCAGTTAGGATGAAACAGTTGTACAGTGTTTCTTGTCTCCTCAGTATAGCTTGGCTTCAATTTCCCGCCGAAATATTAGTTGTAAACTTGTGAGCTTATAACCACTGTTCTAGCCGGGCTAATCCGGTGAAACTCTGGTGAAACTCTTCCTGTTGGGGGAAAATGAGGATACCAGTTGCAATTTTTATTCATTTTGCAATGGAATTCTTCGTCGTTGTGCAGAATAGGCACTTACACATATTACCAAATTCGCTCATCAATTTCCTTCAAAGGACTTGTCTGACTTTCTTTCTATTCGTTTTGGAATTTCATGAAGTTTACCAAACGCATTACTATAGAGGATGATAATCATACTCTAAACGCCTTGTCACCTCACAGGGACCATTATATGACCAAATAGGATCCATGTCCTTGGCAGCAGTTGTTTAATGCAAGGCTGTTTATCAAAGTGATATGTGCCTCTTCCAAACGGTTCGCGTGGGTTGGCATTTAGATCTAGGTAGGAGGCCCGGCGTAACCTTATGTGGACTCACCAGAAGTGGAGGAAATGTATTATCTTAGCGGAACTCATAATAAGTGCCAAATCAAAACTTTGAGAATTGACTAAATCTCCAGAGATGTCTGTTCATTTTTTAGAAAGTGTGCATGCCTCTGCACAAGCTATTTTCTCGAAAGTAACCAAGCAGTGGAACATGTGACTTTAAATTTTCATTATCCTTCTGTTCAAAAACCACTGGTCCGTTGTGAATCAAGAAACCTGTGAACACTAAGTAAACAATGATGATTCAGTTGCGTTTCAAAAGTGCGAGAGAGATTCACAACATTAGCAGACAGCAAATACAGATCTGAGTTCCCATGTTAAGGTATGGCACTTCTGATTTTTTAGCTATTTAGTCTTCATGCTGTCCATGATGATGATGAGTCCTCTCGCATGCCACAGCTTAGATCCCAATACGTCCAGGGATATGGAAGGCTGATAAACGCTAATGAGCACATAGTTAGTTATTTTTCTTTGCTGAAAACAAATAAATGGTCCACAACTGTATGAGTTCTGCTGGAACGTGATCTGAACATATAGTACTAAAATTGCAAAACCAGTCATAATGTGCGATCTAATTACCTTCAAAATATTTTTCCCTCAACAATGTGGTCTGTGTGCTTAAAAAAATTGCAAGATAATATGAAGAGCTCCAAATATTTTGAATTATGATTGATAGAAACTCAATATTTGCGCTTTAACAGCAGAGGTTTAACACATCACAGAGGACGCACGTTATCTCACCTTAACATGGACGGACACACTAAAAAGAGAGGATAAAAGTTAGACTAAATCGTAAACGTCGAATTTTGTGTTCTCAGGACAGCTGTTGTAAGCTCTTGACAATCAACTGAAAAGTTCTTCAAGCTATTAGCCAGTGGTAACAGACAGGAGAAGTGCGCACATATTGTGCGCATATCTTTGGAAAGCTTTGGACAAATAACTGCCCGCAATTTCAAAACGAGGATAGGATGAATGGATTTGAAGACTGTTAAATCAACAACAACACTGTGTTTGTTCTACCTTCATCTCTTTGAGTTGATTTGTCATAATGACAAGCACGTCACGGACTGAAGATGTTGAGATGGTTGTTGTTCCAAGTATTGGCAGAGCAAACTACCCAGACCTTGATTTGGAACGACATTTGAAGTTTGGAGTTTGAAAATCACCACAAATCTCATTATACTGCGTAGTGAATAAGAAAGCATTCAGTGATGGATCGAGTCATGTACGACAAACAGGTTTCCTCGTGTAGTACCCTTCTGCTTATAATTATGCCTCTAAGTGTGATATCTTTCCCATTCTTATGTTTCTGCGTTAACTACAGTCGCTTTCACGACCGTCATATTCCTGAAATTTGGAATTATCCATTTGCTCCCGGAAAGTTTCTTTTTGGCACTTTTAAGTTATCACGCTTCAAGAGAGATTGCGGTTTCAAAACACATGCCCACGAAATTTTCTTTTCAGTAGGATGTTTTCTCTGGACCAAGGTACTGCATTGCAATTGGGGGTATGGTGCAAGATTACAGTGACTGATGTCCTGTTCTCTAAGCCGGGTGATTCGGTTGCCAGTGCATCATCACTACATGGCTTGAGGGAGACAGTGCGTAGTAAGTCAGCAAGGAGCTTTTGCGTGTAGCTGGATACAGACGCAATACGACTCATTTAAAACGTACTAATGTGATCGTGTTAATCCTTGACAATATGTTCTTGACAAAAGGACCATTTCAGGAAACAGAACAGTGAACATCTGTACAAGCTTGGCTATAAGCATTTACTTTGAGAACAAGCCGATAATGAAGCTGTAAACATCCCAAAGCGGGCCACGCCATGTTCCAGCAAGGGGAATAATGAGGCTAACATTTGAGGGTAAAAGCTAAACGGCCTTTCAGTTATGAGCTTCCGGTGATGAGTATGAGCCTGGACTTCATTTAATCGAACGATGGAACCACATACAAAGATACCGCCGGAAAACGCAAAACAAAATAAAGACTAGAATGAGGCTAATTGTGAGTACCGTGTCAAGTGTAGATAAAGACGGTGTAGTGTCACATTTCCCTATCCTAAAGAATTACCTACCACACAGCAACACTAAAAGCTTTCTTGTCAACAAGAGCAAGTAAATCACTTTTTAGCTTAGCTTCACTCCGTTTCAGCACAAGGCATCTAAATCCTGAACATAATTCTACAACTGTTTCCCTATTTCTACTTCCCATTTCCTATTTCCCTATTCATGTTATCCGTCACAAGATTCGTTTGTTTCTTTGCTTCTGTACCCCTATTGACGTCAAGCGTAAGTGATTGGAATGCACTTGGAATGACAGGCACTCAAAATAAAACGATGAGCGGCTGATTTGCAGCAAGCAGTGCTGCGCCAGGTTTCATAACCGAAATTCTTTTCTATTACATGTCATGCGAACATTGTTTTGACTGTCGGATTATATTTATCTCACATGGAATAACAACCGGTGCGTTAAGCACAATTGTTTTTTTCCATTACTGGGTGGTGGTGGACTTATAGTGCGAAAGGATAATTATATCTTTTGTATTATGCTAGCTGATGGATTCAGAGTAAACCAATATTTTTTGCCAATGCAATGGAAGACACTGTCTTTGCATATGAAGCAAAACATTTTATGAGAGCTTAATCAGAAGAACAAATTAGCAAGAAACAGTGTACCATTAGTGAGTGTGAAACCGAAGACCGCCTACAATGCAGATAGTTTGGGACTGTGTTTCCCCTCAGTTATACACCTTATAAGACCTAAAACGTATTAACTGATCAGTATGTTGGAAAGAATCTTTTACATCACGGTAAGCCTATGTTATCTGAACAAACAGACAAATAGTATTCACCAAATGCATCATTTATCATCACCTTGCGTTTCGTTGTCAAATAATTAACATTCCTGCGGTGGAAGAAGACATTCTTCAGCATTTGCGACCAATCTCTTGTCTATTTTTTGAATAAGAACCGACTGACCAATCTTTCGCGCATGTGAAACTTACATATGCAAATCAGGAGTGATCGGACCGCTCGCGTGGAGCATCAATCTAAGGTCTCCATTCTACGTAGCGGTAGCAGTTCGTACTCATTCTGAACTGTGTATTTCACTTGAGGCTGTTCAAATGTGAATTAAGATTATTGTGAAAATTTTCGTTTTTCAAATGTTTTTTATATCGTAGATAGGCACGTGAAAACCTGAAAGAGTCCAGTGATTTAATCATGTTATCTTCGAGGCTAATGCAACACAACAGTCTTGACCAACTAAAATGTCATCTACTTTGTTCTACAACTGAGAAGCTAATGCATTTTGGACGCAATTCACTGGTTGTGCTGTGCAACTTAGTAAGATCTCATCACAAAAAGCGTACTTTTCACATTAAAATCCTGGGACTGCTGACCGGTAGACACAAATTTTGGATTGCTTTGCCAAAAATCGTTCTCATATATTTCACAAATTTCCCAGTCAACGACCAGGCGTCGTTTTTAAAAAAATGCAAGCGTCGGTATTATGGTGATCCCATGGCTTACACGATATTAATATCCATTCTTTTCAATGAATTTGTGAAAGTAACCTATAAACTGTTCTAACAGAATAGAGTTGGTGGAGAGTTAGTTTGTGTTGCTGACTCAGAAAAGATTTAGTAATTGCTAAGCTTGAATTCCCGTCCGACCTATTCATGGAAAACAATTTGAATAAGTGTCCAAGGCTTCTTTTTGTTCTGGTTATTATTTCGCTTGAGAAAGAAATTCAGCCTTAAAACTACGTCTTCTTTTCGATGTTCACTGAAAACCGGTATTAAAGTGTTTTCGATTTAAAGAAGAAAGACTCGGTAATTCAGTTATGACAGAACAGCTTTCCAGCAACGAAACTCATAATAAGTATTGTTGTCCTCAACACAACGGAATTTTGGAGTGTTCTTGTTGGCTTGAAGTAGAGCATAATCAGGTGTACATTTTTCTGTCTAGGGCAAACTAAGCTTATCCAAAACCGTACTCAACGAGCAGATAGATTGGCTTATTTTTGACTCCTTAAGCTAACTATCCCGAGGCTTCTTTTTGTCCCCAATATACATACACACTAGGGAACCCTTTCGAGTCATCATGTTATATTTTGCTAACTAAGCTATTCCAGAGTCAAATTTCGTCAAAAATTAGTAATACGTTTTCTTTGGCGTGTACCGATCCACCGGAATTTTAATTTACTTCATTTTTCAGGTTTTTTATCGACCTTGAAGAACTGCGCTATACGTATGTCTTGTAACTCTTTAAGTACTTAGCCGAACGTGGTGAGGTGTTCCGGTTGAATTGTGGGATACCGAGTGAAATTTTCCAGATATCTGAGTATCTAGTCTGCGCTCAGCACCGATGAGCAGCTTTCTACAAGCGTTATGGTTGCTGATTTTCACTTCACGACTGCCGAGTTTATCCGCAGATAATTTATACACTTCATTATTTATCAAGACGTGCTGTGAGAGCTGTTACATTTTTGCAAAGATTAAAACAGATTTCCCAGTGAATAAAACCTTTGAAAATGGTTACAATATGAAGTACTCTTTAGTCCTCAAGAAGAACCGGACTTGATTCGGTCTGCCTAATAAATTGAGGTAAGTCGACTATATTGAGAAGTCAGGTATTTCACCAGTATACTATATTAATCATGCTCACTCTTACAGAGGACTGAGAAAAACGTTTACTCCATACACAGTAGATTAGGGTCAGCTGACAGCTGTTGACATTTCCGGTTCAAATACTGCACATTAACATAACTAATGTTTTGACTAATTAGCGTTTAAGCCGCTGGCAGTTGCCCAAATCTATTGTGAAACTGTGGCCTTTAAAGTGTATGCATGCGCAGCGCGCTCAGAGCTATCTGAGTAGAGTGATTTGAACTGTGCGACTCAAAAGTACTTCATTGGTTTAAAAATACAGCAGCTCTAATTTAGCAGATTCGTACCCTATTACACAGTTTCATTAAAAATGATGTGCTGAAAGACATGTAAAAAATCGGTTGAATAAAACAGAAGATAAAACATATTTTCGTTTTTTTATACAGCAGTTCTGCCTACTTTCTTTCCTCAAGCACCCGGTTTACTCAAAATTCTACCCACGATTTCGTTTCCAACAGCTTGTGCATTAAAGTAGGTAATGTCTGATCTCCCCTCTTGCTTCTTCGACCAACTTAAATGCTCGGTTTTTCACAGAAATAAGCTAAAATATATAATTTTTGATATGAATGCTATTCTAGTCCGTGGTTCATCATTTGCACATTTTCACACCAAAATACAATATAATTGACTGCAAAACACTCGGGATTTTCCTTTATTGCCAATTTATTGCTATTATCAATTACAATGGACTGCCCAAGTGTCGAAATCAGTAGCTTCGACGCTGATGTTGGAAGAATCCAGTATACTGTAGATTTAGTTTTTTACCGGATTGTTTCAATAGTACAAACGACTAACTATCTAATGGATGTATGCTTCTTGGAACCGTGTATCTTGGTTTCGCTTCGCCCAACTCTAGAAAAAACTGCTAACTTTTGGTCAAATTTATTTGGGTACTAATTAGATGGGCATAGTTTGAACAAGACTTAATATCGCAAATTTTTCCACCTCTGGTAAGAACATTTGACCACGTATATGTAACAGTATTTCTCCCAACGCTATTCTGAACCTGAAAGTGAAATGTAAGTAATTGCGTGGGAGAAACCTGAAGTAACTTCTGTCGACTCAAATCTCTATTTGTTGACGTTTTAGATGACTGATGGGTCTTTAAGCAAACAAAGACCGTTGGCCCTTACGCGGTCTTGGCTGTGGGAATTCGAGCTGTCCTGTGTAACAAATAAGCTGGAAAATGTAAACGTGTGAAATTCTCTTTAGTTTGGCTGTATTCGTCTGTAAATGGGAAAATTAGATTAAGTAAAATGTCACCTCAAATCTCTAGAGGATTGATATTTCTAATAGATGTCCAAAAATCTCGGGAATTTGGACCACTAACCTTTTTTCAGTGTATTGACGTGTTTGCCAGAATACTTCTTGCGGGTAGCCGGAAATATGTAACGAACTTCAAAGCTCGGCGGTAAGGGGATGCGCGTCTACTCTAAATGTACGGTTGATATTGCAGCAAACTACTCAACCAGCACCAGTAACAGAACCACTAACCCTTCAACACGAAAGATACAATAACAACTCCGTCTTGTTTTCAGACCTTTGAAAAATCGCTTTTAGAGCAAGTCACTTAAATAAAGCTAAGTGTACATGCCTGGAAGCATTAACGGAATAATATGAGCTGAACAGTGAAACTTGCCAGATCTAGTTAAAGCCCTTTCCAGGGACTCAGGCACTTAATGGGCACATAGTCAAAAACTTGTGTCTAACTGGTTATAAAATATCCGTCATCGTGTGACCTTACAATCCGGACGGTGTAGATGAATAAGAATTTGCAGAATCAGATTCAAGAGATTTCAGATTTGACTCCTTATGGAAATTTTTTCACACATTAACTGCCTTTGGCGTGCACTTGTTGTCCAAACAATGTCCATAATTGTTAGTGATATGGGGAGATTTCGGAATTTTATTGGAGATTTCGTCCTGCAAGAGGAGGCAATCTATGCTGAAAAGCCGGGAAGTACTATACGACTCTTAAATGCTTGTTGGGAATCGGAAGCAAGGCCCCCATCCTTCCATCTGCAAAGTCGCTGATTGAAGAGCCAATCAAAAATGGTAACCAAAAGAATAACTGCTCAAGCTGCTAGCCAACAGGTCGCACGTTCGAGACTCTCTTGAGTTTCAAGAAATGCGTACGGCTAAGAATTCCCAACGAGGTTTAAACAGCTGTAAAGTTCTCCTCGGCCTTTCAGCACTGATTAGCCCCACTTGCCGGAATAAAACTATATCAACATCCCCCAATCGTCTGCTTTGTGACAACATTTGTATTCTGGGGCAGAAACAAGTAGGATATGCAGCCTCGGTGGACTAAATAGCCCGAAAAACAAACCCTTGGGTATCGTTTATGCAAAAATTGGAAAAAGCACATTACGGTCTACAATGTGAATCACCCAACGCTTCGTACGAACAAATACGGCAAAA
>SJOL01008215.1:65831-137304 GCA_004794785.1 Opisthorchis felineus | reverse complement strand
TATTTCCACCCAACTACTACCCCTGAAGACCACGGTGCGTTAAGTCACACTGAGGACCGATTTACTTGCGCTCAGCGCCAGCACATTCATAGGTATGATGGGTTTCAAAAAATAATGTCCTCTGGGCTTCGTTATGCGTAGGAATAGTAGGTGGCCAGTTGTGAAGAATTGCAATTAGATTTGTTTTATTAGCAGCCTGATCTCGACGAGGCGCACGGTCCGTTTTCTGTTTGACCTGCCCACTGTTTCGAGTGGATGATGATGACCACACACATTGAAAGTAAAGATGTGGGTTCTTTTATTTCACTTTTCCAAGAGTAATGAGTGAAACTCAGTTTCCTATTCTTTAGTATCATGTTCGTTGCTGAGTATCATTTTTGTCTAAAAGGTGAACAATATATAACAACATTATCATATCCAGCACATCAAATTTAAGGCAAATAACAATTCTAGCAGGAAGGACGATTGAAATTGGATCTTATACCTGAATAAATACTACAGGAGGGCAGTTAAAAGTGATTGAGTTTAGACAACGACCTATTCCAAGACAAAAATATTACAAGGTAGTTGACCAGTTCACATACTTGTGTCATCGCAAACAGTATCCTCCCTAAAGAGTGCATACAAACACACACCGGCGTTCGGAAAATGCTTTCGGTTCAAAGGAAAATCACCCTACAAGAGATCCCGCGCTGCACTCATCTTACTGTATTCTTCTAGAGAGTTCGATGACTAAAGGGCTTTTTTGGCCTCTTAAACATTAGCAGGCTGTTATTCCCCATAGAAGTCAAAAGCTCTGAGTGGTCGTCGCGATGGCAATATGCCATAATTAAACATGCTTGTTGAGGTGGGACAAGAACCAGCCAAATCCCTTGGGAATTATCCAAGCCGATTAATGAAAAACGCATATTAGTCCCATAAATTTGCAGCGTCTGGTTGCGTAAGCATGCTGAGGTGCCAAACTGTTTTCAGTTGGTCAGTACTCCGATTATACATAGATAAAATTGAAATGCGATTTGCTTTGCTAAAAGGGTTCTAATTAATAATTATTTAGCATTTGACTGTCTTTATTATTCTGCCACAAATTATTTTGAACGCAAGTGCTAGCCTCCAATTTTTTTCAAGACCAAATACCAACAGAGTAAACCTCACCGTTAATAATACACTTATTGTGCCAGCTCCAGTTTGTAGATCTGACTTACACACCGGAAAATAAAGCCACACAAACGCCAGGGAGAGACTGTGTGATCTCAGGGCACCCAGTCCACTGGCTGCAAGAACAATCAAGACGAAAACCCCTCGTCCCAGTAAACATAATAATAATTTACTCGGTTTACACGTTGAGACGTTAGTGACACGTTGCACCATACTTTACTTACGAAAAAACTTAGCCTATCCAGCGGAGAAAATCCACCCTTCTTCAGATGCCACACTTGTAACCTGCAATAAGACAAGCTATGGTGAATGGGTGGCCATCGCAATCAAACATACACCTTTAGGGGTCTCTGCCTTCGTAGGCAACTTTCAAAAGCATGGTACGTTTTGCCCGATCTTGTCCTGAGGCGTTGTCAAAATTCCACTCCTCATTTCTTGAAGTGACATGTGTGACAGTTGCACTAAGTTTCATTCTACAACCTCCTTCATGTTTCTAGCTTTTGTGTTTTGAGGTAGGCTATGCATGGAAAAAAAGTGTGGGCCGAAAGTGGAGGCCGGCATGACTTATAAACCTTCCACCCAATGTCCTCAGTTGGGTCAAAATTCAGTAAGAGGTGCCCAAATCAGCCCATGCTTATTGAACTATGAATGAAAAACGAGGTTCTTTACCCAAACACATTATTTTTGTTGCACGTCCAATATACCGTAACATGCAAGCATATATTCTATTTGGGATTGTGTACCGAAGAATAGTTTTGTCTATTCTGAGACTTGCAAAATTTGCGTTTGTTCCATATGAAATATTGCAAACCATTAAGTGCAGCTCCTCCGTTTTATGAGATATGCTATATTTTGGAACGATAGGAAGATGTACACACAAACATGTTCTTACACACACTTTTTAAATTTGCATGAACTTTCAAAATACAGTTTTTCTTCAAGGGTTTGGTTGTCTTCAACTGACAACACATTTGCGTCAGGATTTCTAAAGGTTAGTTTTCAGGTGTTTCGTTTTGATCGCTGTAGTTTGGTGTTTCACATGATAGATAATGATCCTTGGACGGTAACGTTTTTTTCTGTGGCGTTTTCAGTCCATCCATTAGTCAGTATAAGGTAGAAAACGCCAGTAGTTTGCGGAGCCTACTGATGTGCTCCCGTGAATAAAATAATTAGCACGGACGGACGGGAAAACCTTCAATCACTTTAGCCTGAATGAGGGCTACTGAAAATTTTGAGAGAGTAACTTAGCAACTAAACCGGCGGACAATACCTCTGGTATGGATGGTGTTGTGGGAGGCGACAGTGTCGAAATTTCTCGCTTTGCATCAGCGTGAATTACAACACTTCTACGTCCCAAAAACTTGGCAAACGCGGACGTTCTTCTTCACTGCAATGTAGGTGAAAATTTCGTTTATATAAATCACAATAGAGGAATACTTAACAGACTAGCCAACTATGCGAATGATACTGCGGGGTTAAAGGCGTGTCTTTGAGCTCCCTGATAACGTTGTTTGGTGTATTCAAAATCGAATGAAAAAATAATCCATCTGGTGAACAAGTGACGACCGATTTCTGATAAGTGAACCAGAGGAAGCGAAGTGCTCGACACACCAAAGTTTCCTATTTAATTGCGACTGAAAATGCTTTCACCACTCATGCGAAGTATTTTGAGGCCAAAACTTCAGTTTTTAATCTCAACCGGTTTTCGATACAATTAAAAATATTTTACGTATGCTTATGTTTAAGATTGATATTAATTCCACATTTTGGACTGGTGTTTATACAGTGGGACGAAGTGGTCCACACATATGGACTGTAAAATCAAAGGGTCAAACACGAATGGGTTAAGGTCAAAGCTCACTGGGGTGCCAATTAATAGGTTGAATTCAAGAAATTAAGTTAAAGTTCTCGTGAATTTTAGTCGAAACATAAGCCAATTAGCTATCCGATAGCACCGAATGCCAAAACAACCATAATCGAATGTCATACCGGGTTTGCAGTACGTTTGAGGGTGAACGCCCGCCAATTCTCAGTGTAGTCTCACTGACACACCCTACAGCTTCGTTGCGCAACAACTCACTGACGAAGTGACTTCCAGTGAAAACGAACTAGTTGTGACACATCTGTCTATCTCACGGGACAAACGTCGACCAAATTTCCAACCTGAACTGCTGACTTTCTCTTCAACGGAGATGACCCTGTTAGAAATAAGGCAAAAATACTGGAAGCATGCTTCACTGCTCACTTGGTGGGACAGCGCAGGCGCAGTCTGATGAAATTCCGTATACCAAAAATTGCTGCTGTTACACTCTTCGTTTATGCTAACTCATGCGCCTTGTGTTGTAGTGTACACACATCGCTCAAAAAATGACATTTGCAATAGAATTCCGGACTATTTCAATACCCTCAATTTGCAACTTTTAGCTGGGATTCACGTAAACGTGTGCTAGTTGTATTCAAAAGTTTATCCATTTATTCGTTCATTTACTTACTTTGAAGTTTTGACCCTGGTTTCAGACCTTACTTAACTTTCAAGAAAAGGTCAACTTATGGTAAAGTCTTCAGGAAAGATGCTGGCACTATTGAGTTTTTGATGAAACGTATCAGTTGTATTAAAGCGGGCCAGGACCCACAATCTACCGGATTTATTTTATTTGTTTCAAGTTCTAGCTACGTTGACTACCAACTCGTGCAAATATGGTGCGTGGTTTCGTACACCGTTTTGAAGTTGTGTATCCTGCTGCTTTTTGCATCTTTCTATGATACTTTGTAATGATGACAAATTGCCAGAAGAAGCTATTTTACCGGTTTTCACTAAAATTATTTCGTGGGGTGAGGCAGACTGCAAGAATTTCCCAAGTCCAGCGTTTGTGTACGAGAGTTTGAGCCGGGAGCATCAGTGAAACCCTCGCGTGGTTTGGATTCGCACTAAAATGCATCTGCAAATTCCATTCAAATGAAGACCGTTCCAAAAAATGTCAACTCCTCCGCAGGGACCATTAAATTTCTCTTCATCATCCGTGACCTAATTAGAGATGGCTCAAAGGAATCCGCCAAGAGCAGGTGTTAAAGTCCAGTCTACATGCTGTAGACTCTGGTATTGCAAACATCTTGCATTACAAATTTTTACGCACATTGAACCAAAGCAATGTTGGACTAAGTTGTAATTTAACCCTACATAGAGGTTTAAAAAGATAATCTGCAAGCTTCTGTATCAGTCGTTTAACTATTTTGGTTGATCGCTTGGAAGTAAAGTTGTAACGCTAAGTGAATCAGTTGAGTCATTGTGGTCATATCCTATGAATGGATTAAAAGCGCACCGTTGTCTTATTCAAATTCCCCTCAGAGAGATTTGAAATTTGATTCTCAAGTCTAACACCAAATTGTCTATTTCAGAGCAGCCGCAAACGAGTGAAGAACCTTGCCTTTGAGGTTTTTACTGATCAGAGAGTCCAGAGTCTAACCCACCACCGACAAGGCTGAGGATATGCACTACTAATGAGCTCTAATGAGAGCGAAACTCAAGTCCACTGTTTCCTTTATTGATGTAAACTCACCAGGATAATCGTACCAGAACAGTACGACTGTTTGAACAGGGATGACATGAACAAGAATTACTATCTCCATAACGAAACATTTTTACGTGATGTTTACTCCGAACCATTTCGGGCCTACACCAGAGCATCGTGTTGGTTAGATGACATTCCGTAGACCGCTATTTTTAACAGAAAATGAATACTTTCGACGGTTTTCGCTCTCCTCGCTTCTCGCCAGAATGCTCAGGTTGACAACTGCAGGAAACGCATTTACGCTTCAGTGACTTGACCAACCACCATGTGCCCAATAATCCTCTCATATACTATCATCATGAGAAAATTTCAGCGGGCGGTCAGCTGTCACAGAAAAATACTTCGAACCGGGCTTGAACACGCAATTACCTCGCAGTACTTTGAGCGTTGTGTTTATGAAATGAAGAATGTATTTATCCGATAACTCAAAACAGAACTAAGGTGCATTACACTGAGGTGGATGAAAAAGACGATGTTAGGTTAGTCCATAACCAGCAAGCTGCAAGTTAGTAACATCGATATGATGGAAGACTTTACCGAAAATCAATGAAAGGGGGCTTTAGGCAAGGGAAATTAGGGATTACTCTTCTGCTTTTCCGGGGTTTCTTACCAGCCTCATAACTAAAGGCCAAAAGCTAGTTTCTGTAGTTTTCAGTGATGAATCGCTGTTGTTAAAAGTCGATATCGGAGACACTGTAAGCTGTTTCCGATTAAATGTTTAACGAAAAAGATCCTCCTATAAACAGCCTGCTTTAACTCTTCAGCGTCTTGCAAGGGATCGATATGATCACCTCATGATGGGTGTATAAAACTTAAGACTTTATTTATTGCGTGTGAGAGAATAAGTATTTCAACTTTAAAGAAGTGGAAACAGAATTCAAAGCTAAAAGCTTTCCTTTTGTAAGAGAAAAAGTTTTATCCATTGAACTACCATCCGTGAGGTACTTTTGCATTCGGCAACAGTGGTTTTATAATGTTATCACCTGACTGTAATTCCCTACCACAAACGGTCCTCCCATGACTCATGTGTGATCTCAGCCGGTTTAGGTGTACTGTACTCAGGACTTTAGGCGTCCTCGATATAAACTTATAAACGGCACTTCATCCTCCCCTTGCTTACCTGTTTCGTAAACAATAGCGGCGTTCTTTAGCATGCGCAAACCAACAGAATTTCAGGTCAGTCAATCTTTCAAATGGAGGGAGACGATTTCACAATCAGTTTTTTCCGAATATCTGGCTGAGATTATGCGTATCCAACGGAGAACCATATTGTTGAGGGTCTTTAACTGTTTCAACCAAAAAATCACTTTGAGTAGTATGTTCTTCAGCAGCCACTTTGACCTAAACAGCATTATAAGAGCTGAAGGGTGTTTTAGCTTCATCATTTATTTCCTGAAGGATATTGCTAAGCGAAAATACAACGCGTGGCAAAAGTTATTTGATAAAACTTAGACTGAAAAGATTACCGATGTGATCATGGATTAGAGTGTTGTATAAAGAATTCAAACGCTGTCTGCTGTAGATTTCCATAGAATTTTATCCAATTGCCATGGAGTTCAAATGGTGCTTACAGGATTTTTGGGTTGACTGTTGTTTGCGTCTGTCACACGGCACAGAAATACCAAGTCATCGTATTTACGCAACAGTTGCATATATTAACATTCACAAGTAAATCAACTGGTGTTTGTCGGAATAATTTTCCCCGCAGGATAATAAAGATATCCCCCCTGTATTTGTCATTCGGTATATTCTTGCTTAAATGTATGTGAAGTTGTCATAAAACTTTTCGCAGTTACAGATGTTCTATCTCATGTACATATGGGTAGTAACTTTGGGCTCTCTATCAAGCCAACGTACTGTTTGGAGGCATTTCGCGTCAGTTTATTCAGGTGTTAATGGATGCCATTTATCGTACACTTACGGCAACATTGCTGAGACAGCCTACAACAGTTAATGCATAAATATATAAAACGTTTGTGATGAGTTCACACAACATGGAAAATATTCTAAAGACTCAACGATTGATAAAACTGTCGGGGTTCGGAAAAAAATATCATGCAAATTCGCTCAGTCTAGAAGTCAAAGTATTAGACTCAAAGTCACAAAAATATCACAGAAGAGGTGGTTGATCCTGTAGGGAAGAAAAGCGATTCGGAATGTTGCAGAATAAGCACACAAAAGTTTGAAACAGTGCCAAACAATTAAAGTTTAACAGTGATTTACTTGTCTGACAGAATTCTTAATGAAGAGAAAAATTCAGCGGCAGATTAGCTGTTTCATTTGAAAGGAGTCGGAAGCCTTCTTCAGTTGGTCAGAGTAAGAGATGGCAAAAGCTTTGCGGCGTTGAGGATTAACACAGCGATACAAAGTAAGGTATGCTTGCACTGAACCTAGATCTCAGTACGAATGATAGTTGGATGCTTCTTGATTAATTCTCATTTTATCAACAGACGACATCCTATTTCGTATAACTTCAGGGCGTGAGGTGCGCACAAATATTCATAAAACCTTTCAGTGTGTCATCTTGATCGGAGACGCATTTGAGCCGAATGAATCCAGGATTTGCAACCAATCGTGTCGTCAGTCTATCTACGTCAGATCCCTGATGAATTAGGAGAGGTAGGATTAAGAAGAAGCAAGAACATTCGACTGCGTGATTGAGGGTTGAAAAAAGGAGTTTTGGAGACGTCACATCCGCCATTAGGTTGGGTCTCCAGGGCTAGGTGAAGTGCTCGCTCGAGTGGACTAATACATATCCAATCAGTGGCGCATAGGAGCGTAGGCTATCAGGTTGATTCAGAATAAATCAGGCTGATCTGATTGTCGCTTGTTCTGACCAAGTGTTTGGGAAAACCATTTAGCATTTAGCCTGCAAGACTAAGGCAGATGAGGAATACGAAGCATTTCGGCAGATCTAAAAAAGTTAGGCCCCGTGACACTTTGGTCCAAAGAGCAGAATATGTGTGATTTGATTGACTTCATGTCAGTCAAACTGTCTCCAAAATCATGTTAGGAATAAAAAGTAACTACTTAAAGACATTCGGAAACTGTGGGACAGTCGCCATAACGAATGAGAAACTCACCTTCTGGTTTATTTGTCGCGTATGCAGTGAAAGCCGTTGAAAAAACCGTTGGGCACCTGATTGATGGTTTCGTCCATACTGCGACTCAGGCATCAATGCTTTTTTACGCAACTTGAGGTGGATATAGATAATCATACAGTACTGACACGACCAAAATTGAAGTGTTGGAAACCAACTAGATACACCGCGAACGAGTTATTACTATGGGAGAATATTTTTTCGACAAACAGCTCAATAATTCCGTATTTATTGCTGGAATGTGAAACTGGGACCGAAGTTGAAAAAACTGCCGGTGCTCCCGAGGTAGCTTCGTTTGTAGACACTGGAGAATTTTTAAACGTTATCTGGCGGCACATGATTCTACTCAACTGAGTGAAATATAGCGTTCAACAACCAGGCTAAAATGTTTCGATATCAAGCTGTTGGTGAGAGAAAATATGTGGACTTAAAGTATGATAAGACGGGACATATTCGTCCGCACCTAGTCGGGAGTATGATAAAGCACAATCCCCCGACATCCAACAAACTATCGAAGGGGAAACGTCATGTTTAACGAAAAGTACATGCATTCCAGATACTCACCCATAAGGGACGAATGACAGCAAGCCATATGGCTACTTTTTGGAAACCATTGGAACAAAATCAATAATATCGACGAATCAGTCCGTTTGGATTCAACATGATTAAAGTTTGACTACACAGTGCTGTACCTCATTATAAGTAGAAACTGTGCATGAAAAATTACATCAAGCCTATGATAAAACTTGATGATAAACGTTGTGTTAGTACTGCGTTTTATTTTACTATTGTTAACCTCTATCGCTGACCTTTGCATGGAAAAGTATCTGCATTTGAATATGCGTAAGACAAAAGCTGTAACAATTTTTGTGATGTGGCCTTTTTGTGCTTCAACGAAAAATGTAGTTTGACAGTTCTTTCTTGACAAGTTGAATCCAGTTGCCACTTTTACTTAGACAACAGGATTGTAAAACTGTTGTTTCAAGTAAGTATCACATAAAGGAGGCCATCAAAAAGCCTGGCAGAGCTGAATTTTTTCGTGTGTACACTTACTTATTCAAAGTGAAGTCCTCATTCCTCAGTATCTAGACCCAGTAAGGAATGGATTGGCACACTAATCATTCCATATAAAGCAGGGATATCGGAGGTTATTCGCAGGCTGCTGAACTTAGTCAACATTCGAGTCGCTTTCTAGAAGGGAAAAACGCCATGCTCAGTTTTTTGCAATTAAAAGATCCCCTCCCTGTTGGAAGGACTAGGGACTGTGCGTATAAAATTAACCGCAGTGATTGCACTAAGGTTTACATAGGACAGACTGCCAGGCGATTGCCCACCGGAATTGGTGAGCATAAAAGGAGGGTAAACAAACCACCAAGGGATGCGGAAGAATACCAGACTCTGGTCAAAGACTCAGTGGACTGCGATTCACACCATAGCGGCTGATAACTGAGACGGTGGGAATCACCAAGCCTCACAGCGTGAACAGAATCGGGGGTGTGAAGCTGGCGAGCGTATGGAAAGCGGTCTTAGATAAGCCGAGTGGACACGCGACTGCTTGTGGTTGTCAATGCACGTAGAATCACTAGCAAAAAGAGGGAGGTGGAAACCCAACCCGACCAAAGTTCACAGAATCCCTCTTCCTTACGCAACTATTGTAGCACTAGCTCATCCATACAGACGGACGGAAAGTGCAAACGACTTTCAAGACGGATTATCACGTGAACCGAACCGGAAGAATTAGACCCTAAAGTGGACCCAAATTCATGTAGGTTTCCCCATCGGTTTAACACATGGTGATCCACCCTAACACACGAAATCCCTTGGGTGACACCTAACACAGATTTAGCTTGACTTAACTGATTGGTTCTGCTTTGGCCTTAAAATTTGGCCAGCCTCCTAACCTAGTGACTTGGCCTGACGAAGTTTGTGTCAAAGGCAAAATGCTGCCCTGCAATAAATCTATCGATTGTTACCAAACCTTTCCGAAAACGACAGAAAGAAGGCCCTTTAAGCCAACTCGACTGAACCAGATTTGATCCACAAATCATGTGACTCATCAACATAACGCTATCGTTTTCAATGTTCTATCTGCAACGGTCGAGACCATGCGGCAAAAACTGATGATAAAGTCAACAAGCTTACAGCATCCTTACTTGGGATGTAGTATACAAGAATCCTGACGAAGCCAATGAAAAACCTATTTGTCCTGACATCCGGCCACCACTTTACACAAAGCTTGCGCTGTCAGTTCAGTGGAGCCTGCTTCTCGTTGCTGGAAAAAATGCTAATTGTTGACGGATGACAGGCTTTACACGAGTAGCCTGGAAAATCCTCCCGCAATATAGAACCACCACTTGCTCATGTATACTTTTAAAACTTCGTGGCAGGTGTTTCGACGTGGAGCGAATAAAATCTCTGTTGCCTAAAGACCCCTGCCAGCTTTACTCACGAGATATAGTACCATAACTTGAAGCACATTTGATCAACTCCTTACCTGATCGCAACAACAAGATTACCACACTAATGCTTTTGGCGGCATCAACAAAGGGGCGTTGGTACGGTCTACCTGTAAGAGTGGAGAAGAAACGTTTTCTTCCAACTATTTCAGATCGAATTTTTTAATCCATTTCGGGTTACACCGCTTCCCCTTGCTTGTTGGCAGCAAGCCTAGCCTTGATATCCTCATCCAGGATGAATAGCTGATGATTTATTGTTTGGAACTCAAACGCGTTGGCGAGCCAGACGTCGTGTGCACAATGGTTGGTCCTAGAAGCGTTCATTTCCAGGAAGTTGAATTGTCCTTTATAGAAATAAATGTTTACAATGATTTGTTTGGTAACCCTTGTCCATCCACACTGGTTTCAATTCCGCGAAAGCTCAGAGACTGGGATTTCGCACTTTCAACTTCAGAATGCTGTCATCTTGAAGCGTTTTAATTCATCTGTGCGCTCACTCTACCTTACTCTCTCACCTTATTCTACACACAACCTGATAAAGTCCATTATTCCACTGTAGGGATACAGAAAGTTTTCCAAAATTTAAGAAATGGCTTGTCAATTTGATAGGCGGTAAACATAGTGAAGCTTGTTGTGATATCTTGAAGAGTACTTTGCTGAATGTTAAAGTGCATCTGCATACTCATACTCTTGACCTCGTTTTTTCTGTGCAGCGCCCTACACTCCTACATAGCCTGATACCTTGTCAGCGGTCATAGTCAACAGGTACTCAAAGCCACTATGTATTTTAGCTCAACAAAATACATCCAAAGTTAAATTACAACATAATCGTTCTTCTTCCAATATTTCTGCATTCACACGGGTTTTTCGTATTTCAAAAATTTGTCTGTGAATGTGAAAACCTGTTCTCGATCTGACCTGAATAGTACTCTAAAAAATGAGCATTGGCTTGTTTTCGGTACCTTGCTTCATTTTATCCTGTCCAGTGGCAGTGCAAATCGATAGTGCAAAAGATCACCGCTTGCAACACGCGATCAGACAGCTGATCGATAATTTGTGTTTTGTATACAAAGGGAATTACACCAAAAGCGATTCACTACACACATTCTAATCAAGCAGAACACAGTATAGTCTGTCAAATATTTTCCATAGTTTGAGAAGTGAGTATCACCACG
Source organism: Opisthorchis felineus (assembly GCA_004794785.1). Lineage (NCBI taxonomy): Eukaryota > Metazoa > Platyhelminthes > Trematoda > Opisthorchiida > Opisthorchiidae > Opisthorchis > Opisthorchis felineus. Next base: position 125,848 of record SJOL01008215.1, on the reverse strand, counting down.
CGTATATAAGTAATAGGGAAGGAAAGTTCAGTCAAAGGGCTTGAATGCCTTTGAACTGTGGTAACCCAAACGATGCACACTTACAGTCACCCGTTATCCGTGCGTCATAACCAGAAGTAATCACTTGCAACTGGCAGAGCCATGAATGTGGACCTCATTGTGCACAATAAAAACGAAAACACGGAGACCCACCCGACTGCGCACTAATGATGTCTCACATCAAGGCAATAAAATGTGTGCAAGTCGACTTTGAGGCTTGAAGAACAAAAAAACAGCTACCTCATCAACTACGGATGACAGGATGGAGTGTTGACAGGATACTCGAATCCCGATCTTTGATCTCCCGGTAGATTTCCATACCAAGTGAGTCACTTTCTCAATTTGCTATCGTGCGCTACTAAAGAAAAACAAGGAAACCACTTTTTAACATTTCAACTAAATAGAGAGTGCCAAATTTAAGTCAAAAGAGGGTAAAAAAATTAGCGCTCTTCAGTAGACATTTTATCCCGTACGTTTGATTAGTCTATTCGGAAAAGACGAGAAACTTGTTGGGGATCGTCAGAATCATGTATCGCATTAACCTCCGGGAAGATAGGAATCCGCGACTTCCCGGATAGCAGTGGAAGATAAAACTGCGAGAACCAGTTATTAACCCGCGCTTAGACAGAACGTAGTTTCACCCATCCTTCACTCGCGGAATTTGCACCACGCGGACGTGCTCGTTGAATAACCGCTTCTCATACTAAAGGGTCACTTGTTGCATGAATTATTATCTTTTGTGAACGAAATCTTGATTGAACATTTTCCCTGCGATATCATCAACTAACCGGACTTTGTTAATTTTACACACAAGATTTTGCAAGATTTTGATGCTGTGATACTCCGAAGTACAGCTGTAATCGGAAGTATGGACGTACCGTGTTGATTCCGATTTGCGATTTCTTACTAAAAATTCATTTGCCACTTTTCGGCCTCGAGCTGTTTCCATTTGCAAAATTCAAGGTGATCGGGACGACCAATCACTTGACTGCGTAGCCATGGTCAACTATATTAAAAATGCGTCTGAAACTAGAGTGTGAACTGTCCTCACCTTTTATTTCATGTTGATTTATTTGGAGTTTAGCTTCATGAGAGTTATTAGTGGTTTATATCTGAAATTTGCAAAGTATTTCACGATATGCTTGAAAAGTTTGAGCGTTGTAAAATTTTTCTTTCGTCCTTAATTTAATTAACGAAGAGTGATATTATCATGATCTGAGAATGCGTTTACTCACGTCACGTATAAGTCAGTGTGGATAAACAGACAAATCAACCGTCGTAAACGTAAGAAGCAGTGCATTAGAACAATCCCAATGGTATGTTAGTCATGGGCACGGTTCTCTTCCATAAACCTGTGCTCGGCGGAGAATGTTTCCGAAATTCTCCAAGGTGAGAAGATTGCATTACAGTTTGAAAATTAAAATGTAACCAGTATTAATTATTAAGTAGGGAGGGATGCAACTCACCACATGTTCTACTATGATAGGAACTCATTCAGCATATGTAGCAAGATGAGTTGCCCGATATTCAGACTCAAATTCCCCAGACCTAAATCTTGGAAAATCAGGCTGCTCATCCAAGCCTAACGCCATATGCTAGTCTAGTCAGTGACCTTCAACCATTATCTTGGAAAACTATGCGCTCAGTTTGAAATAATCATCAGAGATTTCACGAAAACCCAGGGAATGCTCGAGACATCTTAAACGGCTTGTCACTCAAATGCAGCACAATATGTATCGGAGTGATATAACTGAAAAACCTCCTATGCAGTTGAGCTTGTTAAGATGGGCAGGCAAGTTTTCTTTCCAGGGCAGTTAACCATCCGTACTTTCAGCATTCCAAAACCGACGAGAAAACAGTTGTTTTCTGCATCTTGGAACCCTTTCTAATCCTGTAAACATGCCAGGTATGCTGACATTTTCAGTGTTGATGCCAAATTTGTTTACGGTTTTTTGCACAGCTTGATTGGGCCTCAACGCCAGGATTCGGTGCATTCCTCAGATCTGCTATGAAAGGTCTGCTTGCTTCTCTTTGACACTGGAACGATGCGAGAAGGTTGCGTTTATATTAGATAATTCAAGCACAATTCTTCTTCACTACTGTTGCTTACAAGCGAGTAAAAACATGTCACAACATAAAAATACACGTAAGGTAAGGTGGAGTGTTTTGTTTTTTGTGCTCATTCTCTTGATGAAGTCCTTCGGACCTAATCACATTCGGTGTTGCTGTTCAGCTGGGCCCGTTTCAATAAAAATAAGTAAAGGACTTACTCCTTGTGCTAAGAAATAATCCACTAAAATATAGTGAGGAATTTGCGACAATCGCAGAAAGCTTTTCAGATAACATGAACCCTGGTAATGGTCTGGGACATGCAGTAATGCGACTGATCGATCGCATTTTTTACGTCTCAAAGTTAGTCGATTATCGTTGTTTGGAAGAATAAGATTTACATAACTATATAGCTAGTTGACTGGGTTGTCGGTTTTAATTTCCTGCCCTTTTGTACCATCCCTCAGGGCGACTACGTCCTGTTTGCGGCACCCGCTTAAACGTTGCCATTACCTTCATCTAAGCTGCGGCAAACCACCTAAATTTTAGTGTTTTCTTTGCACAGATAAATATACACTAACACAGAGTGACAGCTGGTAAGATTGCCCGACTAATATGTTACTGATAACCAGGGTCCCAGTGCTCTTAAATTTACAGTTCACAAGATCCTATTGAGAACGTATATTCCAGTTGCTACACAACTATCAATAGTTTTATAGTAACAAACAAGGTAGTGAACAGAACCACTTTTACGAGAGTCACATTGAGGTTTCCAAGCACATTTTATTGCCATGCAGAATAAATCAGTCATAGGAGCATCGTGGAAGGGGGGACTTTCAGTTAAATACGAGAGGGTTAGGTGATCAAAGAACTAAATTTGTGGGTGATGGCTTTCTTGTGAAAATGGTCAGCTGTCGTCAGTCTACAAGAAAGTACCGACCATTTCTTACAGGTAGAACGAATATTGAGTAAGTGATTAATTTCTGCACTAGTTTACCAGTGAAACACCCCAAAACCTGAAGGAGTTACGCACAACCAATGAAAGTGGAAACGAGTGAATGGGTTGGATACTAACCAATAATCTCTGTTTATCCAAATCGACGCCATTCCCGGAGGTGCTCTCGTACGTCACATGCATGCACTCAGAAGTCGTGCGTAAACTGCCAAGCAATCACTCAGTTAAATAGGAAAGAAATAGCACCAGCAATTGCTGTAATTGCTTTGTGAATTTCCTACTAGGCTGCACGTTAACAGCATTTCCATCGACGAATGACAAGAGTTGATAGAAAGTAAAACTAGATTTCATTTAAAATAAATTGTTTGGAGTGATTCATATAAAATCATCTACAAAAATTGTGAAAGATCGGACACATGTAAAAATAAAATTAGAGCGGCGTTTTCCAGATTCGCTTGCTTGACCACTGGGAATGCTACACCCATGCATGCGATTTTCACGCATGTGAGTTATCATCCTTATATCTGACGTACCGGGGTTTCAAAACTAATATTGTTACTACCAGAAGTATAAAAAATTTCTAACAGCTCTCGAAATGAGCATGTCGGGGTCTACAAAACAATCTTCCACTTTATCCAGAGAACATAACTTTTCTGTGAAATAAATCAGTGGTATTAGACTGTGACCTCCGAGATAAAACAGTGCGTCAGACAGATAGCTGATAATTTTGTGTCGAACACACCTGGGTAAACGAGACCATATACACAATAAAGCTGAAGCTCAGTAGCCAAGTAACCGCTAATCAAGCTTCAAAACGAGCCATTTTTCTAGAGCCATTTTTTGTTATCAAGTACACATATCAGCACTTTGCTCGGTAGAGCAACTGTAGCCGAAATGAAACCGACTATGTGTATCTACAAATTTAATTTGGACTCAAATTCTGATCTTCGTAAAACGGTCAGTCCATTTAAGTGTTCCAGACAGTTTATTTGACAATCTGAATCAATCAACTTGATCTGGAATTGTGTACCCAATTACACGTCGGGCATATTTGTGAGTTGAACCGCGTGAGTGAATTACACCAAATTTCGGATAATCTTAGAAATAGGAACTGTAAACTGCCAACTGTTGTAAAATTCCAGCCTTCTAGATAGTTGTTTCAATAACAGCCATTTTCAATGCGATTAGCTCAGTTAAAGTTTTATGTACAAGACCCAGTGAGATAAACATGCCTTTTTACAATCAATAACCGTAAAGTAGTTCCCATGCGCCGCGTCGTTTGCAAGTACATTGCGAGCATTTTCCTTTTACTATGTGCGATATACCTATAACAAATAAATTGCATATGCATAAGTATTTGGATTTACCTCCTGGACTTCGAACAGTATGAACAGTATTCTGTCAGAGCATTGGATTTCCACCCTCTTCAGTGTCTATTGCCAACTAGCAACGAGAACAAGAATCATGGATTTCAAACTTGCTGACAGGTCACTTTGACCTCACGTACACTGTGGGAATGAAAGCCGGGTTGTGCTGACGTCGGTCCCTCTGTAAATGTACGACCGTTCAATCTTCAGAAAATTTACCCTGTTCGTTTCTTTATGAAACAGTCAATAAAAATCATTCACCATTGGCTTTCATCACAGCCAAATGAGTGGAGCTACTACGAAAAACAATCGGGCAAATCGTCGACTGAGAGAGAAAATAATTTTTGAAACCCGGTAAGTTCACCAATTAAATTTCGGTAGTCGGCTCTTTCACCTCCGACTATTGCTAATCGGAATTTACATAGACTTTAAAAGAAAATTCATTTCTAAATGTCTGTCTCTGGTTACAGATTACAAAACGTCCAAAAACAAATGTAAGGTAGATCTGGACACTAAAACCCGCCGATAGTCAATGGCAAGTGGTATGGTAATGATACTCTAGGGGATCACATCCGGGTATTGCGAGTTCCGGCACGGCAGTATTAGCTGATCAGCGGAAATGGAATAATAAGATCCTTTGGGACTAAGCAAAACCATCTGCTGAAAATTATGCACCAGATTTCTTTTCTTGTTGCCGAGCTAGAAATAAACCTGATCAAATCATTCACAGAAGTCACACAGTTAGTAGCTTTTTGAAAATTACCTAGGGCAAATAGGATAAAATTAGCGGGGAAATTGAATTTGTTCGCATTTCTAGCGAGCCAAATGTATCAATCACGGGCATTTATTTAATTTCTTTCTGTTGTAACCTGAGACTGCGGTTACGCCTGAAATGAGCCTGTCAGACTATACGGTCAGAAGAAGACAGAAGACCAAAAGCATGGCTGTACTATCGGTCTAACGTACAGAGCTAGTGCGTAAACATAGAGGATGGCTGACTGACCGAAGGCGGTCACTTACTGGATCGTTCTTATCCAGCCAACGGCGCCGTTCCTGCCTTGACCATTAGCACACCCCGTCCACTGATCGTATGTTGCTACGCCGTGTTCAGTGGATTCCATTCACTCACCTGCATTCCGGATCGTGTGGTGACCGATGATGACCTTTGCGACGCGTCGTTCCCTGCACATGCACTCTTTGGTCTGGACGCGTCCTAACGATTCTTTCTTTCCACTGAGCTTACCAAGATCATTCTGCTTGCTTTTTGGTGAAATTAAAAGCACTTAGCTCGAGTTTGGTCCTTATCAAGCGCCATCAATGGTGCGTACTCAGTTGCACCACGATTGAAACACTGACAAGGCCATGCTCCACGAAACACCTGTGCTGGACGCATCCTGAAAACTGTACCTCACCGCTTGAATGTAATTCTCCCAGACTTTCGGAGTCTCAAAATATTCTTCAGAATACAGTTAGAGGATCTCCTGAGGATAGAATGTACAAGATACTCCACACTCGTCAAACGACGATTTTGGCGCTCAAACTGCTCCAAAATAGAAATTTCTGCACTCCTGAGGAGGTTGCGCTTGGTTCACATGAAATGTATGCATTTATGTATATATACCGTTTGTACTGGAATCTGAAGGCCAGCCAGTATCAGCAAAAGGATCGCTACTTCTGAAAGGACGCTATTCGTGCTCGACTGATTTTTGTGATAAGGCATATGGAATTGAACCCCCTCTAATATTTAAATGCCCATGATGCTAACGAGCAGTAAATTATTGGGCAGAAAGGATACTTTTACTGAATAGCAGTTTTGGCCCCGAGCTAACCACGCACATACGAACGTTTCCCAATGTGGGAGGGACAGATGAAATGGGGTAACTGTACGATTGTAATGGTGCAGTGAATAGAACACAATAGTGAAATACTTATTTGCATACATTTTCATAAAGGAAACTACTCACAAGGTTGCTGAAAACTATTCAACAGTCCACGACTGGTTTCACCTTTCTTGAGGCTCATCCGGTAGGGGCAGTCCCCGAGTCTCCGTCAACCATATGTTCTACGTGAACTCAAATTAGACTGATTTCGACAAATGCACTCATTTGCAAATCAATTTGGTTTTCACGGGAGACTCAAATGAATCTCTCGTATATGATATTCTTTAACTGAATGTGCTGCACAAAGGCTTCCTCGTGTTTCAGTTGGTACGATATTCGAGATATCGCAGCATAGTTTCGTGAAGGAAACCACACTCAATTTACTGCGATATCTTGAGTATAGTATCAACTGAAACATTAGGCGGCCTTTACACAGCACATTCAGTTGAAGAATATCTTAAACGAGAGATTCAGTTGAGTCTCCCGTGAAGACCAAATTGATTCTCAAAGGAGTGTATTTGCTATTTGCATATAGTTTGAGAAACTTCGTATTCCCAGGCGAAATTCTGAAAAGTCCTGGACTTTTGTTCGACGTTTAATTGAATGTTTAACAGAAACGAATGAACTTGTTGGATTCAACCAATATGTTACAAATGCATCGTCAGTCAACTGTAAGGATACGGCTTTAAACTACAAACAAACGTTGTACACCACCTTTATTGGCACTGATAAATCTGCTAGGTGGAAAACGGTGTTTTAATAAAGTCCCCATCAGTAAAATCATGGGTGAACAACCAGCTCTATAAAAATCCAATCAGATCATTTGCTCCCTTTCGCTAACCCAAAAGCAACACAAGGGCTGGGGCTGCTCATCTCGGACAAAACTGGTAGTGGAAAAAACCGCGGGTTGGATCTTAACTACGTATGCCTGGGCTAGCAACAAAGCCGTGCCCACTGACATGTCTCGGTTTCTCTAGCTGATACAAAGTGGTCAACTATGAGCTCCCTCGTGTAGTCTGTTTACAATTCAAAGCATTCATTTACTGGGGCATTCATTAATGCGTCGAACGGTGCCAGATGATACCCTAGCTTAGTGCACGAATGAAGTTGTCATAGATACGTAAACCTGCCTATATATTCCTACGTAAAACAATCCACTAGTATCAGACCTGATGAAATCAATGACTAAATGACCGCATTACCGAGCCAGATCGTGACCCATAAGAAGTGCACAACAAACAAAATCGGAAGCAGTTGTTCATAGGAAAACCTTTTTCAGAACCAGTGCCTTCCAACATTATGTTGGAAAGAAGGATGGCCTACGGGCACAAGTTCGACGAGCCGGTTTTTGTCGAGCCCGATCCGCGCATCAATTTGGATCTACATTGCCTGTGGCGGTCAAAAAATCTGTAATTACCTTGGACCATTCAATAAGCATTAATGATTCCACCATGCAGAAGGGATATTAATCCATTTCGGACTGAAAATCGACACTGACTGGTGTTTAAAGTGCCTAAAGTTTATAATGAGTTTGTCCCACCAGGTCTTATCAATACAGTAATCGCACTTCGAAGGGCATGGGCGATACGTTGACAATCCGAATCAACGGACTACTAAAATATATAATCAGCGCATCCGTATCTTCCAGTTTTTTCCTGAATCAACGCATATCGGATCAGTACCAGTGCAGATGTCTTATTACCTTGTTCGCTCCGAAATATTTCCAAAATTTCATTATCACAGGGGGGGTGCCATCTGTTAGAACCGCTGAGTAGTGTTCACGGGCTCATGGTGTTGCCTGGGATTCCACTCTGGATGACTTGCATAAGACATCGTGTGCGACGATATCTATTAACCTTCGCATTTTTAAAACAATGTTAGCTTCTTCATACGTCAGTCCTTACAAATGTGATGAAACTTCTTTCGCGGTCCACCAGCAGTTCCGGTTATTCGGATACTTCAGTTAGGTCTAGCCAGAGAATTTTCGTCACTTTGGTTTGGTAACGGAAATCCTGGTTGTGTATACGTGGAAATGAACAGTAACTTGGAAACGAAAGTGGTGTCAACGAAAAGCTCGGAGTAATCACTTGTTTATACTATTATTCAAGACACATCGAACGGGAGGGTGATATAAACGAGCTTCCGTTAACACCGTAGTAATCCAAAAATTTGTGTTTACCCCAAAACATTTCAGTCCCTCAAATATAGCGTGAGGAATTAGCCATAGGCGCCTCAACGCAACAGAAGCAAAAACTAGGATTTCCGAATACATCCACCTATTTCAACCAAGCATCCATATGGTTAAGAGTTGAGAAAAATTACTCCAGTGTAATAATTTCGCCATGGCTACAGACAACAAATGTGAACACAGCTTGTGCAAAACGGGGTAATCCGTTAAGGAGCCGAAGGTCAGGATCAAGCTGATCCTAAATCGATCCCATAGGATCGCAGCTTTATATTTTATGGGTTTTAGGTGGAAATTAAACTGGGAAGTTTGAATGAACAATTCGGAATAAAAGGCCACATTGATTGGATCGTGGAAAATGACAGTCAGTTTGATTTTTTGAATGTAACCATGAAAAAGTGTTCAACAATCTGTTATGGGTCTATTCATTGCCTTCTTACATGACCGTACAAACTTTCAGTGTTAGAAGTAGCATATTAAAACTTTGTTTCCTGACCTGAAGGATAGTAAATCCAATTTATGATGATTGACTTACATAGAAGTATGTTCATGATACGATCACTGGTGAATCCATTTGATGCGCATTTTAGGAGAATAGTGCTTTACTTTTCCTTATTCTCATTGACAACAAAATTGCGATTTTGTTAAAATTAGACAAAAAAAAAAAACAAAAAAAAAAAGAAAAAAAAAAAAAAATAAAAACCAAAAAGGAAAAATAAAAAAAAAAAATATTTTTCGAGTATTACTGGTCCACTCTAGTAACAGATAGGCTTGCATTTACGTTGTGGACCACGTAAGGGTATCTACAGATTTGGTGGAGAGAAGCTAATTGCTTATTCTTGAGACTCAGTTACTTAATATGGTCCACACTCTTTCATTGATGCGTAACTCCTGAGTCACTTCATCTACCGTTTTATAGTTTAGGGATGTCCGGGATGAATCAGCCTCCCACAGCCGATTCCCATTCCTTGACTATGAACCGAATACCACGCCATAACCCTCATGCAATTTGCACTGCCAGATGTTTTCGAGAGGCATGAGACAGTTCTATAGTGATCCTAGATATTTCAGCACAATTGAGTTCATCTGCAGGAAGAAAGCTTAAAAAAGACACTGGATGAATCCTTCTCGCCTGGCGTACACACGTTCGATGATAATGCAAACTTATTGGCTATCCAAGAACCCAATGAGTGCTTTCATTTCGATATTTTTTGCACGGGATTAACTGGCAGTCTTGCTACCGCTGAATTGTTTCCATCATAAAACGCGACCTAACATATCATTTTTATTTTCAAGTATGAATCTAGGGTTGCCTTATAATTCAAGCCTACGACGTCAGTCAAGAACCCGTCTGTTGGCTTTCTGCCAAACTATGCCTTGTGGAGGGTTATAGACAAAAACCCTCGAAGGTTACTCTGATAAGGTTGGACCGAAATATGACGAGAAGACTTGATATATATAGTGTACTGGGAGGACCGAATAAAGCATAAGATGAACCCACATAAACATGCTTCAACTATCATGATGGAAAAGCTGTTGTACGTCACTAGAAGCTAAGAAGTGCCTTTGCGTGTGGACGAATAAGGATCGCAAACGGAAGTGGTTTAACTTCCCTTTCAAGCGCTTTATCCCCTCTGCAGTATATATCAGTATTAGATCGGCTTACCTACAGTTAGGCAATCGTGTACCAAAATTGTCCGCACCGGATTCACCAATAATCTAGCTGAATATGTTTAACACTGATTTGTAACAAAAATGTTGCTTGGTGCGATTCTATCGATAATCGAAGAGCAAAGTTAGCAAAAACCTTGTGGCAGAAACCAATAAACTGATAAATCAAGAAGACAAAACAATTGACCTGTTGGTGATTTAGCTTTACCGATTTTCTCATCATTGAATTGAGTGTAGACCACGCTGGTAAGACATGACTCGGCCTGGATATTCTTACTCGGTTGACAGTCAGTGCATAGAAATGGCCATCTAGCCTTTCCTGTGAGCACAAGCAAACCTTCGAATTTTCCAAAAAGTTGGATTTTCTTTTCCTTCTGTAGATTATTATCATGAAAGACATGTGATACTTTAATGATGCTACGATGCTTCAGAACGCAACCAAGCAAGTCTGTCGGATACAGTTGTTTTGCTGGCCTGTTGCCTATCGTGTTAGTAACGTGGCGTCGTTTGCAACAAAATCGGCGCATGTTCTGCTCGCAGTACAAAATGCGAGTATGATCAGTCGTTTGCCTACTTCTACAACCATCTCCGTGTATAATAAATATATTTTGCTTCATCACTGGACCACTTAGTGTTTGGTCGAACTACTTGAACCAGTTTGAGACAGACCCACGAAATTCCTCATCATCATCTTCATCAACATCGGCAACGTGACAATAATTAATATTGACATCAAAACCAGAGGATACTACTGGTGCTTCACTGCCATACAACCATGTCAATTTGTTTGAATAAGTCCTCATTATGGAAGCTAGAAAGAAAATGGGACAGAGAGGGGATCTAGGGCTAGCCTACTGCAGGCATCCGAGGTGCATTCACCCCATAACTCATTCAGATAATCTGGAATGAAACTCCACTGACAACGGTTAGCCAGCAATGAAATACGCCTCATGTTGAGGTTCCCGATACGGAACCCTGGGTCACACGTATCTTGACGATCCTGAATCCTGAATGGAATAATTTGGCCCGAAATTCTACGGTACTATTTACACAAAGGCAAGCAAATTTGTGCAACAAAGCTCAACTGTCTACGTTGGTGGAGTCAAAAATGCACAAGTCTGTCATTGACCTGCACAGTGCAGTGTCAACGTCCGCAACACCAAACAGCGGCGAGCGGAATATTGGCTGTGTAGTGTGGGTTGCGGTCATAGTCTCGTGATACTGACTGGCAGTGCGATTACGCGGAAATCATGACAGAACAAGTCAGGGCGGAATAAGTAAAGGGGCACGAACGCGCGTGGGTAAGTAGGTTAGCTGTGCACATTTTCACACACACACATACATGCTAATATACCAGTGTCGGAAGGGATGGCCTTTGCGGCAAGTTGAGTGGCGAGTACGGATGAGCAAAACAAGTGGAGATCAAAAGTACATGGACGGATTGAGCAAATGAATGGGGTAATTTACATGAGGTAAAGTTAGATCTAGTATCCACAACCACACCTTCTGCTTCACTGACGAAATCGGATGGTGCAAGTCTACTGAAGTAACCAAGATTTATTTGGATGACATATCGCTGCTTACGAGTATACTGTTGCTAGCGACTATCCTTTACATCCTTGATCATACAGTCTGGGAAATGCTGATAGTTGCGTCATTTTATTTCAGCACACTGAACGGTAGAGTAGCTGGTGGATCTTCTATAGGATGGATAGGTTTGACCGAATTTTCAGCTACACTGAGGATAAATGTTTGTCATTGCGAAAAGGGAGCAGACGCGGCTACATCGTAAGCTCAATTCACTGCATTTAACACATTGGGGTCTCGTACCATTGGGCGTGTTCCAATCTGTCTGCTGGTCATAGAACGATACAATGGGCTACTCTCAAGCAATGTTTGAATGAAGACTAACTGAATGAAAATCGACGCTTTTGAAGAATGGTTATCCACTAGAGTCTGTCGGGTGTCACATTATGGGAAGTCAGCGTTAATTTTCCATCAAACTACTATTCGATGGGAATAGTCGGAAGGAAATCCAACCTGAGTATTGGCCCATCTTCTGACGCAAGCCCACAGTGCAGCGTGGTTCAGGGAGAGCTTATAAAGCGACCTGTCGATGCTTAGCGGATGACCGTGTCGATTTAATCAAACGACTTGGTCTTGAGCTTATGTGGAGTAGATTACTTATGTCGAACTCAGAGACGGTTACCAAGGCGTCACCGGGGGGCGACACCCAGAATCATTGCCACAAAACTTTAATGCAAACTCCGTTTCCAAATCAGCACACTTGGTGGACACTGGTGATGAAGGTTATCCAAAATCGGCTTGAAAATTCATGTGCCAAGCACAGTCAAACAAGTAACAAGGATACGGTCAGCGGTCATTACTGGTTGCTGGAGCCATACATTTGTTCAAATCCTCATTGTATATTGAGAAAGAACATGTGACGGCTTTGTTGTAAACTTAAAACGACTGCAGCTTGCACGCCATAGTAGTAACACAATAGACGACAATAGGCAAGGAAATAAATGTACCCGACAGACTTGGACATGACAAGCTAACGGAACTCTGTTTCTTCCGATTCCTTGTCAGCAGACCCGGTATTCTATTATTTTGTTCGGTTTAATTCCGAAACCTTTGTCATGTGACAGCCAGTTGATGAATTTTTCAAAGTCCCGAGTGAGAAGCATTTGTTCCTGTGTAACGCTCACCATTCTCAAGTCATAAATATCGGAACACATTAAAGCCACATAAAATTCGGTTTTTGCTCACATCTGTGTTTTCCTTTAAATCTGCTTTGTTGACTACATTTGTTATTTGGGTAGGGTAAGCTCAGAAATCCAACCATGAAGAGTGTACAGGAACACACACTGAGTAAAAAACAAGTGGTCAATTTGGTTAACTCTTAGTCGTTTTCGTCAACTATTTCACAAGACCAGGAAAGTAGCTTGATGGGGAATTTGACCATTCAGTTTGCTTCATTTGTACGTTTGTTCTTCAGATGGATCTCGGGCAGAAAACGTCGATCAACCTTGTAAGTAGCCGTCGTCATACGGATATCAAATTACTGCCCACGTAAACATTTCGTAGTGCTACTGAGAAATGGTTAGTCCATGAATATCATATACAAAAGCAGCTACGAACTCAGCTGCTTACAGCCTAGACACAAGCAGTCAACATGCCAGGGTTGGGTTCGATCCACGAAAAATCCGGTTGGTACTTTCGCACCCTAACCACTGAGCAACCTCGATCTCAACTGCAGTAGACATGAGACAAAGAATGGTTTTTGTGGGAACAAACTACGAATGCAAGGTTTCCCAATGTCCTTTTATCTGTATCACATGCATCGTTTACTCCAACGTAGCAAGGTCACAGAGCAGCCGCATGCAACCACAACAACCAGACTAGAGTGAGGTCTCCATGCTTGTAAGGCCACAGCGTTTAAACGGAGGATCAATTTGTCAGCCCATCAAGCAGACATCAAAAAAGAAAAGGTATGAGTTCGCATGTTGATGACGTAACTCACCCCAATAACGCAACTTTTTGGAGAATAAAATATATGCATACTTGAGTGTCAACCGAAGCGTTCTGTGGGGTTCATCTCTGTCAGTATTCAAAAGTGTCAGCATGGAAGATAAATTGGTGTGGTCGAGATTTTTTTGCAATGAATGATTTTAAGATTAACTGTCTGAAAGAACGAATAGGAGACCGGTAATTCCACTATATGCTATGCAAAATATTTGAACCAAAAATCAAAATCGGAGGCTTTTTCTCTAAACTTAGAGTACAAGTGAAGGGTCTATATACATATATACACATATGAAAATTTTTAGCTGAAGTCGCAAAGAACACTGTTGAGAAATGTCGCATTTCCGCGTTGTCATCAGAGAAAAAATATGATTACCATTGGCGGGGAAAACAGACTGCAAAGGAGAACCGAATCCGAGACCAATTGAAGAATCTCTGTCTATTCAATAACCAAAGGCAGGTTAGTTTAAGAAAACATTCAGAAGATTATGTATTTTCTAGTGTAAGATGATTTTTAGTTATTTAACAACTAGACATTACCAGACTGTCAGAAGATGACTGTTTAATTTAAACTGAGTGTTTCTGCGACCGGACAGCATCCAAGCAGACATCGTCATCAGTACCAAGTAGGATTGTACGATGGAACTAACTAAGATCCTTGCAAAAATACACAGCCTTTTACAGACTTATTCTGTCAGAGAGGTAGGTTAGCGCGAAACTATATTTTAACTTCATGGTGTATTGTATAAGTACAAACACAAGTGCCTCAAAACAACTGAAACCCAAACAGCATGATTAAGAGATTCTCCAAAGATTGACAGACGGAATAGTGGCTACGACCACATTCTACCGTGTTCTGTGTCCGAGACGTATTTACCGAATAGATGGGAACAGGATTCTGAGGAAGCTTCAGTATGGCCAACCACGTAAGGAATGGAGAACAGGTAAATAAAAGCTTCGATATCTGGATACATCATTAAAAAAATCTATATATTGCCCACATAGATCTCGTGACGCGGGAAGCGGAGACGCTAAATAGGATAACATGGAGGAAAACGATACGAACTAGACTTAGTCAATCAAACAATCAGCAACTTCAAGCCAAAGGGCTGAAGACTGCATAATGCAGTCACAGTTGTTGGATCTAGAGACCACACAAGGTGGATTTGCTGTGATTGCAGATCATGTTCATGCTACTCGCTTGGTCGGCCACCGGTGAGTACAAATTGACCCTTCATTAGGTTGACGAGGCCCACTTTAGCTTTCTGAGGTAGGTAGGTAGCAGGTAGCTGAGCCTGCGGCAGTACTGGAAGTGAATTTCGCAGTTATCGCCGTACAGACCGAAACCGACGAAAACTGCTTTGCATCGGACAACTCAGTGTTTTAAGATCGCGATGGTACTAGAAGTGACTTGCAATCATCATCATCGTGTAGCAAGAATCAAATCGAATCATGCGGATGCATTCTACCGAACGTCTGGGTTTTTCTCACCTCTTTTGGAAAAAAATCGTATTTTCGTACCCAGGATATTCCGATAAGCTGAACCTAAAATGGCGGTGGAAGTGACTTTCTGTGACCACCGCTGTTTAAACCAATCTGATTGATGGTTAGCAGTTGCCAGCCATATTCGTGTATTTGGAATGCGTCTGCAGACTAATGAGAGCCACCAGATACCTCTTTGCATGTATTGTGGGGCTCGAAGGTTCAGTTGCACTCAAATGATTTAACACCTACGGGTCTTCATTTGGATATGCTGATGTTATTGGAACTCTCTCCTCTTTTTCACCTCTTCCTCCGGTCTTATTCCCTCGGGATTACACCGGGTACAAAGTGGTCATGTGGATGCAACTCAACCAGACAGTATGTGGCTTTCCCCATTTTGTGCGGCCTAGTTGGGTGTGACCGGCCAATACGGAAATAACTACCAACCCACCAGTTAAGTTTTGTTTCTACAGTCAGAGAACTTGTGTTCCAGACATAATCCAAGATTATGCATGAACATGCTAACTCATATCTCATGTATGTAACCACTTGAACCACTTCACCACAGTTGAATAGAAACGTACACAGGTAGAGCGGATCAGTTGCATTTTCAGTGTATTTCGGAGCACTTTTCGGAAAGTTGGCGACGATATGCAGCTATTGGACGGCAGTGTAATATCCCAGACAGGTAATTATGGTCATTAATTACACATATCTGTCAAACCAATTTCGTATTTGGTTTATCCTAAGCCTTCCAGAATACGTTACAATATCAACACAGCTTTGGTTTTTTTGTGGAACGATGCTAATCGGAGCGCATCGGACAACCATCTGTGCTTTTTCGGGAAGTGATCCCAGCCCAATTGTTCTCGTCAGAAGCCGTATAACTTTCGAGGTCCAATATTTTCATTTTAGCGTTTATCTAGAGATTTAGAGGATTCTATGTTTGGGAATGACAAAAACAGACTGAAGCGCTAACATCTCAAAATCTGTGCCCTGATTAAAGGGACATAATATTTCAAAAATACTAATGTGTAGATTAGTCCTGACTGAGTAACATGATCTCGCCAAAAACTTTGCAGTAAGTATTGCGATTCGTTGGGGTTGAAAACTCAAAAAACGCCGTGGGCAAAGTAAGGTAGCTATAAAACGTTTCTTACACAAAACCGGAACCCATATGACTAACTTTCAAAACCTCTTATCCTGCAAGACAAATATCCGGTTTGGTGGGTTTTTTTAATCCACGACAACACATCCGTTCAGATACTTAATTGCGTTGTGGGTTTTGAGCCAAAATACCCTTGTTAAGGGTAGACTAGTATTCAGTCCTTTTGGAAATACATCTGAACTTTATATCAAGTCTAGAAAATACGACCATGCTTGTGTACCGTACAGCTGGCAAGCTCAATGATGACAGAATGCAATAAGTGAAAAGTTTCCAGTTTATTACACTGCTAATTTAACCAGAAAGAAGTAGAAAAGTTGAGCAAGTTTTCTGAAGACTTCTGAGTTTTTTTATTCCTCCGAAACGTCATCCGCATTTTGCACTCACTAAATGAATTGCTGATATTATCAGGTACAAATCCATAAGTATTAATTATTCATAAATCTTGTGCCCATAAACGAAATATTCGCGGTCAGATTTTTTGTGCAGATTAGCTGACATTTTACCCACTCTACATTGAATATTAGTCTTCATTTAAGTCTGACTACAAGAATGAAACTCGTTATTGTAGTGTGGACATTTACACGGATCACTAGATAATGCCATCAGACTATATAACTTCCAGGCACCTAATAACCATCAAATGAGCTGTGAAGTATACACGTGTTCCACCAAAACCATTCACAGACGCATCGGAACAAAGTCTGACAGGAACCTATAATTAGCAGTGCAAACTGAAACCCGGAGGTGAGCACATAAAAATGGGGTAAGGAAAAGACGAATTTTATCTTTGCTAATGTACTGATAATTAGAATGTTCCAGGACGGATGGGCAAATGAACGGGACAAACTTGTCTTGGCTTTTGTCTTTTATCAAACAATCTAGCCGTGGAATGCGTAACTAAGGTTGAAAGAATAAATTTTTTCTGTTGCCATAACAGAAGACAAATGGGAATTCTACACATACCACAATGGCTTGACACCTGTTATCAAACGGCCACATATTAAAACCCTTTAGTGTTCTACAATTTGGCAGGCACTTTACGATATGACGGTGGTTGGTTTCGGAACATAATTCCTGAGGAGACTGGTTAGTCAAGGAAATATTTTCTTTACTATAAGGGGCTGTTGTCACAATTGGATGAACGAGTTTGCTTAGTTTTTAAGAGACAGCTCTCAAGAATTCAATAGCTTCGAACAGGTATGGAAAGCATTGAACGCAATAAAGTCCGTCATGTCTGAGTGAGACGGTAAAATAACAGTTTAAACCTTTCTAGTGCTATAATCTCATCAAGGAGTAACCCGTACGGTAGTATTAACGTTGGGGAGATTTTGTGCTGAAAAACTTGGAAGCACTATTCAGCCGCTTCATCTTTGTTGAAAAACATCATCTCACGCATCCCTAGAAGGATTCAGAACCGCGACCCTTCAATTAGATGTGGAGTGCTCTGCTACTCGGCCGCGTGTGTCTATCTAGCGGTATCATTAGATTGCACCTTCCAGAGATCCGTGAGATCTGGAGATGGTTTAAAACAAGAATGAGTCTCTCTACAGACGTCTTTTATCACCAACCTGTAAGACAGTTCTTTCTGTGGGTTTTCATCTGTTCTCCTTGATATTTTTATGCCCTGGAATGTACGGTGTGAAGGGAAAACTTATCGCTCTGGCAACAAGCATAGATGTGACTGTGAATTATGTGTGTCCACCCCACATCATTTGATTTTGCGTTTCACATCAACTGAGTTCCATAAGCCTGTATCCTACAAATATCACTATAAAATACAGCTAATTAGGTGGAATATTCTTGCCACTACTGAGCTAAGCTCGGTTAATTTTGAACAAGCTGGGCCGCGATTTCTCTGAGACTGGTCGTGCTCAGTGTTGATTGCCGTACCCGTATGAATTGTAGTAGGTCCTAACTCCCCATCACGCCTCGGTACTGTGAGAGATGAATGTTTTTCAAAGGCAAAATTTGTCCCTGCCAGCCAGGTGAAAGACTACAGTTAAATTGCCTGCTTAGGAGGTCTTGTCGAGTGTTTTACCGCTGGGAATTTGTACCCGCTAAAGTGAATGGACAAAAAGTAATGGTGATTCGTTTAATATTTGTCTGAGTGAGCTGCCTCAACCGTGATTTCAGAAAGACAACTGCAGGTATGTGAAGACCCCTCAAAAGTATATGCAGATGATACCGGTTGTGAGTTCACCGACCAGGACAACGATTCTGTGCGACAGCTGTTTAAAAGCGTACTGCAGCACAAGTCGTAATTACTGGCGCAGCGGTTGGAAATGCCACCAAGAACGAAAGCTGAATGATGCTGATGAGGTGACCCACCAAGAAACTTCATGAAGTGTGTGTGCTTCTTTTTATGCTAAGACGCCTCCAGGAAGTGACACTTCCTGTGGTCGGAATCTTAGCCCTTTACAGTTATGGTGATAAATTAGCGCGCTTATCAGAATTCGAATACCCCTCAATCCACGTTCCCGCCACATAGAGCTTGTTCTAACATTGGTACAGTTAATCAGATTTCAATTTGATGAGGGCTTCATATACGATTCATGGTCACATGGAGCAACAAAATTCAATGTTACGATGACACAGTTCATAATTTCACTATTCAGCAACTTCATTGCTGTAAACGCTCCCAAACTAAGTTTTACTCAGTCCAACAACTCTCTACGTGGATGTCTAGGCCTCACTCGCTCATAGTCTTTTGGCTAGAAGTGTCAGCACCGGAAAATCGCCTGAGAAGTTCAGCCATCTTGGTGAAAATGTAGACAGGATGATTGACTTCGTTCAATCTCTTCTAGATTGCCCACAAACGCTTTGATTAGCCCAAGGATCACTTGCTGTGATTACCACACAAGAGGTAGGCTTAGGTAGGCCTAGGTGTAGGTGGGCCCCACGTGTAAAAGATTCATATTCCTTCGAGAAAGTAGAATTAAAGCAACGCGGAACCTCAAGTCGTGCACAAAGATATGTGGTGTATAATGAGAGTGTCAGCTATCACTAGAAGGAGTGGGACTGTGAAGCAGTGCGAGATGTGTATTAATTCTGTTCTGTCTGGAAGTTGGCGTCTGATTCTTCAACCTACTACGTCACGTGCTAATGTGTATTTCATTTTCCCCTCTTCAATTTATATAAATTCGTCTACAAAACTGTTTAGCCAAGTCCATCATCCAGAGATTTTCGGCTCTTTTCACTCCATTATCTTATCAGATATCTTGGAGGAGCCTGAACGTATAGAAAAAATACTTGGAGGTTAGCCACGGCGAGATTAGAAAACAAACTATCCAGAAATAGTGTGAACATTAAACCAGTAAAAACCACCGTAAACTCAGCCCATTTCTCACAACTTGCTCGAATGAAAGTTACGCAACCGCATACGGAAGTGACTGAGAAAAAAATTAGACGGAAATACGTGATAGTCTACCCATAACCAATTACTGGTGGAAAATGTTCACTTAAGTCGCAACCGTTATGCGAAACCAAATGAAATGCATCAGTCATGTGTGAAGGAGATTCCCGTTTACAATGACACCATATCAGATATCTTACAACTGCGTTTGAATGAGAGTCTGATGACATTCACCAGTATGATAACAAAGAGACAGATTTCAAAAGCAATCTTTGAAACCATAAATACATGTTCCACTATGATTTAGGTCACGAGAATCTTTGTGTGGCATTTGGTGTGGAACGAGCAAGTTAGATTTTTATTCTGTGTTTTCATACTTTTCAAGGCAATGTCCTAACCAGACTACTGTCCATGATACGCTATTTTGGTCCATGGACACGCGAACAACAGCCCTGTATAATGGCATTTAATTGACGGAGAAATTGTCCAAGATAGTGTGGTTTGTTGGTGTTAACGTATCGACTGAATTCCTCAAATATAAAAACGAAATGTTAATACTTAGTTAGGAGCGTCTTTTACCAAGCTTTTCAGCCCGCTGAAAGGTGGAAATCGCACAAACCTCAGTGGTCATTGTTACCTCAGACTGGCTACCATTGTTTGAACTGTTAACCGTCCTCGCGCATGAACTGAATTACAATATATTCGATGAAACGCTTACGTTTTTAACACTTTTACAGCTCTGGTATGTGGGTGATGATGGTTTCACACCAGACGTTGCCACCGAAACGGTTAAAAGTAGAATGTGACTGGAAATTTGGTTCGATGTGGGTGGTGGTTCGCTGTAGCGCTTTATATGCAACGTATTTCTCCGTCGACTGACAAAATCGTAAAGTGAATACTGTCCAGTGGTTAAGAATAACCAAAGCCGGTAAGTTTACGTATGCCTCAGTGGGGATTGCTCTAGTGTCATGGGTCAAACTAAGTAGCGAGTAGAGTGGGATGATTTTAGTTCAATAAATTCGGGGAATCCTGAAGTTATTCATAAGGTAAAACAGAATAAGTGTAACACGAAAGAGCAAGACTGTGTGATTTATGTTGTCCCTTAGTAGACATAATCGGAAAATGTGGCAGCTATACAATGAATCGCGGTGGGACAATCTGAAAAACCATACAGCGAGGGTAAGGGAACAGTAGATGGTCTACCAAGAAAGGCAGATGATTAGCGAACAGTGACACAAGACCCACGGTGAGTTATTTGGTAGACATGGAAAATAGGTTTGGAAACATTCTTAAAAAATTTTCTACTCATGAGTTTGCTGGAAACTCTTTGACAGACCACAATCGGCTTCGTCCTTCTTCAGGCTTGTAACTTAAACTCTGTTCCAACTTTATGCTTTATACACTCCGGTGTGATTCCAACACACATTTCAATCCATCTCTGCAAGTCAGTCGCTTCTGCGTCATTTCACCCAGTCAAAGTTCCCTACATAATGTCATGCCATCCCAGGCTTTAAAAAAAATTCAGATGCGACCCTTGATCCTGACAACATCGAGTGCCTCACAAACAATGCAAAGTGGCTCAGATGTGACTAGATCCCCCGCTGTACTGAGCCACTATATCCGGTCCTATCCTGGGACGCAGGCGGTTATTTAATCCTACCGGCAAAAACAATCGCACCCAACACAAGCACTCTGCTGCTGTCAAAACCTTGTAACTTCTTCTGTCTGGATTTGGACGCCCGTATTTTCATGACCTTCTGCGAAATCTAGTCTCACACATGAACTCCAAGTTTCATCTCAGTTGGTTGAGCGACTTGCATCTTACGTGAGACAGCTTCATCGTTTTCTCATACAATTCGTAACGACAGATGACCGTTAAACCAGCCGGTGAATGACGGGCTGATTAGCCGAATTCTGACTGCATTGTATTCATCACAGCCGGTTCTCGCGTGAGCAAACAAACTCATCCATTACCACCGTGTTGTCTGACAGATACGCACGTTCACTTACGTGCCAACGTGTCCTATTCCGCTAAGCGATTGGCGATGTGATTGATAGACCAGAGGCGATGAATGCTTTTGGTTTGTGACCGTTGGCATGTGATACACCAGTATCCTGAACCGGGGACTGGAGATTCCCACGAGCCTCAAACTTCACGCTTCAGCAGATGGATGCATGTGCTCACGTATGACCGACAGACGAGGAACTTTTAGGCTCACTGCAATTATGCCCGTGGATGCTCTTGAGTCACGGAAATTCAAGCTAACCGACCAGCTGAATACCTGAGGAGAACATTTCCAAAAGCGTCTTGCGTTGAAACAAACATGTCAATCTGTTAGAGGCTTTCAAAGTGCTTTTATTGTAGTATGCCACTGGTATTGCTTTCCGACTATCAGTGCAGGGAAAAACGTCCTTCAGCCCAGATTTGTTCGTTGACCAACACGAAGTGAGCGACCACAGGCCATTAAAAACGAAAGTAAGCTTTTCACTTGCACAGTGTATCTAAAAAATGAACATTCTTTAGGGTCGTCCTGGATGTTAAATTACAACGAACAAGCACTGCAAAGCGGTTCCATTTTCCCGTATCAATCTTTCCGTCAGACGAGGGGACGGCGCTATGGCACTTGACCAGACACTACTCACGCGCTTCATCAGCAGAATCCATCTTCACACACCTGCCCCTCCAAAAGTTCTCCCGCCTGCCACCAACGTTCGGTTCATCTCATTAGGTCAGCCTCAGAATCTGATCCGTTCGGAACCTCTTCGGGCTATCTGGATACCCTGGATGGCGCCACCGTCTAGTTTGATCGGGGAAAGTTGAAAAGCCTAATGAAATCTAACTCGTCCCGAACGTTAAACCGCCAAGTTTATTTTTCGTAATCATTCCTGTTAGTTCGTTTGCAAGAGCAGTTTTAATACTTTCTTGGAGAATTGAGCATCATGACTACCAAAATGGATGGTGCTTGTGCCTGGGCTTTTTGTTACACCGTATCCTGTTTGTATTTGGCCCCGCAATAACCTAGAATGAAAAATTTCATTTGAGTGCGATGACAAAAGAGAGGACAGTGATCTGGATCACAAAGATCAATCTAGGTATATGGTTGGCGTGAGTTGGTGCACTGTGGGACTTCTAACTAATATAATTCGATCTAATACAATATAACACATTAATGCATTGCAATAATAATACAGTATTAATACAATGCAATAATACAATAATTAATTAATAAATTTGTACAAGCCTCAAATCGTGGGATTACACCGGCTTCTACACACCGGTTTAAGAAATTCCAACTTCAAATGGGAACCTGTAGAAATAGGTAGGTAGGAAAAATTGCGCCTACCCAAAGTTCACACAGACTCAAGACAAAGTGGCCACAAAATGCCGAATAACGTGGTTGATTTAAAATGGACGTGCGATGACAAGGTCCAGGAGCGGTTTACGTATAGGAACAAAATGAAAAAAAAGAAACGAAAAACCAGGCTGAACACAATAAGAGTAGAAGAAAAGAATCGACACACATATTGACTGGCTCGTTGAGTGACTTATCGGGAAGGGATTTTCACTCATTTTGTGAAATTAGTCCTCCTCTGAGCTACTGACTCATGTTTGTTCAAGTGAAACTATGCAGCTGAACAAGTGCAGTCTGTTCTAAAACGCTTGCTGCAGTAGGCAATTCCAGTTACTGTCCTACGCAGCCAGTTTCCTCATAAGGCCGCTAAACGGCTAAACCTGGAGCACAAACATGACCACACTAAACTAGGAGCGCTCTCATCTGTTGTCATGCAATTGAATATGTTGGCCGAACCACTAGTGGTTGGTAAAACCCAATCTTCCGCCTATTGGAAGTGTGTTTTACCAACTGAAATGCCGGCGAATCTCTCTATCAAGTTACCGCTTGAAATTTGTGCGTGAATGACCAAGATAGATCAACGATGCTATCAACACGCTGCTTTTGTGAATTCCTGAATGATTTCGAGGCTGGCTTCTTCAGCATATCAAAATAGTGTGGCCCTGATTGTCAGAAGATAGTAGATTTCTTGGGTCCTGAACGCCAAGTCTGTTTGCAAACAGACTTTCTTTTCGTAACGACAAAAAACGTAGTTTTCTGAATGAAAGTTATAGGATAATTAATAGTTGACCTTTTGGAAAGTGGATAGAAATATTGCACCCTAAGTATACCGTTTCTGCTATTTTGAAGTGTGAACTTCAATTTGTTGAGCCTAATATGCTTTCATATCCCTGTTCAACAGGCAGCACCACATGCCTTGAAAAGGCTCATTAAACCTCAATGTACGCCATAACTGCATAGGAGTAATTAACACTACATTAGATTTTCGTAAGTATGAAACAAAAGGGCTGAAATGCCGAGGTCACTCATAAAGACAAGTTCTGGTGTCTCTTGATTTCATGTGCTTCAGTCCGTAACCAAGCGAAGGTCAGCTGCAGTTCAAAGACCAAACTACATGTGGTTAGAG
This sequence comes from Opisthorchis felineus, assembly GCA_004794785.1. Lineage (NCBI taxonomy): Eukaryota > Metazoa > Platyhelminthes > Trematoda > Opisthorchiida > Opisthorchiidae > Opisthorchis > Opisthorchis felineus. The sequence goes on along the minus strand of SJOL01008215.1, from coordinate 101,693 downwards.
TTAAAAAGTCAGTCTGCATCAGCTGGAACCAGAATCGGTTGAACTCACAAAACCTCAGTTTGCTACTCATCGCGTGCACAGCTTCCATAGTTTCCGATTGAAACGTCCATATATACGCAAAAACCTTTTTCACGTCTAAAGAGAACATCGCAAAGATTTTCCTAGGTTTATTGTTCATTCCGCATTAGGACAAAAACGGAACCATTCAACTCCAGGAAACAGCCAAAGAAGTAAATTCTGGGTGGATTTACACAACAAACCTCGCCGTGAACTTTCTAATTCACGGAACACAGGCGTGCATTTGGATATTATGGTCTCACTGCCTTGTATTCAACAATAGAAACTAAAATTACACAGGTCTATTTTTTCCAATCCTTTCGACCACCTTGTGCAGGAGCATGAGTCAATTTCTTCAACTATTCAGAAGTATTATGACTGAAAACAGCATTATGATTAGAATCTGGAGCCACGCTACTCACCCTTTTATTTTAACTATCATCGTGTAGGTGAACCTCATACACTTCACCAGCAATTCATCCTTTAACTCAACTGTGTTCATAAGCAAATCCCTTGTAACGAAACGAGCAGCGCGCTCGTAAAAAATTGTTGCTTTTGGAAAAAGCAAAGCAGTGAAGATAGCAGCAGAGCTGTTGTTTGCAGTAATGCCGTTGAGAAAGATGAATTCCTTTAGGAAGCCTTTAATGTGAAAAACCTGCAGAACCTAGTCAGACGGTCTCGAACTCATTGGTGCTAGTAACCTGGTGGACTGAAAGAACAACTGATCGCCTTAAATCTCGACCAACCTCGTAACATAGTCATTTGCCTGAAGAGGCTTTTGTGTCAAAAGTGAAACGTTGCCCAGCAATAAATCTACCGATTGTTACCAAACTTTTCCGAAAACTGATCGGGGACTTTCGAGAAATTGTGCTGGCAGCCGTTATAAAAAAGCAATACCAGTTAGCACGTTGAGTCCGAAACCTAGGGTGCCTCATTCCATTGATTTTTGTAACGTGGTAACGTGACTCAGCTTTGACCTGTTAGGGTGTACCATTGCAAGCAAAAAAGGGCTTTGTCATGTAACATCCGATCAAGAATTTTTTTATGTTATAACGCTTCTGAAATTTTATCATAGAGAATTTTTCAGCCAAGGTCTGGCGCCTGGGTGCATGTGAAGAAAAGTGATTAATATTTCGACAAATATTAGATAGGGTTTGCACAATTAAGTGATCTCGCAAAACCAACATAATCCCTGGTGACATTCCATAAAATGGCCCCTAATGAAGAGAACGAGGATCAGGAGTTTACTTTACATAAAATCGTTTATGTGTAACCAACTATTTCTTTGCTGGGAACAAGCGAAACGCGCCAAATGCCCAGTTCAACTGTATCATTGTCTTTCTCCATCTGCCCTTTAAAATGGCGTTGCCATTAGATTCAAAGTCTATTTTGCATTCCTCCGTCATATTCTATTTTGAACAGAAACGTTTGTTTTCCTGCGCCACCTATGGGTGAACTATCTCTGGAATTCGTGCTTTCGGTGCAGTCCAAATTAAAGAACTTGTTTTGCGTCATAAATCATCGGATTACTAGAGGTAGGTGACATCACAGTTTCTTCAATCGCGCATATCTCCAAGGTGTCCTCTCTCCAAATTGCATCTGTCAGTTCCAGGCCAGTTTCAGTTAAGACCGATTTAGGACTGGTTTTACAATGTAAGATCCTTCAAATTACTTGGGGGATACCGCTTCAAGCATCACGGTTGAACAGGGGCTTTGATAAAATTTTCATAGACTACATCCGGTTTCAATTACATTTGATTCTTAAAAAATATTGTTGTGGTTAAGTCGCCCTTACAATGTGTCCGACTCGGTATCGTCCGCTCAGGCCGATTTTTAATGTTCCTTTGATAGGGTTAAATAGATGAATGGCCGCATCATGTAAATGTTCGTACTGTGATACTGTGAGAAGCATGAATTTGGCTGCTTTAAGTACTCAGAGACGCGCTTTCTCTTGAACTTTACTTTGGAATTCTTAGCTTCAAAAAAACCTCTTGGAATCTGGAAAATGAAGCTGAGAAAGCCCTGCTATCCTCACAATTTTTGTGTAAGGTTTCGTTTTGCTATGTTCTTCAAAACCTTGTATTGCACTTCCTATATTTTCTCTCAAGCTACTCGAGAAGGACGATCGTCTGGTCAAAGAAAGGCTGAAACTAATTTTTTGGGTGTCTTATTTCCATTTCCACACAAGTATTACCAGTAAAAAATGTCTCCTCATGCATGTTCACAAGTTCGCCCATGTCTACCCCACTTTCCTTCCGTATTCCTCGTGAGTATAATCTTGTTTACAATGCTAAAACATGCCTCCAGCACTTTCCATGTAATAGTTCCATTTTTATTTCATTTTCTCACTGAGCAGAAGACATTAACTACCCAAATCAGGTATCTCTGTCTCGGTTGTCTCTGTGTCTCCCGTTCTGACATTTTTTATCGATAAACATATTTCTGATGTGAGTAAATTTCGAACACATAACTCAGGAAGGACTTGATGAAATATGTCGTTGTTCACTTAATCCGTTTGCTCAACAGAGATAACCTGTATATTGTTTGACGCGTCTTGTTGCCTGATCGATAATGAACGCGGTTTTTTATTCGTTTAGCTAAACTGCCACACTGAAAAAGTTGGCCCCAACTACAATTCATTGTGCCAAAAATCGTTAACACTTTTGAGGTGACCAACATCTATATATTAAAATTGATCACCATGCTATGAGAATTGCCCACAGACCGACTGACACGCTGTGGAGAGCACTATCGAAACCAAAAGGGATACTTAACGCAATGGAGAAGACAAATGTACTCTATAAGACTCAATGCAAGGATTGTGAAAAACACTAAGTGGGACAAACAGGGAGAAAAATTGTCAACCAGAGGCAATGAACACAAGCTCACTACTAGGAGACACGACCAACTCTCGCTCATCCCGGCACATGAAGACGGTGAAGGACACGATTTAGATTGGAACAGCGTCAGCACACCGGGCCAGGCAAGAACGAAGAAAGAACTCAAGTTGATGGAAACCTGGTACTCCACTGATTGAGCAATAAACAGACGCATTGGGATCGACCCGGTCTATCAGCCTCTGAGGACAAAGGAAATACAGAACCATAAGACCCTGAAACGAGCAAGGATTCAGAGAAGAAATCGATATGACCAAAGCGGAAAGACATTAGGGTAAAGAAGACAAATTAATTGGACCGAAATTTCCAGCTCTCACTAAGGCTGACCGAACCCAACTACCAAAAGGGCCCAAGACAACGGTGGCTCCACTGAGAGAAGACCAGCAAATCAACCAAGCAAGATCATGAATATAAACCACCAGTTGAGTATGGAGCAATCAGCTAACTACTAGAAATGAAAGGTACACCAATAACCAATCAAACAACAAAGAGATCGACGACAACGCAATACAGATCACGAACGGACCAATCGGTACAGAGAATTATGGACGACAATTTCAACAGTAGTGTGGTCGTAAAAAGCAAGAACTACAAAGTACAACGCTACACGGTTTATGATCGAACCAATCAAAATCCAAGTGCGACGATTATCAATGGCCAATTAAGTTGGAGCACAAAGCTGCTCTTTGTAACCTATATAAGCCCAAGCACGAAGAGAAGGACCACTTACCCAGAAGCGCACTGAAGATGCCTCCTCGAATGGTGACGAAACATTTGTAAATCAATTGCCAAGCTCGGCGAACAGATTAACAGCCACGCTATCAATTAACAATTAATGCACCCGAGCTACCAATATTCCAACACATTGTCAACATTTATATAGCATTGCGCGTTGTTTTATCAAGTGCTCTGTGTTCGCTGGGATTATTCCGTACTGAAAACAATCAACCGAAGAAAATTGATGTGGCCAGGTTTTCGACAAAAACCCGAGAACAGCCCGCTAATTTGACGGAATCGTTAGTGGCAGCCGTTTAGTCTTTCACCATGACCATCGACCACTTCATACGTATCCATGAGGTGAGCAGTGTGTATTGCGGTGTTCCTTGTAACGTGATTCTGCTGTTTTTGGAACCAAACCCCCCTCGGTCCTAAGTGGTTGGGTACATCGAAGAAGATATCTATCAGAAAGCACAGTTTTGTAATTGTCTGCAACATATGAGTTCTTATCGGGAGAGAAAGATGTACATATACAGAATAACAACGTACCATTTAACAGTCAACCGATTTCATAATGTGGTTTGAATAGCTTGAAATTCACTTGATGAAAATATGTAGCATCATCTGAAATCCGCACACTGAACGGACCAAAAAGCTGCGTAATTGAAAACGTTATATATCGAGTCTTGCGTAGAATTCAATTGACTTTCTTGAACCACAATGAAAAATTATCAAGTATTGGCAAATTGTGGTAAATAACCTTGTTAGACACTTAAATTATGCACCACATCCGGGGACACACCCTTGCACAAGTAGCCTGGCTTATTTCCATGTTATCCTTGAAAATGCACAGTTCAGTGTGGGCGGGAACACATACTTGGGAAAGGACCCGGATCACCGAGTACCCTGTTAGTGGATCTGGATCTTATTTCCCAGTTTCCATGATCTCGAATTTCCTAAATAGGATCACTTCATCACCCAAAACATGGCCTAGGAAACCCTATCACAAATTTCACTGAACACTGAAAATGTACTGAAGAAATGGACCATTTCTGTCTACTGTAAGTGCCAATTTCCCGTTGCTTCCCAGGGGCTTTCTTTGCTAGCTCACTTGGCTTGTCATTTTATTATGTAGAACAAATGTCAAGACCATCTAAAACATTGAGTTACCTGGGCTCCTCCTGACGGAACTACAGGGAAATATATACTCTGTCTTGTTCACATTTTCAATACCCTTAAGCACCTACGTACAATGAAAACGATAGAGTATTTTTGAAAGGAGACTTACAGCTTGACTAAAGGTTGGGTGAGTCCATATTTTGTCAAAGTGCGAGGTATTCACACAACTGATCGAACACCCGAAACCGAACGCACTTGATAACCGCTGATCACATAAGCACCAAACTTTTGATTTTTTCAATGTATTACAAGATCCCAAAAAACAGTTAGAGGGGACAATTTGATGGCCCGATTTCAATATGTACCTGGCAGACTTATGATTGAACCACAACCGGTTGAATGCCGTTCGGAAGCATTCAGGTCGCACATGTACTCAAATGAGCATTCTGCTCGGCGTTTATCTATTCTGCTAGTGCGAACAAACCCTCGGTTGTTTTGGGACCCGTGGGCCATATGGATAAAAAAATGGAGATTCACGCCCTCCTGAGAACAAATTATCTGGTGATCAACTGTTCTAAAGACACGCTGGGAGGACAAAGTTAGTATTCTTCTGACATTTAATCAAGCTGAGAAGTTGAATGAATATTTTTCATCATATAACACCACTTACTAGGTCAATGAAAACCTTTCAAATATCTACTATCCATTTTAGTTGTGTTGGGGCCTATCAAGATGGTGTAATTTTATAGATCCCGTACATCCCTCATTGTTTTCTAAGTTGGACTACACAAACCGTCGCATTACCTAGCGAATAGGATGAACAGTTTTTCGAGTTCCAGTCAGAACACTTTTGTTTCGTCTGTTTATCCCAACAAGACTGTATTTGGGCTATTTTGAATGAGTCTAAATGTCTCCCACCGAAAAACTCATAATGTTTATGACGATTTCCATGAAAGGTCCATTTATTGCCGAATTATGCTGTGTCCCAACTGAGTGTCTACCCTGCGACTGTAACCGATGGTACTTGCTGACTTCTGCTGTCGGGATCGCTGGAAATGAAGGCTAGCGTAATCCCAGCTTCACGTTAACAGAGGCCTGTCCGCCATCGCGTTCTCGCTGTTGGTCGCCCACTGGAAGTCACCTATCTTTCAGTTGGTAAGTTTGGGTCACTTGTGTATACACGTCAGCACCCGTTGCAAATCAAGCATACCGTTTGCTCTGGTCCACCGGGTTTGCTTCTTTCCCATTCCTAAGATGGGCTGATGCGACTGGGACAAATTTTTAACTTTGGGTTAACTCAGCATCAATATCAGCAGCCTAGAGTTTATCATCTCACACTAAGGACTGTGGTTTCTTCGTCTACAGATGATCCCGTCTGCTTTTTGGAAGCGGTCTTGCTTAGAAGTTCGGCGACGCTAGCTTAGCCGCCTGTATTGGTTAGCGGTGAACGAATGCATGGAAGTGGATGAATGCTGGAAATTGCGGATGAATTCGCATCCTCCAACAGGTGACTAATTACCAACTTCTGGTATATTTTAAATGGTTTGCAACCAGAGGATTTGACGGTAATTCATACCCATTTTTTGACAAGCTCATAATCTTCAGTGCGACAAGTAACAAAATCATCTGGGTGGCATTGCTTACACTACCGATTTTATCGAAATGAAATACACATCACACCAAGTAAAAACCCTTCTCCGTAGATGCGTAATCTTGACGCAGTAATAAATCCATGTTTCCCTCGCGCTGTGAAAGCGGAAACCAAGGAAGCAAGTAATCCCCTTGGTTGAAGACACCTCGCTGAATGGGTTGCGCGAGGAGGGTCAACAAGAATATAAATTTGAGGACAACTAACAAGCTGGTGCATCAAATGCGAATGGCATCCTACGAAACAGAAAAACCCGCATTTACTGCTCGCTTTTATGCCCGAAGAATAATGCTATGACTTTGAATATCTACAAATTTATTGCTTTGAAAAAAGTAATAAGTGGGAAGTTCAGGGTATGGATTTGCTCATATCTATCCTGCCGCCTTTTGACACCCAAACAAACTGTCCACTTTTAGCCTGACAGGATCTGTTGTTTCAAGAAAACATCCTCTTGATTGTTTGCTGATGACGCACTGGATTTTTGGCATCTTCGTGTACGTGATAAAATCGTTTTCCCTATGCTCTTGGTATTATTCCCCAATTAATGCATGTTTGTTGTTTTGCAAGTGAATGCGTAAATCAACCCACCTACAATTTGGTGCTCAACTGTGAAATGTGACTGAGTGGAATTCAGTGACCGCTTCTACTCGCTGAGCCTCAAGAGTTTCGAAACCGGTAGTAAGCTGTCGAGGAGTTTTTAGCAGCCTTCTGTGTAACGCTAGGTAAAGTACTTCGATACCTTGAATGGCCTTCCAAATGAAATGGGAGGCGAGAATTGTGGAGCACATTCAGCTGCGGGCCATAATAAACTTCTGGCTTGCCTGATACTTTGCAAAGTAGTCTATCAAGCCAGTTTGTGAACGAGTGTTTATCACCTATACCTTTTTCGTATCGAACAAGAAAGCGTCGGCCGAAACGTACTCTTATTGTGCGTGGTCACCGTAGAGTGCTGAGAATGAAAAACGCGGCACCAAAATAGTAGGCCAAGTTTTTCACTTGCACAACTAAGCTTTATCGTGATAATAGACCAGTTAGCGTAAAAACCGCTAACCATAAATGGGTATTGTCAAGCTACAGGTAGAATATGATATATGTGAAATGCAACATAATTACGCGGATTCTCCGGTCTGATATGTTTTCCATTTCCTTCATTTATTAGCCTTGTTATGTCATACGGTAAACAAACCACCCGTCACCATATCAGGATATATCTGTTGTTGTGGACTGTTCTCTGTGTTCTAGTTTGAGTGATTTGGGTTGCTTCCTACAACAGAACGTGCTTTCCAAACATCAAACACCATCATTGTCATTGTTATCGTATTAGGGAGTCAGTTCCACCACAACATTTTTGGACGCTTTGGTAAGCCTATACTGATAACAACGACATATCTCTGGGAAGTAATCAGAGAAACGATAACACAACCGTAATATTTTGAATTGTATACGTGGTTTACTTTAAGTCCTATCTCTTCCAATCAGATTTTATCGATTTGGTAAAACAAAATAAAACCGTAACCTGAGGAAGGGTTCGACTACGAGAAATGCAAATGAAAGAAAGACTAGCTTCTGACAAGTGCATTCTTCTTCAATGTGTCGTAACATAAATATTGTCCTACGTTTAGAGTTCGGGTATGCGACCTAGAAAACCTGATTTCTATAAAGTATGAGGCCTAGGTTTGGAGCAAAGTAAATGCAATTGGTCATCTGAAAAAGTCACCCGGAAAAAATTGCCAAACATTTTTCGAGTTCTTAAAATAAGCTGATATTCATTTGGCAGAAAAGTTCATTGCCTTCCATGAGCCCAGTCAAATGAATTTTTATCAGTCTCATTGATATTTAGATCAACAAGATAAACGCAGTCCAGTGAAATCCTAAAAACGGATCTTTTGTTCTCAAATCAGGGGAAATGCCCACTTGAGTAGTATAGTTGATGATTTCATGATACAAGCGTGAACCAAAATCACTCTCCTACCAAAAACGAAGGATACGTCACATTTTTAGAGAAAACAGCATTGTATATATATATGTATATATATATAGTGTTGTATAAACAAATCTCTTCTGCCTCTTGGATATTGGTACTATTGGCACGCATTTTGACATGTATGGGATATCACCTAGAATGTGCAGAATTTATCTTCTGACTAACTGAATCCGCTCCCTTGCAAATTGCATTGACGTTCATGGGATACTCAGCTAAATCTCTCATTCAGACTTGCCTTAAACCTAATTTGCTGCACGAAGGTGACTTCGAGTTTCAACTCACAGGCTACTCAAGATGTAGAGGTATATTTTTTCGTCACACAGCACACAGTACGTGCTGATGGCTGAGGATGACTCTGTTTCATTTGCGCTGGTTCCTCGTAAACATTTGAAAATCCGTAGAAGCGGGCAAATTTTGAGTTGCGGAATTCCATCTTTCAGTGATGCCTCCCCGTAATTTTTTTGAAGATCATTTAGTTTCTTTGGGACTTTTATCGGCTCGATAGGTCATTTAAGAATTGAGTTCAAAGAGTTCGAAAAGTGTGGGTGCTGACAAAAGCTGGCGCGTAGTTAAAATTCTAAAGATTGCATATATTAAGTGTCTCACGTTTCGACCACTCAGATTGTCCTTTATATTTTGGCGAAAAAATATCAACAAAGTTATCCAAGCGACCAACTAAGTGAGGGAAAGCCAAACTACAACATAACAAGAGAGCGGAGTAATCATAACGGAAGAACATAACCGCTAAACTACGGGAATTCAAAGGACAAATCATTTGCAAAGTAACAAGCAGGTGACCTACGCAGCTCATACTCCAAACTGACCGATTAAGTTATATCAAGCTCAGTCGGCGAATAACTAACGACAGTGCAGTTATTAGGTGCCCTTGGAAAACCATAAGAACACAAACAGGAGAGCATGAGCTACCCACTTAAACGCGCACTATATATATGTATATATCACTGGAAACGAGATGGTGGTAGTCCTTTTGGAAAGCTTGATGAACAAACCAACAAGCAGCATGACACCAATCCTGAAGGCAAGGCTAGTTTTGTAAACTCAAGCAGTCAGTTGCAATTGAGGGATTTCGATCAAGCTCAGTGTTTCGGTGAGCTGTATCGGATTGCGGTCACCCACCCCCCATTTTACATGGCCAATCCAGCGTAGCTGATTTTTTACCAAGGCATCTTCGATTCCGTCGCTCTTGGATCGTTTATGAGCTTACTTGTTAGGGATCCGGTCTGATATCTAAATTCAATCAATTCAATTTATCAGCTATAAACCGTGTACCATAGGCACAGTGGTTCCAGCTGCTGCAGTTTCGATCACCGGAAAACGGGTATGTGGAATGTACAACCAGCTTTGGAGGCGAAGGCATGTGCAGTTTGTTCAGAAATTGGGTAGCTACGTATTGAAGGCGATAGCTTTGATGCAGGAGCGCCACTGACTGCGCGATTGGGTCTGATATCCGAATCCGAACGATGCTACGCAGATATTGTAAATGAAATTTGTCAAGCATTCTGATGTGCCACTGGTGTGACACCCGTGTGTCAGCATTGATGGGAGTACGGCAGTTCGGTACGCGGTTACCACGATGTCCATTCTCAAGATGTGATTCACCACCATCACGTTGGACAACAGTACGCCTTTAATATTTATTGGCGTCTGTGTTTGATCCAAGCGAATATGGGGCTTGACCATGAAAACCATCTATCTCCACACTCTGCTGTTTCAAGGCCACTAACTTGAACTTTTTGGTTTGATTACTTGGAATACAGTGGAAAAGCATAACGTCACTATACCAGTCTCTGTTGCTTGCAATTGAGGTCGTTGTGTTTTAAACCCCCGGGACATGTTGACACAGTCCAGTGTAATACTCTGATGAGACAGATGCTTTGGTTCCTCGCCGCAACATCACCTTCAAATGTGTGCAAACAAAACATAATCATCCGCGACCAGAAAAATGCGGGTGATGATTTGTTAGACTCTGCTTGGATTCTGAAGGTTTTCTAATCGAAAGCGAAACCATCAGGGCACTAATGGGTTGGGAAGCCTTCTTTGGAAACAAGAAAACATCTAGCAGAGGATGGAAAAAGTTGCAGACTTTGACTCGGACTCAATAAAGGTGGTTCCGCATTTGCGTTCCGGTGTCTTCATAAATCAGTGCATTTGAAGTTTAATTTCCCCCACAAAATTTAAGTCGTTCTTGCGTCTACCTCATAGTGGCCTGCATGCCTCCGAGGTTGTTTTGGTTTATTTTCTTGCCCCATGCTGCCTTTATGTGGTCGACCGTTAAGGTCTTGTGTCTGACAACATACTGTACGTTGCAACCTAACGAAGTTAACACGAAATATGTCTATTAACTTCATGATGCTAACATTTCCCGCTTGTCTTGCAAGGTTTTCGGTTACTGGAGCATCTTACTAGTAAAACCTAAGTAATAGCCATGGAAAACTCCCGCAACCAGTAGCTAGAATTCAGCCACCTCGTTATATTGGGCATCATAGCAGTTTTATTGCCTCGTTTGCTGTGCGTTCTTCAAAAACAAAGTTTCAGAGGAGCATCGTGCTGGGTGAAGCTGAGAATCATAAAATTTGCGTCAGATACGTGATGTGAATATCACGAAGACGAAGAAACCAAAGTGTGAAAAGAAAATATTTAGTAGAATGGAAGGAAGACTATACGACCATGAACGAAGACCGGAAAAAGTTAGGAACGTAGCGATTGCCCCTAAAATCGAAATATGACGTGAAAAATCTTGATATTTGGAGTGAGAACCTGTGAAATTTTTCAAAGCAGGAAATAATTTGTATTACGAAAATCAACAGAGATTCCAATATTTAATTGCTCGTTCCAGAGATACTTGGAAATTTGAGTCCTTAAGATTAATCATTTGGATATTTCAAACCATTTCTGCTTCACTTGCGAAAACCTGAGGAACACAAATCCAGCGAGACTTGGATTAGAATTTACCAAAGGAATGTGGTACAAAGTACAAACTTTTCCAATTGACTTGGCTGGTTAGCTGCCAAAACAAATCTAATTAAAATCATCACATTTGGTATAATTAAAACCCAAACACTGGAGGTTTCCTTTTCCAAACGTTGTTCATCTCACCTTTTCGTACCTGCCGGATGATGCGTTGCCTTCCCTTCCCTTACCCTATCCATTTCCAAGCATCTATGGTTGCTCACCAATCCGAAATGGTTTTCGTAACTTGGCAGTCTTACTCGAACAGGTCTGACAGGGCCACAAAAATAGACATCCTTCCTATGCAACACCCAAAGGATGACTGCACAAAATACTGTATGTTGCCAGAGAAGAGACCGTCATTTCAATGATGTCTCGAGCTGTGGAAAAACCAAACGAGGATGGCTGGCTGACAGTTTGATGCAGTCTGTGTGGAAACCGAACCCGGGTCTTCGACTTGTCAAACTTCTGCAGTCTGGTCACACTTCTGTCACTAACAGCTAAATTTACTTTAATTATCAGGTCTTTTTTCAAAAACGTGCTATTTTTCTTTGACAGAAATTGAAATTGAAAAGTGAGTAACGACGCTTTAGCTTTGAACCATATCACCCTGTCTGACAATATTAGGTCGTTAAGGTAGCCTTCGCAGTATCTTTCCAAATAAAGTGTAATAATTTATAAAATATGGGACCATTGATATTTGTCTCTGGTTTGACTCAGCTGTTCATTTGGATGCAAAATCTGTCCTTTTATTCTAGGTTCTGGAGAGAGTTGTAGAGTCAGAGGACTAGGTAGAGACAGCAGAGACAGAAGAAAGAACAAAATCCGAAAAACCCATCAGTGTCGGAGCACCTGGATACCGTTGTATGTGCATAGTGTGGATTATTCGTCTACACACATAGATGATACACATGACTTGTTCATTCATAATACAACATTAGATTTATATTACAAAAACGTCTATTATGGTAGGGCCAAATGAATACACCTATAGATTTGAGTTCAATGTTATTTGTTTCGTGTAGGATTGGTGGCCTGTATCACGCCCAAACTCCGTACAGTTTTTGGTCTATAGGATATGATGGCGTTGAACTTTACTATAACCTGCGTTCTTTTTCATAAAAGGAGAAGCAAAGCTTCCTTTTCCAAAGTGCTTCAGAATATGCCGAATAGCCGTTGTCTTTTTCATTCAGGCCTTTTCGTTTCACCTCTGGAATGCTAAAACCGTATAGATTTGGTGCTTCACAGTTTAGTTTGCTTGTTTTGTAAGACAGTTATCATGGCAAGCAAATACTTTCATCGTTGAGGCTTCCCTGCTTGTTGCTTTTCGAGAGTTTTCTGTCCGTTCGATTGAGACCGAAATGGGTCTGTGCACTCAGAACTCCTTATTACCCACACACTGTGGCCATTCTCATCTATTTACGCAGGATCGAGTATCTACGAAATAGTCCGAGTAACTTCAAAATAAGCAACCAGGTTATTCTCAACCGAGATTTCGCGATCTAAGTAAATGGATAAATTGACTCTACCTACAGGAAAAAAAATTCGATAGTAAATTCCTCATGTCTAAGAAGGAAGCATAATTCACATGACGCGTAAAAATTCTGTCTGAGAATCAGTCATTCGTCAACAAGTGACCATGTTGTGTGAGTCCGACAACTAAAGAGGATTGAATTGGCGATATATCACGTCCACGTGAAAGTTAGCGACAGTTCTGATCAGAATTTCGTGTGTGAACAGTTTTTTCCTTCAATTTATTAGACGGGAGGTAGCGGATTAAAAGCCCGTTGGATATCCGGCAGCTGCGCTTTAAAGTACTTTCGTTTTTATCGGCACAGACTTTTTTTCACTTGCACGACAAACATTCTCAACTCTCCTCGCACTATCAACAAATTGTATGCCTTTTTGATACTCGGGACAAAACTAATCGGAAGTCTTTTTGCCATTCGTTTGACCGGAACCTAACCCGTCAATTCATTTCCTTCGAACTCCATATCCAAACTCCAAGCCGAATTTCATAGACTGAACTTCCTTCAGTTTAAACAGAGTAGAAATTTACGATGACAATTTGAGTATAGGGTAGTTCACTGGTATATCACAAGTGACCTTACAATTTATAAACGGATAAATGGAGACTTTATTTGGTACACATGTGAAGCCATAAGCTACCTTCCACTGTACGCTTTCCTCGAATTCATTGAGGAAACTTAGAGCCTTCATACAACTTTTTCCACACACATTGAGTGGAATTTTTAATGATGACTGGAGTAAAAATGCCAATTCCAAAATGGACTTATGCACTCTCGTTCATTTGATGATGTTTCACGTGTACAATCACGTGCTACAATCTATTTCCCTGCAAATAACACCCTAAGTGAATCAACGAACCAGGTATACTCATATATCTGAACTAACACCTAAAGTGTATCCGATTGTGGTGACTCAGTACATACGGAAGGGATACGTTGCCTCTCACGTATCAGACGAAACTTATCCTTCTTTCCACCTAAACAGATGGACAAATAGCCTAAACCATCCTGCTAAATTCGGTCAGGTTTATAGGAAGCGAGCACACAGTGGTGAAGCAATTTTTGATCTAAGTTGCCACAGTAAGAGCAAGCTATTCCTTCAGCGCCCGGTAACAGCGAAACATACCTCTGTGTGAACGACAGCCAAACAAGCTTTTCCACTTTGAAGCGGATATCAAAACTTTCCTGACTGTGTTGCCACTCCCAGTCGAAAAATCAACAACATTTCTGATTGTCGTAAAACCTGTCATCTGGAAATGGTGACAAGGTTCGGAGCTGGTCCATTTAGCTCAAAACGATTTGATCCTGATTACAGTTGGTTATTTTCACGCGAGATTTCGCTCTGCAACTGAAGTCATTTTGTGTCGGAAAGCCCAGCGGTACTGTGTAGCGACTTCATCCCTATTGAGAATCCTCAGCAACATGCACCTCAGGAGATTCAAACGCACATCCAATCACTAGTTGAAAACTAGATTAGGTGCGACTAGCCCGTACCCAGAAAGGATATAGAGCCACTCATTCCTTACTCATAGAACTCCCACCATATGGTCATGTGTGGACTGGCTTCTCGAGGGAGGACTTCTCAGATAGAACGTTCATTTGTCGTGTGAATTATTTTTCCTCTGGGCTGGGCAGTCAGAAAACACATCACATAAATTTACATGTACTGATTTTTTCCACCAACTAAATAGGCACGACTTTTGACACAGTCTGAATTTTAATGTGCGACTAGTGTACACATTCTTATAATTGTTTGTCCTAGCGTTCCACCTCTTAGGACGAACAGGAGTTCCTATAAACGGTTTTAGTCAACAATTTACGATGAAGTCATAGGATAAATCATTTGACCAAGGCTGATTGTTGCGCCTTGATGAAAATCCAATGGGACTGCTGTTCGTCGGCCACAATCCCAAAACTAAGTGGAAACGGTCCTTGACGGAGAAGTTGGCTGTGATCATCACAAGCTAGGATGCAGCATTAACTAAATCACGTGGACTGTACAGCTCGATAGTCACTATTCAACAAGTGCAGACAGAATAATGTGTGCCCAGCAAATCACAGTTTTCAGTGGTGATCTTAATTTAAAATCATTCAGCTGAGATCCTGGGGAGTGAGAACAAGAAGAGTTGCTGAGAAATTTTCCATGTATCGAGAGTCAGACTGAGTTTACCATGATGGACGAGATTGATTACATGGTACCGTTCATCGGCAGAGTACATCTCATTTAGTTAGGCCATTATTAAAAGCCGATGCTGAACGAGCAATATCCTCAGATTACTGCTGGTTAAAAATCAGATGAGTTTACTCCTATTTCCACCACAGCTCTCCTACCCGCAACCAAAGAGCGTCAAAACCATTTCACATGTGACATCCTGTTGTTCTGAGTTTGATATACACATTCAAAATGTTTGTGGTCTAAATAATCACGGAATCAGTGTAACTTCGCCATCCATAATCCGAATCACGCCTATCAACAATCTCCTGTGTTGTCATCACGGCAGTATTTAGTAGAGAGCTAATAACCAGCAGATGCCATCCGATCATCGGCCCCATTAACAGCAAACCTCACAACAAACGATGGTGCTTCAGTGCCATCAAACCACATCTCCTATCCAAACGGAGGAGTTACGGTACAAATAAGCACAGAATAGTGGTTGAAGTATCACTGTGCTCGTCTAATTTGAAAGTGCGAGTTGGTTATACTTCCAAATAAACTGCAAAAGCTTTCAGGAAAGGCATCGGCATCCGGTATCGCCCACAGCTCCATGGAGTGATTATATGAATCTCAGTTTGAATAGAGAACGTCATTTACAGTACTCAGACATTCAGTTTTCTCTATCGCAACTGTCTGAGAATCATAAGCGTGAGACGTTTGATGATACCCTGAGAGGTTAGTAGAACACAGAGAAAGAAACAAGTCTTGTTTTGTACGATTTATAACTTGATGAATCGCGATAACTTCTGAATAGGAAGTTTTCCATGGATCACTTAGACCAGGTAGCTCAAATTTCGCCCTTGGGTAGGTGGGCAAAACTGAGTACTATGGAATCTGTGGAATACGGTTTCACAATAACTCATATTCACTCTGTCATTCAATTGATCTTCCGCAGAGAAACTACAGGATGACCATTTATCCCAAGTGCTGCGCGCGCACAATGCATCAGCAAGCAAATGTTAGATGAGAAACTTAAATGACACTGAGCGGGCTATCATTGTCAGCTAGTGAGCTTGGTCTGATGTGTGCTAGCATTGGCGATTGTCCTATGCATAGACGTATCGTTTTATTGTCCATTTGACGGTGTATTCTAGCCATCCAGGCAGTGCATCATTGTGACAGAACTGCTGATTTCACCTGAAAGTCGCAGTTTCGACAAACTACGGTGTAAGTGAAGGAACTGAATTGGAAGACGCAATAAGAGCTAAATCCACACACGAACAACGTGCTCTAGTCGAGCAAGCCCATTAACTCCTTGTGATCTTAGCAACCAGAATAATCAGTCGCTGATGCGGAATACGCATAGCACCCAAAATTTTGCCTACTCCGTTGCATGTCGATTCGCATGAAACCTACACTGGTAAAGCAAATGAAGGTTTATGCGAATGTCTCTCAGAAAAGTTGCCCTCTTAATTGAATAATACGACTAACCGACTGAAAGATAAACTGCGAGCTGCGTCTCGAATATCTGCCTTATTGGTAACTGAACACATCTTGGCGACTGGCCTCAAGGTTGACCTAGAATTTCAGTGTCGAGTATAAATTCTAAATTGATGGACTTATGTAGAGCAGTGGGTACTAATCAGTAGCAACCCAGAATGTTTACCCAAAATAATTTGGCACAAGCTATCAGCCTGCTTTGGAACTGAGAAGTGGGCCAAATTGGCCCGTGACATGTTAGGCTCTATTCCATTATTTTATTCATTGGTATCCACGTTTTGTGAAAAAAGTTGATGGCTTGTAGCATTGCGGCTCAGGAGACGAGAAAAATATGTCTATCTGCTCCAGCGTAACTGTTCATCGCTCAAAGAATCTCTTATTAACTGTTAGGATTCTACTGCAGTATCAGACTGCCACAAAATCCAATTATCCCCTTAAGCTGTATTGTGCATTCTAGTTTGCAAAATCGTTGTTCACAAGCATTTGACAATATTTCTTCCCCACCGCAGCTGGATGGGTCTCAGTTAGATCTTAAACTTCTTTGCTTGTCTTCCCCTCTTGAAATGAACATCCGATTTTCAGCATCTGTTCAACTGAAAGGAGACTCGGGTAGTCAAACTGAATATTTTGCTGGTCATCTGGGCGACAAATGCAAGAAACATACAAACATACGTGAAACATACCAACTTTCATAAGCGAGAGATCCAGCTGAGATTTGGTTTAATCTCCCGTTAAAAATGAGTTTGCAAGTGAGTGTATTTCGTAAACTGCGTGCAACTGGGGTTCAAGCAGAACATACGGTGAACGGAAACTCGGGGAATGTGCCCACCTTATGACCCTCCAGAAGCGTAGAATCAGTCGTCATCTGTCGGAGAGTTCTCAGCACCCTTGTGAGTAGCGTATTCCGTCCAACCCAGTTGAACTTCATTCTTCTGGCTCAAAGTTGTACTCGAAGATCCCCGACTCATATATGTGATGTCTATGTGGTCCACGTTAACCGACTGACTGCTTTCGAAATAAGTATCGTGGGTTCCGGATGTGGCCCACACTTTGTTTTGTCTCTCGTGCAGCATGAACGGGTTATGAGATGGCTCGAAATGCATGCGGCAAAAAATGAAGACGGCCAGCTGGTAACTTTATTCTATTTAGTCAAGGGAGTAATCGGGAGAGAACACACGGCCTTCCAAATCCTTGCTGTAAATTCTCATCCGAATCAGAGAGTGCCAACTTGGAGGTGTTTCTAGTCTGAACTCGCAGAAATAACATCGACGATCCTGGCAAAGGACATATTGCGGCTTGGATGCCTCTCGTCATAATCTTGCTACTTATGTACTGTAAGAAGCGTGGAAGTGTTCAAGTCCTACTAAGTAGTTCCACCACAACATCTAAGCCGGTTTGTGCTGGACAATCCCGGCAGCACTGTTCCAAAAGTCCTGAGAGGGGTTTGAAACTTCCCGAAAAAATTTGTTCATCCAACCAATTATGCACATTATGCAGTTCACCTGTAATAAATAAGTTAGTTGTCCGAATCGGGACAATACCTCGGGGACCATCAGGGACAGCAAAACTAATGAAAATGTTACGTACGCTGAGTGAACGGATGCATGCAACCGAAAATGATGTGGAGATTATTTAGTTAGCTGAATTGAGCACTGGTCACATATCAGATTTAGCTAGTGTGCATTTAGTATTCGGTCCACAAGAACACGCCTACAGGTTTCAAAAGGCTGGAAAATCTGGATGAAGCGACATTAAATGTAATGCTCTATGACTTCAAGATCCCACGTGCCATTCAGTATACATCTACGAAGCTATCTAGGTTCGTCTTTCTAAAAATGTGTAGTCTGACGATAGCCCTGAAGTGTTCAACTGTGATATACTCACCAGTGGATTAGGAACACACATTTTAGCGAAGAATCCGTTTCGAAATCATTTCATCGTGCTTCAAAATTTACAGAGGTAAATCTGGACCAGTCAACTCATAAACGTTCGAATTTTTAGAAAGTATCCCGGCAGATATTACAAGAACAAAAGTCACGTGATTGTAGCGGATTGTCCTGGGGTATGTTGTGGATTGGGGCAATGATTGTCTGTCAATTTACTTGATAAAAGTGGAATACTAGCAACAAGACGGTCAATTTTGTTGGAATTTTGCGTCATGAGAAATAGCGACCGAACAGTTGCAACCTTGTACTACTCTACTACGACCCGGACTGTATAAGAAGAACTTTATCTCTCAGGATGTGTGCACCTGATTTTTAACCCTGGGTCACATTTCCAATATTTTCGATATCTGCACATTCGGAAATATTCTTTTAGACCGGCAGTGATTATCTTTTCAGTCCTTAGGGCGTCCCTCCATTTGCATTCGAATTTACGTTAGCGGCAGAAAAGTGGCTAATTTTGCATAAAGTACACGTGTTCAAAGACGCTCCTGTCGATTTTCAGTGCATGTTTTTGTTGATGTGCCAGGGTCATTCTTACATAAACCGTTGCTCTGGATCCGGTAATCCAGTAGCCCAGTGTATAATTTGACAAACTGTTGTTTCAGGCATCCGAATCCGGCCAACCAGAGGTACCATTTACTTTGCTGCCTGCCACGAGCCTGGTGCACTAATGCGTGCTTTTTCAACAAAGGCGTAAAAATGTGTGCTCCATTGAAGCACAACACAGTAATGTTTAAAAAGCATTGCCTGTAAATTCTTCGAAATCACGGTTTTGGTATAAATAGTGCATTAGCATTCGACACTAGTTAGCTTAATTTAGTACGAGTGAACGAACACAATACACAAAAAATTATATAAGAGATCTTCGTGATTTTCGGCCAGCCACTCATTCAGTCAGTCATTTCGTCAGTTTCTTAGTCACTTAGTTGGGTCCAAAGTTATGTTCGGTCTTATTGCAATATCCCAACTACGCTGTGGGCGTCCTATTCCGCGACGGACAGTTCTATAGTGGAGGCTACCGACAATTCATACAGCTATGTGAAGTTATGCATGGATAATGACACTGATATGCGCGATGTAAAATCTTCAAGTTATATCATATTCCAAGTTTACCTAAGGCCTTTGAGACACATGGAGGAGAACCGTGTACAAATATGACCTTTTAACAAGACGAATCATGAAAACGTAATTTCTTCCCGATCTTTTGTAATAGTTTCCATGGGAGAAGAAAAAATAGTAAATTGTCCAACCCAAAAAGTCCATTTATGGAAACTCACCTCTCGACACTCATTCTGTTCAATTCGGAGAACTCAGAACTGATTAACAAAAGTTGGTCTGATCTGAGGGGTGATTTTTCTGAGAGAATCACGTCATGAGAGCCCCTGAAGACAACAATTCTTTCTTCATTCCACTGTTCAGAACCCTGGTTGGTGTAAACCCACGTGAAAGCCTGCGGCATGAAACTGGCATCCTTCTCTTTGTATCCCTGGTCCTGATACTCCACGCCACGGGGTCGATAGAATTTTGAGGTTAGGTAGGTGATTTTGCAAGAGGTTACAACTGTTAAAGGTCTAATTTCGCAATAGCGCAGAGCAGCGGCCTAAGTTTTACAAGAGTGCTCTCTCTTGATTGGTTCTCATATATTGACTCTCCTGAGCATTTAAAAGCGACGAAGAAACGTTTTTTTTTATCAACATGTAACTCTGAGTCACCATGAGTACAGATTCAGGACAGAAGTTACAGCAATACCATGCAAGACGATGTACACAAGCCCTCTGCAAAGAAATTGCGTATCGTAGTGCTTAAATGTGTGTATTTGTAAACAACCTATAGATTTCTAGCACGCTTATGCTGCAACCAAAAAAGCGTTTGTCAGTAGGCCTTTTACTGAATGCAGCCATAATCTCCGTAGTTAGTTAGATTGCTTGATAAGACCCTTTCCCAGTACATTAGAAACTAATCAAAAACAGCTGGGTCAATTTGTGGTGTTGACAATATCCTACCCACTGTATCAGTCACATTCACTTCGGTTTTGTAATTCCGTATTGGATTATCTAAAGCCACATCTGCTGATGCGTAATAAGACAGTCAACACGATGCGCTCTTATAAAAAGCTTCCTAAAAGTGTTTACCTCGCCATGTCGCCTGAGCAAATATTGCATCTTGAGCTAACATATGGACGATTTTTGACGTGTGTGCGGACATTCGAAAATTTCTCGAATACTAAATCCTTGTTTCAAAACCAATAAAATGAATACCGACGTAGATGATTCAATAGTTCGTGCAGTAGCTAAAGCGTACATGCACTTATGCGGTCTCTGGATGGCCGGTATTAGCCAGTAATTGTGATGTGTGAGGTAATCCTCTAAAAAGGAGTAATGAATTCCTTGAGAGTATGGTCTTTCTTCCAGGGGTCGCAAGCTAACTCGTCCATTTTGGCTTAGACATATGTAATCTGGTTTTGATGCTGATGGCCGGTCGACCAGAAAATGACTCTTCCTATCTCAGGGACAGTGCGGTTTTATGACGGATTTAACTTGTCATCCAGAAACCGAAATGACTGCTCGTCTTATTCGGACCAGCGGGTCTCTGAGGGCTTCACTCGCCGAAGCTTGTCTGCATTTAAGTGGAATGTGCGTGTCAAAATGTTGACTAAGGCCAGTCTTCGTCAGAAATCGGCAAAACAATCAGCACAGGTCCACTAGGCGACCATGTGCGTGCGAACTATTTCATGAACGTGAATTCGAGGATGGGCTACCAAGCCAGTTTTGGATTTGTAGAGCTTGCCACATTCCTCACACTTAAGTCCATGGAGTTCATTGTCGAAAGTAACCAGTGCACTGCAAACAAACGGCACCGTCGGGAGTTGCTGAACAAAGTGCGCGACCAAATTGAATGTGCACTCAACGCCATGTACCACGCATAAAAGTGTCGTAAGTACTAAAAGAGCTTAAAATAGCAGGCAAACACAAGTCACTGAGTGTGAACTTAGGAAGTCCCAGTCCAATAACAACCTTTGCGGATTGAGGAAAGCAGATTCCTCGATAAGAGATGATCATTGGTTGGTGGACCAAAAAGTAGACATCACAACCAATTGCACGCAAGAAATATTCATCAGCACCATTATTCTGCTTCTTCCCATTCCACACAGTCACGCCGCGCCCATCCGAGACTATGGTGACGTCTATCACAGTTGCCCAGCGGTCCCGAACAGCGATTAGGTCAGGCTTGATGAAGGACGTCGAAGTAAGTGCTCTCAACTCCTCGAAGACGGTTTATCCCAGGTGACGGAGACGCTTAGCAAGTTCCCTTGCAACCCGATTATGACGAGCGCACCTAGCATCATGTGTGATCCAGAAGGACTGCAAAATATGCACCAAACTCTCCGGTTGGCCACAGTTTCCACGACATAAGATCGTCTGGCCACCACGACCATGCCGAGCGCTTCTAACTCTCGTCCTGAGCAGGTTGCATCAGAGCTGGATACCGCGGATAAATATCCGAGGAAACACTCGTTCTGGAAATACAAGCCATCGATTCGAAAGGGGTGAAGCGACCAACTCTCGTAAACCGCGACCGTCAACGCTGTTGTGCAGACTATCACCCCAAGCAGCCACCAGCTCTTCCTTGGTGTTTACGCATGCACCATGGACTCGGATCGGAAGGCTGAGATCCCGAACAATCTTGCCAAATGCGGAATCGTTGACCACATTGCGTAGTACTCGGCACTGGGTAGAAAAGAGCTTTTCCATACGCGCTCTCCGCTGCATCGGGATTGTTGCACTCAGACTTGGGATACCAAGTCCCCCATGTTGTTTACCGGCGTGGATGTAGCTGATCGGGGTGTCCTTCGGTAGACGTAGCCAGCCACGAATAGATTGCCTGATGTAGTTGTCCAACCTTTTGAGCGTGTTTCGGTGGACTTGGCCGAGCACGAGCGAATATGTCAGCCTCGGTATCAGGTAGTTCCTCGTGATCTCCATTCTTTGATGCGGCTTCAACGGGGCACGCGTCACCTCATCGAGCAGTTTGAGCAGATGCTGTCGGTGGTTGAAGACTCCTTTCCCCTTGAATGTAAAGGGAATGCCCAAATATGTTACGGTGTCTGTCGGACCCAGAGGAGTGATGAGTTCCTCGGCGAAGCAAAATGGTTCGACTGAGACTGCTGTCGCCCGATGTTTCCTGTCCCCACAAATCACCATCGCTTTCGTCTTTCGGGCGCTTATCTTCATACCAGCTCTTCCCAACTCAACCGCAGCAGCTTCAAGCTTCTCTTTAAGGCGAGCCTGACTTTCTGCACACACGACCCAGTCGTCAGCGAAGGCAAAACCATCTACTAGGGTGTCATGGAACTGATATCCCAGTTGCGGCATCGACAATCCAAGAACCTCATCCATTGCCATGATGAACAATAATGGGGAGAGTGGATCTCCTTGCCTCACACCTCTGTGGCAGTGGACCTCGGAATTGGGGAAAACTGCTACAGCATTCTCATAGGACTGTGCGATGTATCGAACTAGAGGTGACGGTGCTCCAAACGCCTTGGCAGATCTGACGATTGTGTCATGCGAAACCGAATCAAACGCTTTCGAAATATCAACAAACGCCAAGCTGAGGTTAGAAGCAGTCGCTAAAGAGTGACGAAGCAGGGCATGTAACAGCTATGTAACTTCCAAACAACCGTCTCGATGTAGAAATGCAAACTGCAGTGAGGGTAGTTGCAACCTACGACTCCAGCGATCAGCAAGCACCTTATGAAAGCATCGGACAAGAATGGATGACACGGAGATCGGTCTCAGTTGATCCGGTGAAGTCGGATTTGGGACCTTCGGAACTAGAGTAATACGGGCACGACACAGATGTGGGGGACAACCCCCAGATAATAAGAGTAAGTTGA
Organism: Opisthorchis felineus; assembly: GCA_004794785.1. Classification (NCBI taxonomy): domain Eukaryota; kingdom Metazoa; phylum Platyhelminthes; class Trematoda; order Opisthorchiida; family Opisthorchiidae; genus Opisthorchis; species Opisthorchis felineus. The sequence continues at coordinate 78,274 of SJOL01008215.1, read as the reverse complement.
AATACCCAGCAAGCGCGTTAGCATTGAACCGGCGGAGCATCCTGGGCGTGAGCTTGTCCAGGCGAATTGCCCATTAAACGGATCGTACGACCGATTTCCTCCCCTGTGATTGGCTCAATCAAGCTTCAATCGGATGGTACTACTACGCGACTTGGCCGGCTATCCACGTGTTTTGGAGCTGAGAGCACCTGTTTCCAGTACTGCTCGGCGTTCAGAGGTAGGCCGCAGTTACCTTTGTATAGATCCTTCCATGACCCATCGAGCACAGCAGACGCTGCATCTTTCCGTCTTTGGTGGTATAGGGTCTGGATGGCGGCGTAGTTGGCTCGGCGGATCTGCTTTCGGTTGACCGGAATCCGATGGGCTAACTGACGACGGCGTCGGGATACAGTTTTCCAGATGTGTGGAAATGTCCTGGAGGCGTGGAGGTCCAGAAGCGACAGGACTTGCTCCGGTGTCATGATGCCAGACTGCAACCCTCGGGCAAATGCCAGGAGGTCAACACTAGCAAGCGAACTGTCAGCATGGGATTCCAAGAGTGACACGGCGCAATCCACGGTTTGTTTAAACCAGACGCTATAGTCATCAGCTTCTGACGAGTAGGCCGTTATTTGACCGATAGTTTGGTCAGGGCCACCAGATGATGATTCGTCCTGTTGTGCTTGCCAGTTAAGCACCCGTAACCTGGTTTTGATGCTGATAGCCGATCGACCAGGAAAATACTGCTCCAATCTCGCGAACAGCGCGGTTTGCGTGCCACAATACGGATATAAATTGTTAGCCAGGCGCAAGAGTGATTGTGACTCTTGTTGGGACCAACGGACCCCGGAATACTTCACTCGGCCAAGCTTATCTGCATTATGCTGGGTGGGGTGTACGTGCTGGCCATGTTGACTCAGGCCAGTCTTCGTCGGAAAAAGGCGGGAACAATCAGCACAGGCCAATTGGGCGACCATGTTCATACCAACACTTTCATTGTGGTGAACTCGATGGTGGGCTACCAAGCCAGCTTTCGATTTGCAGCACTTGCCACATTCCTCACACGTGAACCCCACGAGTCTCTCCTGTGTACTGGTTGGAACTGGTGCGCAGGCGCCAGATGATTCTTAGTGTAAAATGTTGAAAGTAACCAGCACATTGAAACCAAACAGGGTGGTTAGCCCTGTCTGGAGTTGCTGGACTCTTGGCTCACCCAGAGTGACGTCCAGGTTACCCAGTTGGCACCACGAGGAGGTGGTTCAGCTCGCCGACCCAAATTCTACATCTTCTCGTACCTCGCGCAGACACTTGAGTCTCTGTTACCCAATGTTTTTTTTAAATTTTTCAATGTCCTAACTCTTCTGGAGGCTTTTATACGTGAGCGGAATTTTCAAATTACTTTAGGTAACTTCGCTGCGACAAAAGCTTTGTAGGCGAGGCCGACCTAGTTGAGAGTGAAAGCTGTACACTCATAATCACTACAGTAATTCAGGGAAACAGTTTTAGTTCACATGGACGTACGTTTTGAGTACTCTACCGCCTTACCCTGCAGAACATGAGTCAGTAGTACTTGACGATTGGATTTTGAACTTCGCCTCTGGAGTCGGCAAGCCTCTAGACGTCAGTAAAGAAGGCGACAAATGGCTTCATCTTCAGCTATATGAAAGGGTCCACGAACGCAAAGCCTGTGAGTTTGAAAATGCTTTACCAAACAGTTTCACAATCCGGTCAAACCATTGAAGGCGGCAGATGATCAAGAATGACCCATATTTGTGAGCATTTCTTTCGAGAAGGCTTTTACCAAGAGGACTAGCTTGTGTCGTCGGCTGGCATTAGGGCGAACCAGGGAATGCCTTTCGTTGGGACACATGGGGGAACTGACTGGATTTTTTGTTGCACTCGAAGAGCACATACAGTTGGCAGGCTGTAAAGCAGTTTTCTTGTTATACAGTGTCTTCTGATTGCCAGCTGAATGGGTGCTTTACATCCTATTGCCAAACTTGCGTTGAGAGTAGTCGCTAAGAAGAGACGAAGCAATGAGGTAGCTTTCAAACAACCGGTGGAGAAATGCAAACTGGACTGAAGGTAATCTAATCTAGTGTGAATTGCGACCTACGGTTCTAGCTATCAGAAAGAACTTTATGAAAGCATTAAATAAAAATGAAAGATATATAGATCAGTCGGAGTTGGTTCGGTGAAATCGGATTTAGGACCTTATGAACTAGGGTAGCACGGGCATGGTGAGCCATACCCAGTAACAAGTTGAAATAACCAGCAAGATCGTTGATACTTAACGGGCGAAACATTCTGGGTTTGACTTGTCCAAACCTGGGCACTAATTACCCATCTAGTGCTAGGTACGATAATTGGCTCGATCAAACTCCAATCGGATGACAGCACTGTATTTAGGTGCATAAGTGCATATGTACGTACTTACGTAGTCAGTTAATTACTTATGTACTTGCGTGTTAACTGATTCAAGTTAACCTCTACTAACAAATTTTCTGATCAGTAGTGGTCAGCTTGGCGCCTGTGCATAGGTTCGAATAAAATATACTTGGCAGGATGCCCATGAAGTGCTTCATGCAAACCGTTGGCACCGATCTAAATCCGGGAATAAGATCGGCTCGCGAAAATGCATACGCTCAATGCGAGTCGCCAGCTAGCCCGACATCGATGGCATGCCAGCAGGCACCAACACCAGTGGCTAGTTTGCCACTAAGAAACAGGTATCATCCATAGTTGCGCCTGAATTTCAGTGAACCACCTCACTTTACCCAGTATTTCATATGCGAATATTTCTGGAAGTCTTTCATCAACACACTGTCAAAGTGGTAACGGATAACTTGGTGGTATTCCACTTATCACGAGCTAACAGTGTTGTAATCCTTGAAATAGCAGGAACAACTTTACCCCGTTTATAGTTTGCGTTTAGCAGGTTCACTTGTGATCACAGTGATGACTCATAAAGCAGAAATTACTGAGTCCCATACGTCGGGATGTCACACAAAGGCTCATGATCGCTGCTGCGTCGTTTCCAAACGGCTCGCCTGTTTTGTTGCTTTGAGACATGTCGCCTATCAGCATCGTCAGGTTCGCATCATACTCAAGTCTGTGTATTTACCTACCCGCTTTCTTAGTGACATGCTGACTTACTTTACTAAAAGTAATTACTTACAATCATTTTGACGAGTTACGTCTATTCCCTGAGTCTGCACACATGTCATAGGTTCATTTGTTCGGAAGAGGGTTTGGACGCTCTAAATGTGTTCATCGTATTAATGCGAGCGTACTAATTAGTCAGCGTCCAATCTGTCCTGCCTGAATGCGTCAACAAAACCAACAAACCCTTTTCCTGCAACCAAATCATCCTCCGGCTTTTTGCCACATTGATTTTAGCTTGTAGCACTCCGTGACCTTTAAGTAAACCATGTGACTATACAAAGGCAATTTACTGAGGTTTGGTGTGGTTATTTTTTCTAAATGATATCGTAGCGTTTGAGATCCACATCCTGATTTAGACAGGATCTGTCCGAGTTCACTTTAGTGAGCGTTACAAAATCTATGCAGGCTGTGGTTGCACGTAGTTTCGGAAACGTCCAAAATGACGAGAGTTCACATAGTCCGTCCTCTTCCTATGACTCATATACACTTTTCCACGGCATCGCCGTCACACCTTTTACGCAGTCTACATCCGCGTTCAAAGCTGTGCAGGATTTCTGAATAAGATTAGAGGAAGAAGAGGGTAAGGTAGGTAGAAAAAAGGTCTCATAAACGCGCGAGCACCTAACGAGTTACCAGATGTCCGGATTAGAATTGCTTCATCTGCTGATCAGAACTGAGCCTAGAAGGTGCGATAGAGGGACCCAGATAGACCCCGATATTATCAGCCAAATCAAGTGCCGTGTGTTTCTTACTATGAAACACTTGGGGAAAAATATGGCAGTGGGATAGACTGTTATGATCCGATGTTTTTAATGCCACCGGCGGCCATATTCAAAGACTTCCAAAACTAATTACCCCCCCCCCTCCCCAAGGCTCGACCGTGAGTGACGCGACAATAATAGTGCTGTAGTTTGCCGCTGATTGAAGACAATTTATTGAGAAGTACATACCTTTGCATACCAGTTCGGCTCTATCGGGAGACTCACATGAGTTTCTTGTTTATGCCGCACAAGGCCGCCCCATGGTTCATTTAGTAAGGCATTGGAAATGTCGCAATATATTGCATGGACGTGAGACACTACTTATAAGGTTGTTGAAGACTCTTTGACAACCTATGACTTATTGATACGGTTGGGATTTCCGAGTCTGAATAGACTCGAATCGTATTGAACAAGGTAATTCTTATGATATGATTGATAACTTAAAGGTCGGAATAAGAAGCTGTGAAATTACAAGATTTAATCCAGTTTTTCGGTAACTAAGGTATTGCGACTGTTCCCAATGATAAATTTCTTCTTCTGTGAAAGTCACTTTGGAAGACCTCGTTTGGTCTAGTGTCTAAAAATTGTTTTGCCAATGACATTTGGAACAGCGCGACGCTGTTTTGACAAGCCACTTCAATACGCAATGCTTCTCGAGGTTTCTCGAGGTTCTGCCGATGTATCCAGCTCCGCAGATACAATCGACCTAATAGATGAAGTTGGAGTTTACGAGCGGAGCAAGTGCTTTCTTTCTGGTTACAGTTGGAGTGAACATGATTTATAGAAGGACTAGTTGGGCAGCGCTGGAGGTATGTTTGCTCGCTGCTATTAGAAGGCGTGTCCAATTAGAGGAGACAAATAATCACTCGTAAACTCCAGTGATAAAACACAGTGATAATTCCTGTGACGCACAACTTGAGGGCTGCAGTATTCCTGTGTTAACCTTAACTGATAGTCCTTCGAGCATTTGTTCTTCACGTATAATTGTGCCAGGTGTGGGAATGCACCAAAGCCTGTGGGTACGGATCCCAACTAGAAACAGTTTTTGACTCTATTGGGGCAAAAATTTTAAAGTGCAAATAATGCTAGGTCGAACTGGCTTTTCTGAAGAGACCAAGGTAAAGCGATCCGTTTTGTTCTGCAGTCATAAGCCTATCAAAAATAGTTATTATATATCTTTCCCAGGATTCCAATTTAAATTTTAAATGTCAGTAAGAATTTGTGAAAATTCTTCTGTGTGGTTGCGGTCAGTGGAGATGTTAAATATACCATCCACAAATAATTCTTTTAACACCGATTCCCCGATCTTATCTTGGACTCTGTGCTCCAAATGACCCATGGATATAACTACAAGCATCGGTTTTCACGAGCACCCCGTTGAGACGTCATATATGATACATAGCGTTGGATAAAATCTCCGCAGAGAGTCTGCGTAGGCATAAAATTGCACATAGATCGTCAAAAGGACTTCCGAAGTAAGGACCGTTAGTACGAATGAAATCGTAACCAGGTTCTATCACTTCATTAAGGAGAACATCTTACCTCGAACAAAGTCATCATCTAGTTCGTGGTTCAGGTGACTTTGAGGCTGTACACAGCCAGAATGGATCTCATTGGCTGTGTTTTGTCAACCAGCCATTGGGCAAGTGAATGAAATGGATATCCAAAACTCGGAAGTATCGGACGCAGGGATACAAAATGTTAGTTTGTTTTCGGTAATCAGAATGTGCATGGTGTAATGACCATTTACACGTCTCCAACCAAGAACATGGTGGGATCTGATAACGTAGACATTATCTTCTCAACCTAATCTGCCTTTTTTTCTGTTCAAGATAACGATCTCGTTCTTTTTCTGACGTAGTCTGTGTTGTTGGACGTGTTGTTTACTGAGTAAACAAGACTGCCTGATAGGTGTCCGTTAATCCTGGTTAACCAGGTCCGCTAATCTCGATTTGAACCAAATAGCACTATTATTAGGTGTGGGCTACGGTGGCGTAACCTGCTCATTTGGGCATTCAAGTGGCACCCGAGGGGTTATTGGTTGAATAGCCATCGATGGTATTCAGAAGGTCAGCCCAAGATAAAGAGGTTCCCTATGTAATTTGCTCTGACCTCCTTTAGAAAGTTTAGTAACGAATCTGTCAAGGTTTGTTGCGCAATATGATGTCATCTCCTTGGAGGAAATGGATATTTTTGTTTTTTTTGCCATCAGTTGAGCTTTACTGTTTTGCACAAAGGATTCGTTTTCACTCAACAGGAATAAGTTTACAACCGACTGAAAAGTCATCCTTTTACAAAGATTTACAGAACACTCCATTGTGTGCGCAAAACCACTGCTAACTAGTATTTTTCACTGGACAGTCCATTTTCACATGTGCAGTTTTTACCATTTTACCATTTTACCATTTTATTTATTTCATATTGCAAGTCTGTTACTTCCATCCCCCAAGCAGTAACAGTGTATTCCTTCTATCTTTCATCATCGTGATGGCACGTTTGACGCGCCTTTTTCTCTGCCTCCCCCCTTCACAGTCGCCAATCGATTTTATTCATCTGGCTGGGATATGCTCTGCTTTCGTCACACTGACTGATCTAACCACACACGCCACATGTGGCATGAATTTGTCAAACATTACGAATGCGTCTGCTTTTGTATGACTGCGTACTTTATTACTGTAGTAGTAACTTTCTAGCTGCGATTGCAATGTCCGTGTTCAAGATATCTTACGGTGTAAAGTTGATCGTTTACAATCTCATCAGTGAGAACAACTTTTTCCCTGTGTTCGTAAGCACCAACGTTTCTTGGACTCAGAAAGGTAGTGGAAAGATTGATCACTTGATTAGAATTATCCTTCATTGAGTTTCCGTTTCTTTAACAGTCTCTTTAATTGGCTTGTTGTAAAACGCGTAATCTGTACGGGAGTTTTCTTTGGTCACTTCCCGGCTGATCACATGCATTTCTGGTCGAACAGTTAATTGTTCAAACTACTAGACTGAAGGTCACAGTTTTGAGATTCCCTTGAGTATTTTGAAATAAGCATGTTGATGACTCCCAGTAGATATGAGGTTGCTGGACTCTGCTTCTTGCTTTTCAGCATATATTGGAATCACGTGCAGGACGAGATTTACATCAAAACTTCCGGAATTTTCCAACAGTTCCTATCACAGTTGGGCATTTATCATGTTATTGCTGACGTTCACGAGGCGCAACAAATTGCTTCACAAGATAAGTTTGTTCGAATCACTTTTGCGGCAAAATGCATTCTCCAGCTCTTTGATGAATTTCATTCAGCAAGTCAATGTTAAGACATACACGCACATATTTTAATAAATTCCTGGCAGGCATGGCCAGGTGGACAACATAATTTATCTCATAAACGTTTGCAGGGTTAAGAAGGGAAGATACAGGAGATTGACGAAAACTCGCGGACTGCGCCTACCTGATGAGCCCCAAGAAGAGCCAAACCGGTCGTGGGCTGACCTAGTATTTTCAGCAACCTTGTGAGTAGTCTATTATATCTTGAACTTTATTATTTCTGACTCAATATCCATTAAATTTTTATCAAGTTTAAACGTTTCGCACGGATCTGTTGGCAGTGGATTTTGTGAGGAAGGTGCATGTTTTAGCAGGAAATCCTCACATTAAGACCGCCTTCAAAAATAAATTTGAACTGAATAAGAGCCATTTTACTTAGAAACTCGCAAAAAATGTCGGGTGGAAAACGGCGTACGAGTCTTGGGAAATAAACTCATTCGCGCACCAATAAGGGTTTAAAAGGAGGGTCAAGTGAATTGAAGCTGAATCTGTCGTTCGTAAGTGAATTTCCTTGTGTCCAATTTCGTTTTCAGGTAGGAAGTCAGGTTGACGGAAACTCGGATACGCACCAACGTGATGATCCCCAAGATGAGCGGAACCGTTCTTGGGCTGTCGAAGAACTTTTAGCAACCTTATAAGTAGTTTTCAGAAGAAAACGGATGCAACGCTGTTTCACTATAAGTGGTATATTCTCCAGTTCGGTTTTTTCATCCTTTTATTGTTAACGGAGAAATTTGCACTTAGGGTCACCAAGGAATGAGGAAGCAGACGCACAATATTTTCGTAGCTCATTGTCGGAAGTTCTCCAATATTTTTGTTCCAACTTATCGAGAGGTGCGTAATTATTTGAAAGGCTCCTGTTCTACGCCAGTTGCTGTACCCACGAAAAGTAAATTCCACATAGATAAATCAGTAGGTGCGCTCAGAGTTTATCAAACGAAATAAGGGATTATCTACTCCAGAATGTTGTCATGCCGATCACTTTGACAAATCCCAAATGGCATTGCAGAACAATAATCCGCCTTTGATGTACAGTGCTTCATTAATCACACACGCTCTAGTGGATTTATGAAACATGAATGATGGTCTCGGTTTATAAGTGACAGGGGTGCTTACTGTACCAACTCGTGCAGCCTTGATGGAAAACGGTATTTCGCTATACCTAAAATATTAGCTCTAGTTCGCGAAATCTTGAATATCAAACCATTCAGCTTACTTTTGAGCAAAGTATCATTTTTGCTTAAGTACAGGGCTTCAACGAACCACCAAACAGATTGGAGTTTTAGCATAAACCCTATGTAATTACGTCAAAATTCTGGTGATTCATACGCGTTGCTTTTCCTTATTTTAGCTAGGCTACTGCTGGGAATTCACTTGTCCACATTCACACGGAATCAGCTAGTTACGCTTCTTCTTAACCAAAATTTGCTATGAATCCACAACACTTGTCCAAGACTCCCCCTGGGTTTGTTTTTACTCATTTTCCTTCTCATCAAAATATTGTCACCACCGCGAAAGTAAATCAATGAGCCATTGATTTTCAATCACATAATATATACGTTTACCTTCATTCGCGTATCCATTAATGGTTTTCCTTTTGCTCAGGCTTTTAGGAAACTTCCCCAGATGTCTGCTCATAGGAAGTGAGGTACATATTTCCACTACCTTAGCTTCAGTGATTGGCTTTCCGTTTGCAAATATAATACTTCCTCCACAAGGAGATAGTGACTCGACTCACTGGAATAGAGGATAGGTTTGAAGAATCTCATTCGTCTTCTGCAACTGACTGATGTCTTCGGCGACAAACGGCAGCGAGTCATGAAGGTTTGTGTATTTGGAGATATGAAAATAAGATATACTGGTGCGTCAGCAAGTTGTGCCTATATACTTCCCGTCTGAGCCCGTCATCTGAACCGAAAGCTTAGTTTGTTTGTAGACTTGTAAAGGGATCAAAAAAGAATAAAATTGTATGTGATGGAAATAAGTTACGAATGTCACAAAAAGTGAAAACTATTGGAAGTAGGAGAAGTAATGAATTCGCACGTGTTGGGTTACCTCCTCGTGTCTGCTTTTGTAGCTGGCATAAAATCACTGCAAAGTACAACTGCGTTTCTCACACTCGCTTGGGGTTTTTAAACCCTTCAAAGAAAATGTAACCATATCCTGAAGGACGATTGCGATAATACAGGAAATGGTATAAAAATCAACTGTTTTGTCTACGTCCCCTTTGGATGCATAGACAAACGGCAAAGCAAACTGATGTGGTGGATTTTCCTCTTGGGAGAATATTTAATCAGTCTTGAAACCAGATGGTGAACTTCCCTCCAAGAAAGTGGAGGAATGTTGCCAAGATGTGGTGCAGCGAATCCGGTAGGCTCATGACAGTCATCGGCATGTTCGTTTGCTTTGCAACATTTCCGAGATCCCAAATCAGCCACAATCATTCCTTTTTGTACTAACTTTCGCCAGTGTCGCATGTCTCTCAACCATTATCCACCATGGTCTATGGGAGTCAATGTCTGACAGTTCTGCCCATCCCAGTAGGTTTTGCATCGTATTTCGCAATCTGATAAATTGTTTCCTCGGCTAAGAGACAGCAGTTTTCTTCCTTGAAAGGAATATTTCTACTGGGAAACGAATACAAAATGAACCAACTTCCTAATCTTCCTAATCGTCGACGAGAGTGCAATTTTGTGTGGGTATTTATAACAGTCCAACCCAACCTCAATATTTCGACGGCTCCTGTCTAGGCTTGGACGACCAAGCAGTATCTCAGTCCTCGTGCTTCCTTCGTGTGGTATGGTGGTGAGGCACCAAAAAGATATCACAGCTGAATGATTATCCCTTCTAATTTTTTTATAACAGCTTCCCTGGACTTTTTAGAGGACAAGATGGAAGTTTACCACATATAATCTTCTTGACAGAATTGAGGCCTTTTTTCTGACCCATTATTATCCAACGTATTTGGGCGTGGCCAACACCGGTACAGAGATACATCATAACATACTTCCGCGGCCACATCTTTTGTTTTTTTGACTCGGTGACAAGGATGTCCTCATCAACGTCGTGTATTGCAGCAATGAACTCTGTGCCGTTTGACAACCTTTCTGTCATTTACACCCCACCGGTCATAACCGAGCAAATTTGTACGGCCCAAAGGAATACATTTTTAATCCTATGTCAACTGTTCACCGAGCTAATTAGAACTCAGACAGTATAACAAAAAAATGAGACTTCTGCCATTTAGTCACTACACTGCTGTCAAACATAGAGTTTGCAGTATGACAGAGCCAACGACTCAAGTTTTTCATTAATTGACTCGTCCGAGTAACAGACGTGCTGAGCAACGAAAACACCATTCACCGCAAGTTAAACTGAAAAAAAATGTTACAATTACCTGTGGGTATTTGTGGGATTTATTCACAGCCTAGAGTGCTTCAGGACAAGAGGACGACTGATCAAACAAGAATAATGTGAGTGTGAATTCTAAAAACCTCACAAACACGTACAGTTAATCTAAAATTGTCCAGCAGGTTTCAAGCATCCACTACTGTACCTGACAGGCCGACCACACTAGGTCTCCTTTCGAGGCTTCCGACAAACCAGTCACACCGTTCAAGCGTGAACACATTCGTCTGTTCACATTGAAGATTCAGATGAGCCCAGCGTGGCAGTTGTACCATGCTCGACTCACACGTGAGATGTCCGGCACGACCAAATATGTGCATTGCGGATAAGAGCGAAACTCGTGTTCATAGCTTTCTCCTCCTCACTTTGGACTAAATAGAATAATTGTACCGGGACAGGAAGATATCTTCTCAAACGAGAGTGACGTGAGCGTGAGAAATGTTATGATAACACTGCAGCATGACGTGTACCCTTTGTTTTTTGCCACTTTCAGGTGACCATGTTGAAGTGTTGCCTCTGTTGTTTACTCCACTAGCGTGAACATTTACCCACGGTCAAGCTGTGTGTTACCACAGGCTTAGTAACAGATAAATCCGCTGAATCAGTTAACCAGTGAACTAAGAAGACTGATGAACCTGTATCACTCCTCTTAGGCATAATATTGTACCATTATCTAAAAAGGTTAAAGGCACATGTTCGGATGGGCTCGGTCTGCAGGTGACGTCAGAAGTCCAGCCATGGCTATCAATAGCAAACCTTCTGTCAGTGTGATTTGTCCCCCTCTTGATGAAGTAAATCATCCATTTCGAGACTTAGAAAGTAGCTCACCTAAGTTCCTATCTCTTCTAACATGGTGTACTACACTACCATGAACATTCCTCACCAACTCATTTAGTCACGGTAGACGAGGATGGCCTTTCAACAACGTGATGAGTGTAAGAAACAATTTGTTAGTAAGGTCGGTTTTGAGGACAGTTGATTACGACAGTAAAATAATACTGTGTTAAGCATTATGTATTAGTATCATGTATTCAAGATATGGCTTCAACAGATGGTAGTGTGGATGCGATCGCAGCCTAACTTATAACGGGTCTTGAAGAATGAATGCGCTCTAAATGTTAGCCTCAGTGGGTGGGGACGGTCACTGGAAAACTGTACAACCCCACAGAAGCTTCTATAAAGCTCAGGACGTGCAGCTAATCTTGGTTGACTGAAAAGTGCGATCCGCGCTTAGGCATGGACGTCAAAACTGACTGGAATCCTATCAATTGAAGTGGGAATAGCCTTGTTCACAAAGGCTGCTTTGTTGTAGTTGCTACCGGTATCTGATTAGTTCCTGTTTAACCGAACTCCTGGGATTGCGTATGGGGTTTCGCACGATCATCCTGCGTGAGCTTCCATTTCAGATTGTAGTACAAAAAATAAGCTGGTATGAATCTCTTTTCTGTTGGCGTGACCACAGAGGCATAATCTGAACAGCCATGTGGTCGCAACTAGTCCGCTGAGGCAAACAATATAGGAGACGATGGAGGGGACCAAAATGAGGAGCGCACTAGTCCTGCGTTGTCCACCTCGAGGGCCAGCTTCCTAAAGCGAGTTATATATTCGGCGAAAGACGCACACAGAAACCACGGCCAGAATAATATGAAGCATGCTGATCGTTTCGGTTCCGTCAGGAGTGCAACAGTAGGCCAAGAGTAGGCATTTCTGTCAGAGTAGCATGCTCACACTAATGGATTATGTATCAACTGTTATGATGTAGTTATGCGGTTGTCACGTAGAGACAAAGCGGACAAATAGCAAACCGCGGTTTG
>SJOL01008215.1:42585-63826 GCA_004794785.1 Opisthorchis felineus | reverse complement strand
CTTGAAAATGACACATCCTCATGTGGGGTAATGAGTCAAATTACGTTCAAACATTACTTTTTTACTTCAGTTGTTCCCATGGTTTCAGGTTTGTTGGAGACATATGAGAAGGTCCTTGTTTACTTAATTTGTGGGGATTCACAGAGGGGCACCGGATGACCCTGATTTTACGGGTATTCGGCAGTCCATAGAACCTTTTTGGTTAAAATTTCGTTAGTTGATTTGTAAGCTAGACCGTGTTCCTAAACTTCCTTTTCATTCCCAACAAATAATTCCTAACTCGACTTTTGTTTTCATCAATAGAGGCGTGGCCTTCTGTCATCTATCTGGTTGTGATAACTAGTAGTTAGATGTTCAACGACTTCCTTGGTCATAGTTCCTCTGGTCTACGATAGCCTTAACTTTCCTTTTATTAACATAGTGTGAGTATCGAAATTCTTCTTCAAGATCACCATTTATAATATTCTCCCACATCCTGGGTTTCCGCCAGATTACCTCAGCTATTCACATCGTCGCACTGTTTCCTTCTAAAGCAGCGTCAACTTTTGAAATGACCTTTCGGACGACTCAAAGCATACTTTTCCCTCTGTTTCTAAGTTCCCCATCAGAGTTTAAAAGTCAGGCTTAGTACTAGCGTCGTGATTAGATCAACTATACTGAAGAGCTATAGACCACGTAAAATGATGCCACTGCCTGGGAATCTCGAGCGGTTTTGTCTCAGTGAATGAAATGAGATCCTAAGTCTCTCGCCCTGGCTCATCATATCTTCAAAATCCCATCCAGATCACTTACACTAATCACCAATTCAGTGTTTCTTGGTCACTAGGAGTTTTACTGGTCTATCTAGTGCAGGAATTCGATAACGTTTCAGGACTCACGAGTATCACCTAGTGATAACCAGAATCTAGGTGTTAAGTTTGAGTAGTCCGATTTGTAGTCAACAAGGCGGCACTCAGCACAGACAACCTGTGTGAAAACGGCTCCCTTTAAAGGGGAACATTACATCTATAGGACACGCCAAAAGCATCTTCTAATGCAGGTAGTTTTTTTTCACGTACGTTTGCTGAGAACTCCTCGCCAGCCAGCGACCGGTTTCTTGGGGTTCATCAGGTAGGCGCAGCCCCCAACTTTCCGTCAACCTTATTTTCTGCTTGAGCCCAAATTGTCGACAAATATTCTCATTCGCAAACGAAATTGGTTTTGACACGAGACTCAACTGAATCCAGTTGAATCTGTAGTTTGTGATGTTCCACTTCAACTAAATTTCTCTCGTCAAAATGACAGCATCCGTCGAAATTTACTTGCGATTTTGAGCATGAATCGGTTTGTAACGCTTTCATCGAAGCACCCTTAGTTGCTCGACCATAAACATGATACACTATTTTCAAGAAATACACTCATTTGCAAATCAATTTGGTTTTACGAGAGACTCATCTGGAACCCAGCTGAATCTCTCGTTTGTGAGTAGTACTTTGCGCAAAATTACATACATCGCGATATCTCGAATATCGTAGCAACTGGAACATTAGGCGGCCTGGTGCAGCACATTCAGTTGCATGGAAACATGACAAACGAGAGATTCAGCTGGGTTCCAGGTGAGTCTCTCGCAAAACCAAATTGATTTGCAAAATGAGTGTATTTCTTGAAAACAGTCCAATTTGGGTTCAAGTAGAACATAAGGTTGAGGAAAACTCGGGGACTGCGCCTGCCTGATGAGCCCCAAAAAGGGCGAAACCGGTCATGGGCTGTCAAAGAATTTTCAGCACCCTTATGAGTAGTACATTGCGCAAAATTACATGATACACTATGTTTGAATTCCTTAGGATTCTGGCTTTGTTTCTAAAGCAAAAAAAGTAAGAAACAGTCAGACAGATTGAACGACTTTGATTAAATCTGCAAGCTGGTGATTCCGTCTGGACTGGTCGCCGCATATTAGCTGACGGCGTGCATATTTTAAAACACCTTTTCTCCTTCTTCAGATTCACAACTTTCTGTTGCAAACGTACCCGCTGGCCCCCTTCTGAATGTTGCAGTATTTTTTTGACTACTGCGATGGCTACAATGCTCACCTAGCAGTAAAGGTGTACGTGTGCGATCACGATTAATCCTATTCAGTTGCTCAGCCAGCACACAAGTTACTATAGTAGAAGGCTCACCAAATCAAAAAACTTCATAGAACCTTTAATTTTACTCGATACTGAAGCCCGAATAAAGTGTTATAAGCAAAGCAGTTCAGTTCTGCATGCCCCTTAATCTCTGCCGATAGTCGGCTGGTCAGGTGTGGGTGCCAATTTAATCTAGTGATCGTTATCCAAACAAGCCTGTCTCAGCCAAGTTTTTCGTCCGGCTAAAAAGCAATCAGGTTGTGACGGATTCAAGCCATGACAGCCTCACCGGGCAAATTTGCTTGCCAAAAACGGTCTATTGTATGCCCTGTTTATATCACCCGATTTTGACTAATGAAGATTCAATGATAAAAAGCTTACTTAAAATACACCCTCATCCGTTTGAAGAATAGCTCCCGGGGAGGGTCACCTGACGATAATTTCACAGAAGGTGGTATTCCATTTAGACTGAGATCTACAGTAGTTTGTTACCATACCAATGGGATGAGTATTTTAGCGAATACAATTTCCGGGCTGGCAACCATTTGACAGCACCTTCAATATAGACAGTCACAGACACTAAATTTGTTGAGCAGACAACAATCTTCGCTATCCTTCTTTACTCTTCATTAAACGTCAATTTGAACAAAACAGCTGGTCATTTTTTGTACTACTCACTTTCAGGTCCTTGGGTTGATTAGGTACGATAATGATTCTTCAGACAGGTAAGTGACTGTCAGCAAGAGGGATCTAATGAAAACTGTGTCTGTGAGGAAGGAATACTTGGAAAACTTGTAAAAGTTGTTGATTTTGCGTGAAGCCACTGCTAATCAAATGTACTTCGGAGTAGTTCAAAGAAGCTCTCATAACATGTATTTTTACTTTGGTATTAAATGCTAGTCTCGAACCGAAAAGGAGAAATTTGACTGGTTGATTCCGGGCCTCACTGATTTCGTCAGGCTGAAACACCTCTGCTGTAAAATAGAACCTTGAGGTCTAAATCGAATTTCTACACGTCCTGCTTCACTGTCATCCGTTCGCCTCACTTCTCAACTTCGTGTGTTGGCGCAGTTGATAAACAAGGTTGTCGATTAATCGTTTGAGATTGTTTACTGGACCGGCATGACAGTGGATGCAAACGTTGAATAATAACCAGAATATTAGGAAATCTCTTCGTGTGGATTGTGCGCCATTTATGAGATAATCGGTGTGATATCACAAGTTGTTTATAGTTAAAACAGCCGACAAAAATGACATCAGATCTTTTCACGTCAATGGTGACGTGATTTCCGGTGCCATCATTCCAATCATGAATGGCTTAGTGGTTATTTTGGCCAGTGGGAAAACCAATGGAGATCTAGATCCCAGATTCTGAGGAAAGTTTCTGATGCTGAAAGACCGGAAAGCACTGCAAAGTCGTTTTATTTCCTATGCAGGTGGGAATTCACGAACCTCTAGCGAGATTGGAACTCGAGGCTTGCACATGTCGTAAGCTACACCATTCTGCCGAGGGTAGCTAATTATCGGTATGGATAAATTGAACTCAGTCGGATTGGATTTCGGGAATGATCACTAAACTTACAACGTAAAATCCCTCACTACCTTTAGAAATAAACTTGTCAAACTGAGAATGGAGTCTGCGAGTGGCTGGTTGCTCTGTGATGATCATAATTAATTGCAGAAGACGTGCTGATGGGTTGGGCGTGCGTTATTTAAGTCTTTGTCCTCATTAGGCGGTTATCCAACCAGTGGACAGCCAGCTGGTACAGAAAATATCAACTGCCGATATAGCAATTTACAGACATGAGTGGCAGACATGAGTGAATCTGATCGTAACTCATTTGTGGTGGTGAGTTCACCAATAAAGGGCCTTATAAAACTCACTCACTCGTACAAACGGGTGAGACATTGTTTACTTTTCAGAGTCGGTCCATCTGGATGTCGCATTCAGGAAGATATATGCGTGCTACTTGGTATGGTGTTCTGGAAGAATGCACTTTAATTATTGGGTATTTTAACCGTTTCAAGAGGATTCTTGAACGTACGCGAGTTGATTTGACGCAAGAAAATCAAAGGTCCATAGTTTGTTTGGTAAACTCATTTTTTCGGGAGTGCAGGCCAACATATTGGTTAGAAATGACTTCATCCCATTTCACCTTCAGTGACCTTATCAGACCATCTCTAAAATGCTTCATTTTCGGTACTTGTTGATGTCTGGTCCAGAACACTGATATTGTTGTTGCTATCACTGTTATTCCAGCATGTGGTTTACAGATACCGAGTAGTTTCGATTTGAGCATTCGGTCTAGATACTTTGTAGATTCCTGTCATATCGAAAAACTTAAAATCTTCCCTATAGCGACCGAAGCCTTGCAAGGCCCAGTTCTTTTTTCACTTGTCCTACCCAGGAGTTATGTGTCCAAATCTGAAGGACACGTATCGAAAGCGGCATGTTTACCGGCGCTGTTTTTCTGAGTATTGTATCCACGACTCCACTGGAAGACAACAGCACGCGACCTCACGAAGAATAGTACACTTTTACGTGTTGCATCCTACTGGCATTTTGCCACTGTAACGGCGAGTCTATTAAAGTAGGGTATTTTACAAATATCACGTTCTCCTAGAGTTAGGAAAGCGTGAATACCACGTAACATACTAAATGATTCTTACTTGTCGATCAAGGTCCAAAACTAGTGAATGTAGGTCTTGTATTTTTTGCTCCCCTTCGAGCACAATTTTTGTATTTTATGGTAAGCATGATATCAAAAACCACAGTACAAAGGAGTAAGTCGATGGCTTGGTTGTTCTGCAGCGAACAGTCGGGTTTATCCAGGAGGATTACCCCAACAGTGGTTGATTTCTTCACCCCCTTTAAAACTTGATAGAACTGTGGAGCTATGTTGCCCGGAGAAAAATCAATTTTATGGGCGATCACTCAGGTGTACTGCTCTAGGTAGTGGAATTACAACTTGAAACTTAACATCTTAAAAATGGGCATCAACTGGTGAACGACACGATCATCGGCATAAACTTGTCTCACCGGTAGACCTCAGATGTAAAAGATGCTATTTGCATCCACAGTGTAGGCTGCCCACACAGTGCAATAACCATATTTCGGTTTCTGTGTGCCACCACACTACCGTGCTCAGTAATCATGGCCCCATACCAGTTTCCTGAAAGTGAAAAAAACAATTCTTCACCAATTGTAATAATGCATGGATAAGCTGCCTACTTTTCCCTCAAAAAGCCTGAAATATTCTTTCATCTGAAGAGAATCGGCATAAAAAACCGGATGGCTAAGTCCAGCTCTTCGCGACACACATTCGTTTGCACATCGATTTGGTTTTAACTGAGAGCTTAGGTGAATTTCCCGTGAATCTCACTTCAATGGATGTATTTCGCCTTTTACGTACAGTTTGAGTTCTGGTATAATATAAGTTTGACGAAACCTCGGGGACTGTGTGTAGCTCTTGAAACCAAGAAAGGGAAGCATCTATTAGGCTGTTGAAAAAGTTTTTAACAACCTTATTTGTACAGTGCCTTACCCCGAAAAAGTATACCTTTTCTCTTTTTGCTTTATATTAGCCGTAAATCATTCCACCGGAACAACACAGCTTCATTGTTTTTGTCATTATGGATCATATCATCCTTCCAAATTTCACTGCTTTGTCTTACGGTCTAGTTCATGCTTTCATGAAACTTTTCTCATCTTTGTGTATGTTTGGTGAGTAGCTCACTGCACCGAATAGTGTGAACGTAGCATAGCCATTGGAGCTCTCTTTAGGATGACTACCTCCTGGATCAACACAGTACTTAAACGTATGTTTCCACAATTCCCTATTGATAAACATGAGCCTGGATGAACGCCCAATCTGAGGCCACATTCAGGCCGTAAACAGCATTCCGTATAGTAAAGTGTCTTAAGATCAGACTTTGTTGTCCTGAACACCAGGCTTGGCGGAAAATTCAAGAAGCCTGTGTTTCTTATAGCAATTTATAAAGCATGAAGCTATGTAAAATAATGAACGAAAGGGTTCAGTACCCCTAGAAGATAATGAAACCGTAAAATGTTTTTTTTATTTTGAGACACGTGGGGAAAATAAACTGAGTAGCACAACACTGGTGCTGAAAGATCGTGAACTAGTCACTTTGAAAAATCCCCTGCCTCAGTAATCTAGCAGAGGTGCGTACAGATTGTTTCCGTTCAAGGTATCTTCATAGTGAGTGAATTATCATGCGCTCCAAGTTTAGCGTTTTGACTGAACGTGCCTTCGATTGGGACAAGTTAGAGTGAACAAGACCGTTTTTAGTACTACGGTAGGCTGTTCGTTTGCGGAGGCCGGCCCGTCTTCTTGTAAGTTAAATGTCTACAGATGTCAAGGAATCTCTATGGTCTGCTGGGTACGTGGAAGATAAAATGCAGTGGGTTCATCCTTTTTGGGAACTGTCTTGGCTGGCCGGTCATGTGAATATCATGGGTTGTCTAGCTAGTGTTTAAAACGTGCGTCAAAACACAGGCTTTTTCATTTTCTATTTACTCACACCAAGTAAAACGTCAGCCCCGAAGGCTTCCAATGATGACACCATCTGTCTGTGTAAATACTAGATCGCCAAGTTTAAAGTAAACGTTTCGCTTTATGAAAGGATAGGATCTTTGAGAACTTCAGTAGGAGTGAGCAGTAAAATTTATCTTTTTGATGAAAAGTCACGTTGAATGTCAAAAGCGATCCAGTGCCTACACGCTGTTTGAACTCGCGCCATTATTTTCCCAGGTTTAAGACAGTTCGACTGTGCGCCATCAGAATTTTTCGTGGAGGTGCATGCTCACAAGCCGGTGAAAGTGTTCGGAGTAAGCTACGGTAATAATGTTGGCATACTTCTGAGGAAATGAATACGTCGGAAATTTTCACCGATTCTTTCTTGAGGTAAATGGCGTTTTTGGTTGTAAATGCAGCCAACGGCGTCGTTTGGTCACCCATTTGCATTCGCATTTGCATTTGTGTTTCCAGCCGGTCAACTCGTTTGGGTCGAATCATGAGTTCCAGTGCAACTTTGTTAACATAATATTTTTCAGGTCTCTGAGGCAAAGTATCTTGGTTTTCCGTGAATTTTTCTGCGAAATTTTTTAAAATTTGGAATCAATGGGCAAACATTAGTTCCTCAAAAAGCAATGCAAAACGGTGCTGTGTTTCCAGCGATTTGTACAACTTTCCAGACGTTCAATGTACGACGCTGTCAAATTCAATAGACTCAGTTTAGTGGAGTGATGTCTATGATTTCGGAGAATGAATAACAAACTGGCCGGAGATAGTCCACACTGAATGTGATCTTTGCGATATTTTTAAAGGTCGACGTGCATCTTAGTTTAAACCTGAAGAAAATAGGGAGACTTTCCTCAAAATATTGCTTGGAAGAGGACGGTTTACAAATGAAGTGCGCCGCAAACTCTAATCATAACACCAGGCACACGTATCCGGTGGCCCAGTTACGCCTGTTGTTGACCATGAACGGTATTCAGTTCAACGACACTATATGTAAGCCACCAGATCATTCCACCTCAGCTACGGTGGCGGCCACATAGTTCGAAGTGGGTGTTATCCACGTCAAAGGATCCACGAGTTGATACCGAAGCAAACAACAACAAAAACCGGTTGTCATACTCATCGATAGCACGAGCACTTCCTTCACGATACTAGCACGTCGTGTGAACTCGGTGCGTCTATCTGTAACCGTAGCAATGTTGATCAAATTTATGCCAACGAAGTGACCTGTCCGAGAGGCGATTTATCCTGGATACGAGCAATGACTAATCTTGTGACTTTTTCCTCACGCGGATCTCTCAACTATACCGCCTAAATTAGTCCGTTCTCATTCTCTTTTGGGATATGTAAAATTGTGTGCCGTTGAAGAATATTACCCAAATGCGTTCATATTCGCCTTCACTCTGTTTTAACCAACCGTCTATTGTCCACTATTTGGTGTAGTGCAGACTTCGATGTTCACTTCCTCATGTGCCTTTTGGACAAACAGCTGCCGCTAGGCGATGTGACAGTGTACCAAAATGTATGTAATCCCAGTAGCGACCCAATGGCAGCACTCTGCTTCAGAATAGATTGTCAAAGGTAAAACACCATCTACAATGAGATGATTTGGCCACCCGCGACAATTTTTAGGTAACACTCCTTCGAGAATAAAAACTCATCACACGACAAAGATTATCAATGGATGTTCACAAAATGTAATCAAATGCACGCTTTATCCCCATTCGGTCTCATCAGAGGAATGAAGAAAATCGGTCGCAAGTCTCTACGTTTAAGAGCTTCATTATTTTACCGCGACGCCATAAGGTATCCTGTTATAGAAAGTGAAGCATTTTGTCAGGAAATTTGACCGGTTGGAAGCAAACACACCACCAACATTTCACGACCTTCGAGAGCAGCCAACGAAATTTGAGAAGAAAATGGATTACAAGCCAGCCCATAACAGTTAATTGCTACGACAATTTTTTTTTGCATGTGCTAAATGAATAAAAAAACACTCAAAGGGAATTTTCCATCCAGCAAATGTTCATCGGCCTAAATTTGCAGATGATCTATCACACGAAATAAAGCGTTTCTTTGGCGAAACTCTGGATTACTTTGAAAACAACTTTCAAAAATTCGTTTTCACGAACTGCCGAAAATTGCCTTTAGAAACCTAGGGTCACAACTTACCAGTTTCATTGGCTCGGTAAGTTTGCCTCAAATATATAGATGAGTTTAATAAACGCCCTTAGAGCTTTCTTGGCCGTCTGGCAGCTAAGACGAAAGAGGGGGTGTGAACACAGCACGTGGGCAAGCGCAGCACCTGCCTAGGTGAATCCTCTTTCAGATGGCAACAATGATACGGACCCAGACAGTGAGACAAATCGGGAACAACTGTCAATTTCCTGTCTTTCTTCCATAAAAAACAGCCCATCCTGGGCGGGTCACTGTCTATTACCGGGGGCGAACCGAAAATAAGTTCCCTCAAAACTGTTACGTTTTCGGGACTTTTATAGGTGTTACGTTCAGTCAAACGTCGAATATCAGAGGCCTCTTCTTGACGTCAATATTTAAATAGGCAACGTTCTAAGTTTACCAAGCATATATCGGAAACTACTGTGCTATTGTTATTATCAACTTGTTTCAAACAGGAAAACCACAAGGTAAAAAGGTGATAGGTTCCTTTCCTCCTATGGGAGAATGCTTGCGATCATTTAAATCTATAGTCAACCCTCAGTTGTAAATAGCCGAGCGCGTACGATTATATAAATAACCTCGTGTCGGTCTTGCAGTCAAGCATACGTGGAGGAAAAACACCTCAAGTTCGATCATTTTCCATGAAACATTATTCAGTGCCGAATTATTCTCATGTTCGTGCATAAATGCTATGACTATCTTTTAAGGACCAACGCATAGTGAGTGTCACAAAAATACAAAAAAATTGGCATACACTTGTTTTTCAGCAGAAAGGCAAAAGAGGACGAGTGACAAGCAAACAGCCAGCCACCACGCCGTTGTAATGACTTACCCCATTGCTCAACCGCTTGTGGTCTGAATCAGAAAAGAAGGAAAAAATTCAGAATAACCGACTTTACGGTCAAAGCGAAAATGGCAAAACAATAGTTTAATGTTGTAGCTACTGAAATATCGCAAGTAGCTCAGACTTGATTTGTTTGGTATTATAAGATAGGGACGATCTATTCTGAGCCGTGAGGAAGGGAGGAATTCTCGTTTCAATCAAGTCTTTTTGGGACTGGTGATTTGACTGTTGACTTAAGATGGAGTAAAATGTTTCAAAGGATATTCATACTTTGTCCTTTGGCGAACGGTACTCGTTACACCTGCTGTGAGGCATGACAAATGAAGGGAAAAGGTAAAGATCAGCCTAGATTGCTTACAACCAATTCACGATTAGTATGGAGGAAGAAAAAAGTTTCATACGAAAATTCGAAATCTTATAAAATCGATCGGGGCAGTGCGAAAACGGCAAAAAATTTTCACAATTAAAAACCAGCAGTTACTAGCCTGATGACTCAAGGTCACATGTAAGCATAACTGAGAGTGAATTGTGCGCTAAAAACGTTTCAAACAAAATGCATCAAAATGGTGAGTGTTTGAAGTACTTGTGGGATTTCCCAAACATACCAAAACATGCCACGTCTCTGTGTGAAAATTTCCATCCTGCGCAGCAGGTTTTTTGAGAAATTTTTGTTGTGCCTATAAGGATCCGCCTAGTTACTGGAACGCAGCAACTTAACTGCGCATGGAATACTCACACACAATGCTCTACCCAGCAGACCGTTAAGATAACTGCCTTCACTCGATCTGACTGCGCTCATTTCACATGTACTGCTTGCTCTATGTCGCGAAGAATGTGAGCATGGGAGAAGCGAGTTCCAACAAACTCAACTTCCGGACGATGATCTGAGTTACTGAACAGACCAATGCACACACACAAAAACGATTAGATCCGGCATCAAGTAAACCGTGTGTCTTACTTTTCACCCAATAGACAAACGTACTTCTCGTTTAGGCAGACGTCGGATAGGCACGATAATCTTTGCACCAATGATAGATGATTCGGTGAGTAGACGAACAAATGATTTGTGTGTGTGTGTGTGTGAAGGAGAATATGAGCTCCGACTGACTAAGTCATCTTATGTACACCCACTGCATGGTAGCCATTTTGATATGGAAAATTTAAGGCATCTAAGAAACTCAGAGGCACAAACTCACAAAGGACACAAAAGGCCTGGCATATTTCACATGTGGAGTTGGACGACCGAATTTGCGTTTTGGTTTGCCCGAATTATCTTGCTGCGCGCGGCTTTGGAAGAAACGAGATCACTTGACTTAAGTGCTGCAACTGGTTATGAAGGCAACAGTGACAAAAGACTCCATAGATCGCAGTAACGGTGATTAGTTTGACACGTTTTCGTTGCGGTACACATCCTATACTTTGTTAGCTGTGGACGTTGTGTGCGAGATTCCTTCGGTCTATTCAGGAATTTCATGCATGACCAGATGGATATCACTCACGAGGTGTGACGTGTATCTGAAAGGGCAGGTGACTAATATCTTGCTAAAATATGAACATTACATAGTATTTGGCCTACTTGTTGCGGCAGATCTAATCACAGCTTCCACAATAGATAGAATCGCAACCGTTGGCATATCCAGCTTAACACGTCCAACTGCACTGTCCTCAGGAGTCAGATTTTTACACTCACATTAGGTATGAGACATTGGCTGACAGATAAGTGGTGAGCTGAAGGCGAAATCTGGCGAAGCCTTAGCTTTAAGTCAGTGCTAAACGGGTAAAAAGTCAACCTCAATCACCCTTCTCGTGTTATAACTTCCAGGTAAATTTTGCATGGCTTCTCGTTAGGCTCACAAAGTAAGGTCAACAGAATATAGGACAGAGTTGTAAGGTATCCCATATAAGTGTAATGATGATCATAACTGCGGCTGAATAACTGACTGTCTTCTTTTTAACACCACGATGCATAGGTCCCTCGTATATTTACGTGAATCACCTGTAGACCACTCAAAATAAGTATCAAGAAATACCTACCACAGATTTCGAAAAATATAATAGGTAGCTTAATGTTATCTAGCTGTTAAAACTACATCCAAAGACCGAAAACTTTGCGACTGACCATTGTCGCGGCACGGCCAAGCCATCTCCCTCAAAGCTACATTCACGACAGTGTGGTTATCGGTAGCAACAATGAAAAGAACGTAGAGAGGGCAGGGATCTTTTAGCCACGAACCGTGTGCAACCAGATGGTGGTAAAAAAGCGCCCGTACTAAGCTATAGGTAGGCTAGGTAGCTTATATGGCATATCAATTAAAAGGGCGCTCGTGGACTTCTGGCCTGTACAAAATGTTTTGTTGCAGATAATCAACTATGCAGCGAAATATTGCAATAAATCATCCGTTTCTTCGTTCAACTACACTTTTAAATGACATGGAACGCTAACCAAAAATCAACCCGGTGTGTTTTCTCTGCAAGTGCCGGATGCAACAAATGAAGGCGAGTTCCGGTTTTGCATTATCATAGCAATGTATATGAGTAAATGATATTTCTCTTGTGTCTTGAGTCTACTGTCTAATATCCAATATAATTCTGGCCACACTTGTGACTAATAAGTACAAAGACTAATGCATAGAACTGCTTCCGCTTTTACAGGTAGGTGGTAGCCCTGTCAGTGGCTCGCTGTGTAGTCATATCGACTCGACTAAGTTGGTCATGATCCACAACTGATCCCCAACAACCATGGTCTAATCAAGTCCCTCGAAAATGGTGCAGCATGAAGTGGCAGAAACTGATCAAACCACGGAGAACTGTTTGACTACGTTAGGCAGGTGAAGAAGAAAAACTGATTTATGACAATGCGCAATTCAGAAATAATTAACCATTTGGTCCTTTGAGCACAGTAAAGAAATTTTTCCTGATATCTGAAGCAATGAACTCGAGGACGAACAATGTTGTAAATTGTCTGCTCTATTTCAGACTGGTAGGACAGCGAATTTACCATCTGGACACATGAAAGCATGTGAATTTTCAGTTCACGAACGCTTTATTAGCCGATTTCAACCTGTCTTTTAGCCGGACACTTGGCCGAGCTCCAGCGATCGGAGGCACCGGTCGGTCATCGTAGTCACAGTAGTATTTTGTATGCTATCGCTCTAATTTCCAGCTTCAGTGCACACTGGAGCCGGGATCCTTCAAGAATAAATGCAGACACATATGCATGCGAGGGTCGATTGATATTCTCACCGAAAACTATGCCCCAAACGTGGTAGCAGTTCCTGCTAATGTGTCAGTTCTGAACATATATCCAACAAACCACGGCACAGAGGTGGTAAACTCTTGCGTCTGGCTTCCCGCTCGCTGAGTTAAAACCCTATCTACGGTACCTGCAATGAGGCGAAACTATTCATCAAAACGAAACTGGTGTAACCAGTATTGGTCGACCGAGAAGTGGCAGTGTTCAGTCTTAAGTTTTCTGTTTCTGTATGTTTTTTAATCGCTGGAGAATTTCGGGCTATCTTTAATTCTTTTAGAAATCCGAAAGTTTGGCAGATAGTATCCGGTATTTGTTTTGAGTAGTATATAGGTGAGCCATCTGAGTCTATGGAGGGATATATGCACCGTAGTGTCAGGTAAGCTAACAGGATGGTTGAAACCCATGTCGTGATAATTCCAAACGTCCATTTTTTATAAAGGAAACAGAGAAGACCACAGCCATGTCCATGTTGGTAATTATTTAATGATACCGTATAATCGTAAAAGGTGAGCAACTAGCGTGACGGTGAACGGAAAACACTATAGGACAGCGTAGGACATTAGTTCGACCTACTAATCCAGTCACTGTATATAAACCCCTGTCTTCCTGTGCCGAATTGACTGACGGGTTAGCTGCATTATCGCTTGTTGTCTTCTGATTATCCTGGAAGTTGGAGACCTTTCCCACCTAGCTGAATTCCCATATACGCGCCAGCTTAACGTGTTTCCCATGGTGTCTTCCATTTTCTCTGCCAGCGCTGACAGAAGACGGATTTTATAAGGCAACGCGTGAATCTCCATTTACTGATTGACTAGAGGAACCAACGTTCTCTATAGAATCTCCACGCTGACGTTATCACATCGACCGATCTTCCAGAATGAAGAGATTCGCAACCGTGGCAACAGCATACGGATAATTTAGGTCATTGTCCTAGCTACCTAAGGGTTTGCTCAACGCGGTAAGTAATTGGAAGTGTTTCTGTTAATCTGGAAAATTCGGAGGCTGATGGACAAGTCTCACACTCGTCTCAGTGAAAGGGGACAATTTTCGCACGGAGAGAAACGTACTGCGAGTGGGCTAACACATAGGTTTTGTATAAGCAGTCAGCTTGTCAAATGTCGCTTTATAAAACGCTATCCTTCACAAAATTCACCGGATCCACAAAAATAGAAGATCCTAACACTCCAAAAATGCGCTTCAACTCAGGAAGTCCTGTAGAAAAATAGAAAAGTAGCCGGTCACATTGACGCGCGGTCAATTTATCGGCTCCGAAACAACGAACCGTTTCGTTATGCGACGTGAAGAAACGACTTTGATTTCCCTAACAGTGCACAACAAAACTGGTGTTTCACATCAACTAAGTCATCGTGCAGTAGAAACACCCAATAAGTACTCGACTGACTGAAAAAATGGGCAAAAAGGAGGAATGAGCTGCTGTTTACAATTTGTGACGTTAAAGTTGAGTTGAAATTAGTCCCTTGGGTTCACTTAGGATTGGTTGGCCCAGATAACTAGCCTGAACAGGTTTTTCACTCAAAAGAAAACCCTGCATTTGAAGTTAAACTTAATTTTCATGAGGAAAACGGTGCAGGCATTACTCTTCATCAAAACCGAATAAAACTTTCCTAACCGATTAGATAAATTCGTATTTATGAGTCACATTGAAACTAGCGCTTTTCTGCCTAAAGGCAGCTCTTCATCTCACCCTACCAAAAATTGAAACTTTCCTAAAGATTTAAGGGACAAAACCAATCAGATATTATTTCAATACCTGCGACTATCCGTTCGAAACACGGTCAGTTTCGCCATGTTATCTTTGTCATTGCAAAAATCCTAGGCTGCAGGAGAAAAATGAATCTTTCCAGTTCAACCTTTATTGTCATTTGAGTAGCATAACGCCGAGAATGACCTTGAATTATGTGCATGCCTTCAGAATTCAGACTAACAACCTGCAGTTGCCTGTATATTTTGGGATGAGTTCACACCTTTTGCCAACAAAAAAACATAGTAGCAAACGTGTTTCGTGTCGTCGCAGCTGTTCTCATGAAAAATTCCGCAAGGTTATTTACCGTAGTCTGGGACCACATGAACCTTAGATACCCAAGCATGTGGAATATGCAAACGGCTTGAGACAGATGTGACTCAAGCTCAGACAGTACTTTTGCCTTTCATTCATAACGAAAACTGCTTGTGAATGACTGGACAAGGTGCGATCACGAGCAATCAAGCAGAACAAGCAAACACGATCCCACCGGAAATCACGACAGGTTAGCAACGCCGGCACGCCTGTCCACTCCGATTGTCCGAAACGAGGCAAAGCAACAGGGAATAACCTCACAATGGAATGCGTCAGTCAGTCGACTGCAGTCGAATTCGGTTGATTTACTTATCTTGTGCACGACCGTTTCGAAGCAAATATGAACTAGCAATGAAGTAAGTCGGATAGAGTGACGCTGGCTACTTGAGGCTTTCAATGATACCGTGTTGGCTTCATATCCACGAAACGGAACACACTGACCATGATCTTCATCATCTCAATCACCTTAACCCTTGATAGATTTCCCAAACCTGTATTTTTTTAAGGATACTGCATTTCACATGATTTTTTTTAAAGATAGCGTTTAGTCCTCACCTATCAGCCTGGTAGGGATATCTCACTCCGAATTGTTCTCAGCCATCGTCTAGCTCCGCGGCAACTTTTCCTCAGCTATTGACAAACTCATTCGAACTTTTGGCTGGCAATAGTAATGACGCAACATGCCTAGAATTGCTTACGCTTCTGGCATTAGTTTAATGTTTAGTGTCCCGTGTAAGGTCTTTCATTAATTTATTTCCCCATCTGGCTGTATCAGACATCGCTTGAGACTCGAACTAGTCACTTTGGTAACGGAAGTGACGGCCGTGCGTCTATTTTCCTAACCGCCTTACCGATCGGTTGCGAATACTGGCTTTAACCGCAGCTAGATTATTCATGCAAACTGGCCTATAGTTAGTAGCCAGGTTGTTTCATCCGAGTAGGTTTAAATACTCGTGAAGGACTTCATAAAACCCCAGACATGGCTTTGGGGTTCGGGCACCTAATGTGCCTTATTCCTCTCTGCCCGCCCGAGAAATGGAATGCCTTATGTGGGTGAACATTTTTGCACCTCAATGCATCTTTTCTATAGACCGGTTGGAAGTTCAAGCTCATGGTTTTATGTGTACAAGTTCGGTCGTGAGGTGTGATGACTATATGGGAGAGACCATCTAACCACTGACCAGTACATGGAGTGTCTGGGTATTTCGGCATCTTTTTGGATCCCTAAATCTGTGGATCGGTCTGTAGGCGCCCGGTTCTCTCATAATCAAACCAGATCGCTCAAATGTGACGCTGTTTTGTGGTACAGCTACCACGCAACCGGAAGACGGCACGGAGCAACTCTCAAATCGCCTAAGCCTAGAATGAAATAATCTAACTGCTAGGGATGAATTCGAACCACAGACCTTTGGTTCACCGAATCTCGCCTCGGCCTGAGCCACCCTGAGCTGGTCATGTAGTCAACAACCATCTATTTATCGAAGAAAGTCTGGGACCGATCAAGAGGTTGTTGGTTCAATACAATGACCCGAAAAAACGGAACGATACCTAGCAACAAATATACCGAGTGTTTTTCACAGTTCAGAAAGAGACCATCTATCTCCTTCATAATGTCTAACTCTTTTA
This sequence comes from Opisthorchis felineus, assembly GCA_004794785.1. Lineage (NCBI taxonomy): Eukaryota > Metazoa > Platyhelminthes > Trematoda > Opisthorchiida > Opisthorchiidae > Opisthorchis > Opisthorchis felineus. Next base: position 47,202 of record SJOL01008215.1, on the reverse strand, counting down.
GAGCTTCTTATACTCTTGTCCGTGTGCCCCCAAATAGCTTGACCAAATATCTAGACTTCTTTATAAATAAATCGGCATTGTTGTTGGTAAAATCCAACCCATGTTTTGTTTAAATTGATGAACAATAAAATATGGCATAATAGAGAGACTACTGTTCAAATCATAGTCCTTAATCCTGTTTACAAGGCAAGTACTTCTCCTCAAGTATTCGTCAATGAACCTCTGAGGTTGCCAGAGGTCACTTCGCATCCCACTGTGAAGTATGCGCTCAAAAACCCTAATAAAAAAACAGTCAAATATCTAGTTCGGAAATTTTAGGCCACCTGATCTCACCATCTGTTCGATCGAAGTACAAGCTACTGTCACACAGAAAACACAGAATACGATGTTACACCATCCTGTTGGAAGCGTAGTTGTGAAGGCACACCTTGGGTTTCCCATTCGCCATGAGTACCGATGAATCGTTCAACGTCAGTTTGAACCTGACGCATAACGTTCTGATCTCGGTCGATTCTCTCGCATGACAACCCATACCAGCATTGTGGGCCCAGACCAAAGGTGGCAGTCCAAAAATCTTCTGTGATTGGTCGAACCCACGGAATATGCCTTAGCGGCTCCACCAAGTATCTGAAATATCACTTCACCGGATTATATAATGCACCGAATTTCAACCGTGCCGGTACACCAAGAACTTGACGTTCTGGTCCCTCTGTCGTCACGAGATCACTGAAACAGACACTTTTCGAATCATATGCATCCTTTGATGTTTGAAATCCGATTCACTGAGTCTTTTGATATCGAGGACTCAAATGCCAGCACGTACAACTTCGTTTATTGGTGTAATACATATCGGATCAGTTACAGCGCAAACGGCTGTCTCACAATCTGCCGTGTAAAATCTTTCCGGATTTCGGCTTACCAGGATCGCTTCTCTCCTCCAAGCAAGTGAGCACTTTTCACCACTTCGTCAAGCTGCAACCGAATTTCCTTCTGGAGGATCTCCGCAATGATATAAGTACTTTTTGACGATATAACCGTGAACACCATCAGTATGAGTCATAGCACATCTGTTCAAGCTTTACAACGAACATTTTGGGGCTGATGTCTACGACAACGGCATACCATTGAAATAAATCCACTGTAGTAACAAACGACAAGTAGGAACAAGTGTTGTGTGACCGCGGTGAAATGTCATGTTGACACAGTGTGACTTAAGCATCAAGGCCGAGGTAACTCCATGTGAAATCGAATGTCCCTCAGAAACGTTAAAGTTCGAAAAATTATCAAGCTTCAGGGCGAATGAGACGAAGATTATAGTCGGTATGTTCGGTTTCCTGAACACGAAGCCGACGCAACATCACGCAAGGCCTGAACTAGTGAACTCCAACCCATTCAAATTACTTCATTACATTAGCTACTGAAAAGTTCAAATGGGGTCCGGAACGGTCGTGCACAGGGCGAATAAACCAACCGAACTTTAAATGAACATCTGACCACAAGCGACTGTGAATTAGGAAGAGGCTGAAGAATGAATTTTTCGCGTTCCTTTGCGAGATTATCCCTTATGAATTTATTATTCTTAACAACGGCCGATGATCACGTTGCTACGTCTACTTTTGAGCACCTGCAGAGGATAGGCACGCTGGTGCATGGGTAAAAAGGTCTCGTGCCGGTTTGTCAACATAATTTGTCGGCCTGCTCCGCTTCCTGGCTCCATACCAGCGTCGCTGACTTGCCATAATTTCGAGTGGGATTGCATTTGCCTGTTCCATCTGATAGCGTGTGGTAGCACGCTGCCGGATCATTTACAAGTAGTTGTCGGTCTGAGGAGGATGCGTGAGCACTGACTGAGCTTGAGTCGCAGCTATCTCAAGCCGGCCGTATGCTCCACATGCTTGAGCAGCTAAAAGTGGAGTGATTCACTTGCGGTTTCCAAGAGTCTAGATAGTGACCCAGATTGAACTTTATTGGAGACGTGCTCTTTTTTAAGGATTAATCTTCAGTGCATTCTCCACGCACCTCCTATGCAGCAAAAGATCCTGCCTTAACAGATCTCTCTCTCTTTGTAATCGCTTATTGTACGGAAGATACGACTAACCACATGTAACTATGATTCTGATCTATTCCTACATGTTTTCAAAATATTTTGACCTGTCATTTCACGTTGGTGTTTACTTTGTAAGTCTACTAATTTTTTATTGAAATGAAACCTTTGTTCGGGGTGCACGAGGTGACGAAAATGGTTTATCTGCACATCACAAGTATCACACTAGCAGCTGCTTTCTGGTGAACATACGTCTAACGTCTCGTTGGTATATGTTGGACAACTCAAATATTCAGTTTGACCCAGCTGAATGGTACTCATGTGGTGAAGTTTTATCGTCCATGACAAATCGGTACTTTTCGTTTCAAATAGACGGAGCCACCCAATCCTCGCAGACATTTTGGACGAAAAATTTTCGAGACCATCAATTCAGCTAACATCCAGATTTTCACTGAGTTGATTCATAGCTCATGACGAAGTATGAAATTTCTCGGTTAAAAAGAATCAACTTTTCAGATCATTGTAAGGTAATCAAAACTCCGCTTACGTCTGAATTTCTTTTCTGAGCGAAGTTATTTTTTCTTGTCAAGTGTTATACTCACGAGGTTAATGAAAACTTTTCTCATCTATAGCGAGGAAACACCCTGTGACAGCTGGAAGATCGCGCCAACTGAAGCACGAGGTGGGTATTATGCAGCAAATTCAGCTGAAAAATGCCCTAACCGAGTGATTCGCTTAGACCTATTGTTTAAACCAAACATACATGTAAATGAGTGTATTTCGCCAAGTTTCATTGATTCTTTTCCCCGGTAAATGTGGAGGGAAGCTAATGTTGTTGCGCAGAAAACGAATCTACCGAGTATCATCCATCACGGACACAACCACGACTATTCAGTGTGCCTGAACGGTTTGAACCAATGAAGAACAACCATCACACCTACTTTAGCCCGTGTTTCCCGTTTGTTTGTTTTTGCAAGAACGCAACAATTGAAAGTGTCGGCATCATGTGAGTTCACACTAAACCGACCCTTTTGGGTTGGCGGAACATTCTTCATCCATTGGACTACTATCCATCTTCGTGAAGCTCCTGAGGAAAACTCTGCTTTCTTGTGACAGGCGTACTGCCCCAGAAAATTCAGCGCATTTCGAAGTGGTAATAAAAACATTTTGACGTCTCACTACTCACGACATCCAAGTAGCACATCGTGTTTCAGGAGAATGGGATGCAGCTGAAGACGCGCGGGAAGTTGGTATGAATGTATAAATGCGGAGGGATTAGAATATGCTTCGTTTACAGAACGGAGTACAGGCTCCAAGTAACAGCCAGGCAATTGATCTTGAACAAATGTACCAGAGGTGACGGGCGAAGGATGGACGTTCCCATTCTTAGAGCGACGTTAGGTCACACAGTCCTTATATCCAGTCAATCTGTATGAGGACTATAGAGACCGCGGAGGACGAATGACTGACACTGAGGTAGAGTTACAAGGTTGCAGTCAGCTACCACATAGCCAAAGTACGCAACATACTTGCCGCACGAGGAATGCAAATTTCGTCGGGTGAAGCAAATGTTTCGCTCAGCCTATACATGCAATCACACCGATCCTCAGGATATGCATATTTCAGGAGCCAAACAGTTGGATCACTTTCACCTCCTCAGTAAAAGTGCAATGTTACACGCGGTCCACCCATTCAGTTGATCACCGCACTGAAAGTTCAACGACTTCCTTCACATCTTTTATTAAATAAAATGGACAAGCTCTTGTTGTCTATACATATATTGACCGGATCGACAACAAAGGGCCTAGCTAAGTTGTCAGTTAACGTAAGTTTATCAGCCATAAACCGTGTGTAAATGACAGCTTCTGCAGTTTTAGTTGCCAAAAAATTGGGCTGGGTGGTGCAGCTAAGTACTGGAGGCGATGGTATAACCAGCTAGTTCGTATTGTTTATTTCTGAGAGGACGAAAAACTGGGTAGGTATGCATTGAAGGTGATAGCTTTGATGCAGAAGCGCAGCTGACTGCGTGATTGAGCCATGTCTACCGGTGAGATTAACCATTAGTGAGTTGAGTCCGGAGTCCCCAGTCGTCAACCCGACTGAGTTTACTGGTTAGTTTTAACCCTTCGTTGCCAGACCATACACGGTCCACCTCTCGGTTGCTTCCACTCAGCACAGGCATGGGCGAACAGGGTTGTGGGGCAAGCAGTACTCTGGTGTGCAAAGCACACGTCCTAACCAAGGTAAACCATGAAGCGTGAGTAGCTCATCCATCCAGGGTGGCGGGATTTCCTTTATCCTAAAACCATCTGGTGTACCTCAGCTTTGCTATCCAATGTTCCTACCTGACCCGAAAAGTGTTTAGTCGGGACCAATGGACAAACACTTAGCCTTCGTACTACTTCTGCGCATGAAGGCCAAGTTTATCATCCACAATTCAGTATGGATCGCAGCACTGGATTGTATATTCGGCCCTTAACAGACAAACTGACGTCACGCTGTCGCCACAGATACTGGAGGTTGGCAGAAGCCGCCCTGCCCGTCTAAACATATATAGGACTGCAAGAATATAT
>SJOL01008215.1:10967-42404 GCA_004794785.1 Opisthorchis felineus | reverse complement strand
ACTTTCCAGGTGTGAAATACATACTGAAACGGTGGTAGAATCATTTCGGCAACTGAGAGTGGATTAAATCTCTAAAGAATAATCTGAAAAAAGGATATCAATATCGTCCGCATACTCAGTATATGCAAGCGAACGCCCCTGAGGCAAATTGATCACCTGGGATATCGGAGACAGGTAGAGTAGTTTCATGCAACACGTTAGTAACAAAATTCGAGGGAGAATGGTGACAGAGGGCAGCCTTGTACTACTCCAGTGGATGTGTTGGACTCAGGCGAAGGCCTGCTGCTCGAACTCACTCGAGTTCCCACACACTACCCTCATGAGGGATATACTTTTAGAAGGGACTCCTTCCAGCTGTAGCATCCTTTCGGTGCCTAACTGCCATGCCACTCGAAGGAAGCTCGAGGGCTGGGATACTGCCAGGTTGCCCAAGCCTAGACAGGGGAAGTCGAGGGGCAGAGGTCGGGTTCAAACCACGGACCTCCCGGTCAGCAAATTCGCGCTCTAACCACTGAGCCATCTCGTCCCTGACTCCTTTGGTCACCAAGAACCGCCAAAGTTTCTGACGATCGGCGGAATCGAAAGCAGCTTTCAGGTCAAGAAAAATGAAAAATGTGAGACATTTGAGAAAAGTGGTGCTGTTAAAAAGATCGCAAGAAAAGCACCCCATTCCACCGGTATTCTGTTCTCGCCCCAAATTCCCCACATTAGGGGGAACTGATCATCGCTCACAACGACGATTTTGCGAATGAATTACCATTCTTCGCGAATTGCTTCACTGACATCCATATCCTTTTGGTAGAATCAATTGACACAGAACGCACTGTTACCTGCGGCGAAAGCCCCGTTCATCTCCTGGGCCTTCGCTATCCCCTGGCGTTCTCTGACATTCTCCAACCACTTGCTTATCCGGTGCTTGAGGGATCTGCGTGCGCCAGCATAGTCGCTAGTTGCTGGTATGGCTGATCTGGAAGCAATAAAATCTGCTGACCTCGAATATCTCCAGTTTAAGTTTGGTCGAGAAGGATGGCTTGGACAGAATTCTAAAAGTTGATAGCATAGCTTCTCTCGCTCTCTTCGATTTATCTTCCAAACAGTCTTCGTCATCAGGAAGCCCGTGCGCTCCTGACAACTATCCAGGTAGATTAGCTCGGTACCATTTAGCTAGTCAAACTCGCCGAAGTTGATAACCCAAATCGCCCTACTTCAGCACATGTGATGCAAGGGGGAAGTGAGCCCACACACTGGCATGACTGGAGTCAGATTGCATATCCCCAGAAATGTCAACCACATGGTCCAAATGGGTACGTGACTGGCTTCCGTTTGGTGGCCTCCAGGTAACTCGATGTGAGCATCTGTGCTGAAGTTTCGTACTGGCCAGGAATAGACGGTATTCAGTACGCAACTAAATAAGTTACTGTCCGAGCACCGACTTGAAATCCACCACTTAAATATTCTTCTTCCAGGTTTAGTAGTCCAGCTTAATAGTTCATTTCAACTGTCATATCGACTCTTCTTTCTGACCGAAGCAGTCGTGATACATTTCCATAGAACTCTTTTTCAGCTTAATAAAAACGGTCGACCGGGGCCTCTAGTGACACAACAAATAAACACCATTTATCGCATCGAACCTAATTGAGCCCAAAATCTGACGTCTGTTTATTGGGAACAAGTCCAGCAAGGGGATTTCACCCCTGAGGCTGAGTGCATCTCCTACACCATAGACACAACGATCCATTGCGTCATGATCTGAGCCCGTGTTAAGCGGCTTGAGATGCACGGCCGAAGTGGAGTCTTGTGTGCGTGTTCCGGAGCCACACCATACATCGACATAAGGGGAAAGCAAACTTTCAGCAAGCGATGTCTATTGCCCAGGTGATATTGGAGTTTGGAACATAGATCAGATCTTTTGAATTAAGTAAGGCAGTATTCTGGGCGATAGTTTAGACACGGAGCGCAGTGCACTATATTTGATGCGTAGGGAGGGGTTGAGGGTGAGAGCCAGTAAACGAAGGGCTGCAGGAGCGAATGACACTTCGCGGTTACCCAGCCCGAGAAGGGCGGTTAGTTTGAATTACCCAATCTTGAGCCTTTGATTTAAAAGTTTAACCCACAAGACAGTGTGTAGCAGGGTTTGCTTGAGCGAACCTGCCAGGACCCAGTGACTCAGTAGTCTGACCTATTGGGTTGCAGGAGGGTTGTTGAGCTCGACAGTGCAAGGGAATACATGTCTCACTCATGATACCATCGCGCAAAGCAGATGCATTTGGAGCCACATCGGGCCCTTGAGAAGTTTTGGACGTTTTCCGACCTTATTGGATAATTCGTCAGCGGTCGAGATCTGTCGGTAGGTGATCGGAGTCCGGTTCTTAGGACCGAACGCTTTCTGACTAGTTCTTGCCCGCGGGAAGGCATCGCTGCTTCCACAAATATGGACATACCGGTAGCCTGGATGAGACGTCTTGCTGCTTTCACTCTCCCATCGCAGAGGGCAGTGCATTAGCCCCAGACCGCCCCGCAAAACGATCATTTTGAGCGTACTTCGAATGACTGCACCCATCTGGTTTTCCAGGTATAGTAGCACTTTCCGGAACGGCGTTCCAGCCAGTGTAGCCCATGTGATCATTGCTACTGACCACCACGGTAAGGTGGCAGCTTTTCGTCAGTTCCTCAATCAATACGCAAGGTTCAGTTAACTAAGAGCTGGTTGTGTCTATCTGGGTGGTATTGGCTGAGGTGCGACTGCCTCCCATTCAACCGCGATCAGAATACGTACCTAGTACGATTAACACTCATGAAGAATTTCATATTGGGAGTAAATGTTTCTCATAGGCTTTCCTGGTGTGTGTGTGTGGGGGAATCTAAAAGGTTCGCCAAAACTGCTGTTTGCTGTCGTGGCGGCGAAAAGTACTGGTGAAGCCCATGAGTAATATGGGTTTGCAGTCCGAAGCTGACCAAGGGTTAGGTGACAGATCACTGGGCTGTTCGATTATGTCCTTTTATTGATGTCAGGTATTGAGACAAAGCCCAGGACACTTCAGTACGCATGAGGATACTGGGTTTTTCAAACCATGCTCAATGAGTTTTCCGCTTTCGTGTCCTGTTGCCTTCGACCGCTTTGTTCGTGATCCGCCATACCCTCGCTCTCGCAGTACTTGTTTCAAACTATAACCCCATTCACCCCGATCAGTACTGCTCAGCTGTTCCTGGTTTGCTATTGCATCTATACCCTTAAGCCGAATTGGCTCACTTTCTTGTTGTCCTCACATCCACTTTCAGGGTCCTTCAAGTCCGGACTACGACGTCTAAACCACCCTGATTCAAGTACCAGACAGAATAAGTAAGACTGAATAGGCGGTCAATATGTGAAATTGGCAACTTCGATTTCGACCATTGTGTTATCAGACAAAAGGCCCTCATTATTACGTCACATTGGTAGTTGCCACGTTGCATACAACATACATATTGACATTCTTGTGTATTTAGGGGATTCCGTAGAAAACACATTTGTTCTGTCCAAATGCCAGGTAATGCATTGTCCTTAGTTTGATCGCATTCGTCTGGATTTCTGGTCAGTTATCAGAGAATTCCCGTTCTCAGTAATAACATAGATAAATATAATTTAAAAAAACGAGTCGTTTAGCTGTAGCACCCTTTCGGTGCCTAACTGCCATGCCACCAGAAGGAAGCTCGAGGGCTGGGACACTGCCAGGTTGCCCAAGCCTAGACAGGGGAAGTTGAGAGGCAGAGGTCGGGTTCAAACCACGGACCTCCCGGTCAGTAAATTCGCGCTCTAACCACTGAGCCATCTCGCCCCCAAGTGCAAGCCACTCATGTATTTTGACGTTTCCTAATTCCCGATGTGAACATTTAACGTATTAAATCCGACTGAAGTGGGAAAGTCCACCATACTCTGGAAAGCTATCAAGGAGATATTATAGTCCATTGGCGATTTTTTTCACACAAAGCTCGTCCTTTGTAACTAAGCTTGGCAGAGGAGGCAGCCATGTGACCCTGGCCACTAGTTACAATGTTTACTGGAAAGACCCTGCATTTTAATGGCACCATTGCGCAGCACCAGTCAACTTATAGGCTAGAGGGGACAAATGAATAAAGTACGCAGCAACATACTACGAAAGTCTAAGCCACACCGGTCTTGAAAAAAGAACTGATTAGAACTAAAGCCGGATCCGGACATCATTAAAGTCATCAATATTGCATGAACGGAGCACACATCAACGTGCCGGAGTACTCGAGTGCCCCAACTGGATGTTGATCATGTGACGGTTGACCTGTCCGCCGAGAATGACGGCTTTCTTGCAAACGTCTCGTCGGGTAGACGGCTTCAGCGTTCAGTTGGGCACTGCGTTCTGACCTCTAACCTGCTTGGCTGTTTGAAAGTCACCTAAATTGTAGTTTTTACTATCCGCGTTATGTTCTGGTCTGTCTTTCTTGGGTGGGCCAACCAAAACAAAGGGTTACCGAAAGAGTAGTATCTAATGAACCAACCAAACGCAATGGGTACAAACCACAACGCAACACAGATCACGGACGAACCAATCAAAGTACGAGCAAGATGACTTTCAAACAGGCAAGCAAGTTAGGGGCCCAAGATACACTGAAAACCTTACAAATACAGGCAGGAAGAGGTAAGATACACAACCAACCACGCGATGACGATGTTCCTTCGGTCGGTGACGAAACGTTTGCACGCCCAGTGAACAGACCGTTGCCACTTGATAAACCACCCACACACAACAGCGTTATAAACTCGGTATGTCATCCGATCAATGTCATTGTTCGTCACACAATAGTAATGATGAAATTTTAATTGTATGGATCATCTTTGTTTCAGTTCGAGATTCACCTGCAACTGCGGCAGACAGGGTATTTGTGGTTTGCTGGGAACAAGACCTACTGGCATGTCGCGTCAGTCGAACTCCAGAACCACTCCATACATCACTATGAGGCATTTACACACCAGTCAAGGAACTCATGTTGGTTCCCATTAGATGCCTACTGACAAGCGACTTCTACCATTTACATCCTAAAACAGGCAATGGTACGAACCAACTGACAAATGTATGTAACATTCACGGGCGACGGAGTTGGCACTGAAACGCTACACTCAGGGAAAGCGTTCTTTTAAATCGCCGCAGAAAACAAGGAACGAAGACAATACAAACTGCCATAAGTCAGCCTAGTGTGTAAACAGTTCAGATCAAAGTTGGTGTGGGTTGCTGTGGTTTAGGTGTATACAGGAAAAGATATTATGGAGCATAACGCGGTAAGGGTAGACCAGCTGACTTCGGGGATTTGTGCATCAAAAACGAGTGACGAAAGTGTGGGTAACCAAACACAAGTGTCTTTGGCGAAGTACAAAAAAACTGTTTTCAGGTGTATTCAGATTCCGTCCAAAGGGAGTTCTCGGATGTCTGAAAAGATAGGTGGTCAGTGAAAACAAGATGTGTGGTGATTGTTCGTGTGATCGGCACATAGAGCGGAAAGCATATACAAAAGTTCTGCAAACAGAGGTTGGAACGAAATGAGGGATCCACAAAACTGACCGAATCGGAGTGTCTACCGGGAGTATTATGAATCCGTTTGACAAGCCTCCCGGAGACATCCTTTATTCTGCAATAGGATGGTCCGCGGCAAGTGTACCAGTCAATATAGCAGGTTCCTCACCAGGCAGTTCACTCCTGACCAGTTCGGATGGTGTGTCCGGAGCGTCTACGCAAGTCTGCTTCCCGGTTTCCGGGCACAGATGCAAAGTTTCTATAGCTTCCTCTGCGTAGAACCTAACGTCCCGATCAGGGTCCTCAGCGAGACGACGCAGACAAGTTTGGATTTCATCTTCGACATCTTTAGGGTTTAGCTGAACACCCAGTTTTTCGAGGGCTTGGGCAACCTAAGACGGTTGAAAAGTCAAATTTGAATGAAACGTATCGCTTAACAAGCAAACAATTCAGAGAACACGACTCCTAGACCAACTATAACTCTGCAATGAACCAAGTGGATAAAAGCTTACTAGTGCCCGCCAAGTCTGAATTGACCATCAGAACGGCTGTTTGAGATAATGAACCACATTCTGTGACAGTGAGTCGAGAATTTGATATGTGTGAGAACGGTATTTTTCATTACTCAAAATAGCCATATCCTATCCTACATATGTAACCAAGTCGGAGGTTCGTTAAAAGTTGAGATGTTTCTCAATCGTAACATTTGTCCTCTATCAAGTGGCAGCAAAGTTTGACCAAACGCAATGTCGTTCGGACCACTAATCGTTCGTTTGTCCCGGCCCAAATTTTGCATCCACGATGATTGCAGTAGTTCAACCTGAACGAGGTTGTTGGTTAAGGTTTTCATACTACGCTTCCAAGCGTCCACTCATGTGACCAATCGCTAAGCAAAACGTGCTACGCGGGGTAGACGGTCATCTGACACTTGGGGTACATACCGCCAATGTTGTGATTAGCTCGTCTATCGCAGGAGTTCCATCGTGACACCATTTGGCGTACAACCGTATTGTTAATCCAGTATTCTCGCCAGACCCGAGCAATACTTCCGAGATACCAAAACAAACACAGAGTTTCACATGTATTCTGCGGATATCTGTCTAATCCACAAGGCTGTATGAATCACACGGCGGCAGTGAATATCCGGACCATGCCAGACTGACGTCACACCGGCGAAATAAATGTTCAGCGCTGGTAGGCTGCCCCGCCATTGTGATTTGAGGAGTGATCCCACAACTAGCTAACCCACCGAGATTTATACCAATGTTCAAGCAGTAAGGTGCCTGCTGCATCCTCTGGCTGGTCTGCAAGCATGAATTTTAAAGTTTAACACCACCAAGTATCGTAGTAGAGCGTTAAACTTTCAACACGGCAAAACTGCCGACTAGATGTTCTCAAGATGAGGGAACAATGCGTTGTGGGAGTGGAACCTACTTCGGAAGGTTTCACATTGCTAGATATTATTGTTTACTGATGATACAAAACTCTTGGGCAAAACAGGATATCGTCAAAATGCGATGTTAACCTTTCGCTACCTAGCCGTATCCCTTGTTGGTGAGCCAAAACTAAAAGGTATCCGTCTGTACCTATGCTGCAAAGTTGCTGAGTCGCTTTCAAACGACCAGTGGTTACTTTTTCGGCCCCTTGGTAGCACATTGTCACTAGATATAAAGAATGAACGTTCAGTCCATTCCACAACTTCCCGTTTCGGATAATTCGGTTATGAGCCAAACATTCAACTACGGACCGTATGACTCAGCTCGGTGCGTCTCTCTTGCTAACCAAATAGACTTCCAAGAGGCGACCTATGTCCAGAGTACAGCAGGGAGAGCCTAACGGTGAGGTGTGTTCTTAGTCTAAAATTTTCAAAAACATTACACCTGCACCTCGACAGTTGACAAAACTTTCGTCCCCCAGAAAGCATGGTGGCAAAGTTGCCAATCCCCTACGCCTGACTTGAACTTCAGAATCGGACAGTGTGATGAAGCATTTGTTAAATCTGATGTATCCAATGAGGAGAGAAAATTCCACCCTAAAGAAGCAGGGTAAATAGATGCAATTAAAAGTGAGGCGAGTGCAATGAATACATGTGAGCTAGCCATAGCATCCTGCCGGTGCGTAGTGGACATTCAATTTTTAAGTATTGTAGGTGACACGTTGCAAGACTTGATCCCTGGATCAAGGCGCTTGCGCCCTCATCTCAGATTGAATCGGTTACACAAGGCACCCGAGGAAATACCATGGATACTGAAAATAGATTGCTGACGACGCTTCCATGAATAAAACGGGTTTTGAGAAGTGGAAGTGGTTTCGTACGGTTCGAGCAGAACATGTCCATACCATCGAGAAAAGTCTTTTCTTTCCGTTCGATATACCTTACTATATTAACTGTACTCGCGGGAGATAACAACCGTCCATACATGCACAGCTTTTTCAAAGTCGCCGCGAAGAGGGATGGGAGATGTAGGATGGCCGGTTCAGACCAAAAACGGCTTTATGGAGTAACCTTGTGCGCCCTGCTGTTCAGTGCCATCCGACTGGCTCTTGTGGCAACTCTGTTGAGTAGGAAAGCCTGTCTCCAGTATGCGGTGGTGCTCGCTCAGCCAGTTATGGTTAGTAATGGATCCAAACAGCGGCGAGCGTTTTTTCCGATGCTGAGGACAACCGTGCATCTAGATCATAGGAACGAGAGGACAATCGGCCAAATACACTTAATTTAACCTGATTTCACACGTACGAAGCATGAGCTATCTCATACTGTCACCAACAACTTTTGACTCACTTAGGAGAATGCACGATTCTTTCTTTGTTGGAGAACATAAAAGACTTATGTGAAAACAAGGCGACTGTCTGTCGCATTCAACACCCAGAATCATAGTGAACGAATTTCGCGCAAACCCAAGCCCATTGAAGGCTAGATCCACCTCAAAAGGGGTTCCGGCCTAACCGAAATACTATAACAGAATTTGTATGCACGTGCGCGTCCGTTATGCAGATGCAACGTGAGAAGTTTCGTTTCTGAGGTTTGCCTTGAATTGTGGACGCGAACACAATTGTCCAGTTTTGACAAAACTGTGCAGCAACTCTCAACAATTTTTGGTGGGCGTTCGTCTTTGTTTAATACTCACTACCAGTGTATGAAACTGGCGAAAAAGGAATCCGAAGACTACATCACTTATGCCGGTAGAGTCAATTTTGAATGCGAACAATTCAAGTTATCTAACATGACGGAAGACCAGTTCAAGTGTCTTATTTTTAGATGTGGTCTTCAGTCGCATTCAGACAGTGATATCAGGGCGAGACTATTGAACAAGATTGAACATACTCCCGAGATAACAGTGCAGTTCATTACCCATGAGTGCCAGCGCCTTTTGAATCTTAAACACGACACGGTCATGTTGGAGAGACCCTTATCCAACACCGCTTTCAATATTGCCAAGATGACATCGAGGCAACCTCCAGTGGTGGCAAATTCGAACGGATCAAAGCCTCCGTCAGCATGCTGGCAATGTGGCGAATGACATTTTGTGCGACTGTCCCCACAGAAAACACGAATGTTCAGTGTGCAATCGACGTGGGCACAAGGAAAGCCAGTGCTGCACGCGAAAAGCTTATCAAAGGCTCAGTCAAACCCGGAGGTCACGAAGCAGACGAGAGCACTCAGAACCACGGTCTAAAACAACCGTTGCCGTCGAACCGGTAGTCCGTGCTGTGGTGTTGGAGACCATGAACCAACTACCTGTGACTTTTGACACGGTCCGCGACGCCGCCAAAAATGACAGCGTACTACAGAAGGCAATGGAGTACCACCAATCCAGTTGACCACAGCCAGAAAAACCATGGTCGCGCATCCATGCGGATTTTGCCGGACCAATTAACGGACAAAGCTTCCTCATCGTCGTCGATGCATTCAGCAAGTGGCCTTAAGTCATTATTATGCCCGAGACAGCAATGACGTCAACGATCACTAAGCTGCGGCATTTGTTTTCAACATTCAGTATCCCGGAAACTATTATGTCCGAAAGTGATACTCAGTTCACATCCCATCAGTTTGGCGAATTCATTCGAAGACACGGCATCACACACGTTACTTCCCTAACCATTCCATCCCCAATCAGACGGTCAAGCTGAACGGTTCGTAGACACTTTTAAGCGCGCGTTGACAAGGGTAGAAGGGGAAGGGACCACGGCAGAAGTCCTAGATACGTTCCTGTTGAATTATAGAGACACTCCTAACGACAGTCTCCGGACGGTCGCTTAACAACAGAGGTTATGATGAACAGACTGTTGAGGCTTACCCATGACGCTATCCTGCCAACATTTACGTGTTTTCAATCACCGATAGGAAGGAAACCAACGTTTGGGTGTGGAAACCGTGTGCTTGTGAGGGACTATCGCCCTGGGCACCAAAAATGGACTGTTGGAGTGGTCCTCAAAAGAATAGTTGATTTATAGCGTCCGAGTAGGATCACTGGTATGAAAACAGCAAAATAATCAACTAAGGCCTACTCAGTGCCCGATCCCAAAAGCGGAGGAACAGTTACTAGGCCTCAACCTGTTGCTCGAAACCTTTAATCTCCCAAGACCAGCACCAACAGCCACTGCTTCACATGTACCGCCCAAGACAGATCCATTGCTGCAATCGAGACGCCGTACCAGTCGTGCCAGAAAATTGGTGGGACATTTTCAACGTGACCCGCGCCCAAAAGCTTACGTTGAACGGCCAAAAGGTGAAGGTGTCAGGGAGGTCAGATTCCCGAAAACAACCCCAGAATGCCCGGAGCCTACTGAGACCCTAAAACTCCACCAAAATATCAACAGGGAATCCAGCAAGCATCCAGGCCAGTAAAAAAATCGTTCAGTTGTTGCATCCTTTCGGAGCCTAGCTGCCATGCCACCCGAAGGAAGCACGAGGGCTGGGATACTGCCAGATTGCCCAAGCCTAGACAGGAGAAGTCGAGAGGCAGAGGTTGGGTTCGAACCACGGACCTTCCAGTCAGTAACTTCGCGCTCTTACCACTGAGCTATCTCAATCAATTCAGCGAAAGCCGATGAGTGTTTAGACAAGCCACAGAAGCACGACCGACTATGATAAGTGTTGATGCATTTCATAGAAACCCGATGGATGTCGATGGGTGTTCACTAAACGCCGATCAGACAGCCTGGATCAATGTCAAAAAGTGCCCTTTAAATAGCGCGAGGCCATTGTAACTTTTGCACTCGCACGCTCTCGCTTGTTGCAATAAAGTTGTTGTGTTCTTTATCGGCGAGTTTTTTTCCTGCACTAGGCACTGGAGATGGGACAGCAGTCAGATAAAACGTTAACCTACACCCAGTCCTCCTGAATTCCGAAGGCTTGTTTATCGGGAAGTCCATGACGCGATAACGCCCGTCGGTAGGTTTGGCCGTCCAGGATGTAACAAACATAGTACTGTTAGGAGCCATCACCAACACTAAGTTCGACCAGACAATGCAGGTGATACAGATGGTAAGTCTGTTCGTATCCGACTCAAACCTCACCATACTGCTAGACGAAAGAAGTAACCCTCACAGCGCGAATGCATGGAACTATCTAGTTGCCTTGTGAACCAAAGAAGCTGCAACAAATAGAGGGGAGATTGGGAATCTACGGGTTCCGCTAAGGGATCAATGGATATCACTTAAAGCCTCGATTCAGTTGTGACTATATCTCTGGACAGTACTTCTTTGGCGAAAAACGCAACAGAAGCAGACCTGATAAAAGCGGCTGACCATGGCACGCTAAGGCGACAAGCCACATTCACACTGGTAGGACATGACATCACGTAGTGAATCCACACCCGAAGTGTGAGATTTCAGCCGAATTTTCCGTACCACATGAACGGTTTCAGATTACGTCCAGCCGCAACCAAGCTCATTAAGTGAGGCAAATGGAGATTCCATCAGTGATCATGACGACGTAACGCAACGATGAGTGGGCTAACCCAAGCAACTGGTTGACTGCCAGTCAAGTCAGGCCCGAGACCTCTAAACAAACGTAAACTGAACAGGGAGCATGACAGCAATTACCAAGAACCAAGCGAAATCGAACTGAAGAGCGGAAAATCCCCCGGGAAAGAAGGGATAACCCGCTGTTCTCGAGTCTCTTAGGAAATAAGAACACTTAATATAAAGAATGGGATGTGTTCTTAATATTGCCAATCCCTGAAACGGGTGATAAAACGGTCTGTGCTAACCGCCATAGAATCAGTCCAATTGAAGATTACATATCTTCTGAAAAATCCTTCTCAAGCGAGGAGTAGACCTACAAGACTAAATCATAGCTGCCCAACCACCCGAAGGGATAAAGAGGACTAAGATACTGTCAGGTTTCCCCCGCTTAGACAGGGGCAGCTACGATTCTTGCGTGGAGTTCAAACCACAGACTTTCCGGTCAGTAAGTTCGCGCCCTAACGTTCGGGCCATAAAACGTCCAAAAGTCGTTAAAATTTAAACGTATTTGGTTGAGCACTTTCAAGGTAACAGTTTACGTCTTACCATTTCAAGTGGGCTTGGGATAAGTGCGCTGATTTTCATTAGGCGGTAGGATAGGTATCCACGTCGTACTATGAAGGGAAATATCCCGTTCATGGGGTTTTCAATTCCTAGGATGGGTCAATCTACTTCAGGTGTTTTACCGTATTGGGAAACACTGAATCCAAGTCTGTTGGTTTGGCTGATTGCAATCCACATGGAGGCTGCAATCTGCGTGATCACAAGGTTGATCAGCTGATACTGCGCATTACGAATAATACAGTAATCGCATTCCTTCTACACTTCAAACAACTTCATAATCAAAAACCTGGATGAAACCAACTCCCTCAACCCCTGGAGTTAGTTGCATGAAAACATATGGAACCTATTCACTGCGTAGCCTTCACTCTCAACACAGCAGCAAATCAGAACGGAATTCAGAGAATATCGAAACTAAAGAATAATATGGTTCAATACGGAATTTCGCAGTAATGCACAACAAATCAGGCCAGTCGTTGTTGTGTCAATGTGTATCCCTCATGGGGTGGTGCTTCACGCGGTAAGCGCTGTCAGACAGTTAGCGAGTGACCTCACGCGGAAGACGAGTCATCCTAGACCGTTTATAAAACAAAACACAACAAAGGCAACAGACAGACACAAACACTAACCTTGATCCGCACGTTTGGTACATTGTCCGCCTGCATGGACAAGACAACCGGGAGCAAATGCTGTTTGCACACTGCATGACCGACAACATCGCTGAGCCGAATCACACTCTGCAGGCAAATCATGCGGTGTAGGTAGTTTTCGGCTGTGGCTAGTGTTGCTACCTAGGAACGATGATGCACGGAAGCGGGTGGTCAGCCAGCTCGAAAATAGGTTATCAGTTATGTTGGGTGTTCTCTACCTACGGTCATCAGGAGACCAGGCTAATTAGAAGTTAAACCAAGGTCGATATCATCAGCTAAAACAAAAATGGGTGTGAATAACGTTTAAAAAAATCGTTCAGCTATAGCACCCTTTCCGTGCCTAACTGCCATGCTACCCGAAGGAAGCACGAGGGCTAGGATACTGCCAGATTGCCCAAGCCTAGACAGGAGAAGTCCAGAGGCAGAGGTTGGGTTCGAACCATGGACCTTCCGGTCAGTAAATTCGCGCTCTAACCACTGAGCCATCTCGCCCCGAATAACAATCGTAATTACAACTAAAGTAAGATAAACACCAAGTTCCCGACGTGGTAGTTCTTGGTTGCCAAAACGTCGAGTAAAAAACAGCAATCCCTCTTTTTCAAGTTGTCCCCATGTACAACCTAAACGCAGTATCTAAATTACTTACATCGATTCGGGCCTTCCGGTGACGAGACAAGAAACTCATTTCCAATCTTGACAACGATGCCAGAGAGAAGCAGTTGAAAAAGTAGAGTAAGATTCGAATCACAGACCTCACATTTACTGGTTAGCACTTTATCGACAAGCCGTGAAAAGACTTGGTGCAAAATGTGCCTGAGTGGACCATTTTAGCTTCGGGTTATGATAATGATCGCGTCAAAGATTGGCAATGTGCGTGATTTGACGATTCACTGCAAGTTGATACCAATAAGTGTCCATGCTTCTAGTCCCTAATGCACACAGACCTAGACAACTGTGCAGTGTGTGCAATGGAATCGACAACGGTACGAATACAAACGGGGCCAGAAACTGAACAATGCAACACCAGGCCACGAAAATACTAAAGGCGTTGGAACTAACAAAAAGCGGCAAGTCCTATGGGTGTGTCAAAATTGAAGTTGCGCTATCAGAAAGACAGGTTGACAAAAGACAGTGAGACGGTGCCGGATTCACCAGGTTCAGAAACCCCAAGCGTTATGCGGGAAGGCTTTCGGAGAATGGTAGGTTGTAGTTCCGATTGTACGCGTAGCTGGAGGTTCTCCTCTTGGACTTGAAACTGTTTCTACTGTGAACAGTTCGAGCGAATCCACATCATTCAGGTAGATTAGCATTTCCATTTTCAGAATTCGCCTGAGCTGCTTTTGTGCGCGGTCAAATTTCGTCATGCAGCCGAAACACAACAGCTGAATAGTAGTGTGGCATGGGGAAAGAAAGAGAAAAACTAGTTCTTTTGAACGGAGTGGGTACATAGTTGTGTTCCATTGTGCTCCATTCCAAAGGAATGTTCTGAAGCCGTTGTAGTTGTAGAAGTGTTTCAAATGATTGAAGACAGTTCTTTAATGGGCCGCATTTTGCAAGGCAGTCGCAGAGATACTCAACTGGCACCTGTGCCTCGTGAATCTCCGAGGCCGGTGAACACTAGTGAAGTCACTAGAGGTGTGTGATTGGCTTGCACTGACCCTATAAAAATCAAGAATACTGCAACTGGCACTTACGGCCACTCGTGAAAGACGACCTATGCAAATGACTTCACTATATTACCCGGAATTATATTCCGCGATTTAACAGAAGCTGAATTGACTGAAATCATCCAGAATGTAGCTCAATTATGTTTCACTATGACGATGGAGTGAATCTGGGTGTGGAGTGACGCCTTTTTCTGTAGGAGAGCCTAACATCTGCTGGGGTTGGCACGCAGTGCTCTAGCTTTCATAGACACTAGAGGTGGGTTTTTGCTCCTATGAAGACGAGAATGTCGCCAGCTTGCCGGAGACAAGCATCGGGCGGTTGAGACTAAGGTCACCGCATAATAAGCCACAAACGTCACACACCTTTCGCGTTATCCACGTGACTTTAAGGGTTCGATAGCAATATCTAGATGCAATCTGCATCATGATGACCAACCCGAGGCAAGCTGGTTTTCTTCGGCTCAGCTCACACATTAGCTGGCGATGAAAGCGACCATAAGGGAAATTAGGTGAAGCAGGGTTGGTGGCCATGATGGAACGGGGATGTCCTCAACGCTATGGGGTATTCACACCTACATGGCTTAGTTCCACCTGATTCTCCCTGCATGTGGCAAAAAACCCTGAAGTACACGGAGGTAATCGATCCAGACTGAGAATGCAGTGACTTCTTAGCCAAAGTCTAATCAAAGTTTGTATATCGGAGTATGGGGAAGGTTGGTAGGGAAGCGGAATCAATCAGGTGTCTCACAGTAGAACGATTCTCAGATATGCTAACGTCTGTTTTCAATCAACTGGAAAAAAGCCCTTCTGAAACGATAACATCTGTTTTGTTCGAATGTGCAGGAACCTTGTCCGTGACCGTCCCACGTAGGGTTTCGTCGAAAGATTTCAGTCTCCCCACTATTTTCGCTCTTTAGTAGACAGTAGATGCACCAAACACTGGTTTGGAGAAAATGGAAGGAAACTATGTAAACATGAATTGGTCGTCGTGTGGCATGAACCACCTTCTTTGGTTTCCATTCAAGATCAAAAAGGTTACTACTTCAACTTGAATAACGTGAAGATTCTCCCACATAGAGGTACAAAAGATGCAAGTGGATTTCTGTGACGAGTTAGCTCAGTCGATGTGTTGAGCCATGAGCAACGGATCACGAACTCAGTGGTAGGACGCAAACACATGACAAACGGGTTAGATGACAGGATCAAGGCTGAGTCGGTGGAGCCCGGAGCGTACGAATCGGACAGGTCAGGCTCAAAAATCACGAGAACGTCAACCAACCAATCAAAACATGAGCGGGATTACCAATCAGAACAATCAATCACATTCAGCTCCCTTTCAGGGCTGCCTGTATGAACTAGAGGACATCAATACTCAAAGCACATTTACTGATGCACCACTCTGTTTCGCAACAACTCACCGATGATATCATCTCGACTGATGAAGAAAGAAAGTATAAAGCTCACCAAACAATTCAAACACCACATTGCCTTTGTTCGTGGCTGTGTTGAATTGACCAAAGGTGGAAACTATAAAGTGGCAACGTGAAACGATCGACATGACGACCGGAAGTGAATCAACTCTATATTTAATGTGCGCATAATTTTTACTGCTGGTGTCTGTGATTTATAGCGGAGTATGACAAGGATGATCCACTTCGGTGACGTACCCGGATGAGAAAAGTTGAGATGACGCATGGACTGCCAATGCCCTAAAGATTAATGTAAAAAGAACAAGAGAATCCACGAATACGGGGAAGCCAGCTTCAATTTAGCAGAGGCTACGACGAAGCCAGATCCTAAGTGAACCGACCTATCATTGAGATCGGAACAGTTTTCATCTCGTGGTGTAGATTTCGTCCTGTAATCGTAGCCAATCCGTACTGAAAAGCCGAGAAGCACTGTACACCTGTTTCATCCTGTTTCATCAGTAGTACGCATCTCACGAAACTTCCATCTGAGAAGTCGTTGCTTGAGAAGCCTGTCAACACGTGTGACCACGTATGGATCACGTGATTGAAGGAAAAGCACCGCGATATCCTGTCTAAGTGCGAGTGAATCACACTGCTGATCGTGGCCGAAAGGCTAAGAGTTCAAACTCGAGGCCGTGAAGTCGCAGGTTCCAGACTCTCTGGGGTCCCGTGAGATGCGCACAGCTGATAATTCCCAATAAGGATAAAACAGCTTTTCAGCATAGACTGGCTTCAATTACAGGACGAAATCTACACCAAAACTTCCCAAATCCTCCCACCTTGTCTGTGGTCTCATTTCTTTCTTAAGTACATAGTGATCCATTAAACTACATTGTGTGCATCATTCCCAAGGCACAATCGAGCGACACTTCCCACCTTTTTTATCTTTGCATACCAGTCCACTGTTATGAAACGGCTGTGGGTGTGTGCAAGGCGGTGCATTGAAAAAGTACACAGACAGCACGTAGAACAAATCATTCACCATTATCCATCACAATCAACAAGGACGGCAAAGCAGCAAAGTGAATGCCGATACTCAACTACCATACAGAAGAGCCCTAGAAAAAAGCGGAGAAGGAAGAGGGAAGGGGGTTTAAAACTCCGTGTACCCAGGGAAGACGGTCAACAGTAGGATGCCTACATCGCTCCAAACCATTGAAATAAGTAAATCTGAGCGTTAGGTTGGAGCAGGATGCCAGTAGCAGGACTGACCTAGCATCATTGGCGAACCTCGCCCAACACGCAGCGACCAGCAAGCACTAGCTAGGCAGTCCGGATACGCAGTGACAGAGAGCTTCCAACTGGGGTCGGTTAGATGCCATATCCTAAAAGAGTAGAATGTAGACGCAAGAAAACCACAGTGTCTAACCTAATGATGCCTGCTGTCACCTCGTACTGCTACGAACGTTTAACCAACACCGGCCTGATGAGAATTACACGGTTTTCTTTGGTCGACGGCGGTCGGGCATACGTTGCACATGCCGTAACCTGACAAACTGCTCAATCGAAGCCAATTCATTACCTAGTGTTCAGTTACGGACTACATTATGACTACATGCATGATGCAGCCAGTTAACGCCTGCTAAATTGCCCAGACATCTGTGATCGAACACTTGAAGATGGTAGAGGTCTACAGATAGCGCAGACCGTGTTTCACACACAGTCATTTTGTAGACACGCCCTT
Organism: Opisthorchis felineus; assembly: GCA_004794785.1. Taxonomy (NCBI): domain Eukaryota; kingdom Metazoa; phylum Platyhelminthes; class Trematoda; order Opisthorchiida; family Opisthorchiidae; genus Opisthorchis; species Opisthorchis felineus. The sequence goes on along the minus strand of SJOL01008215.1, from coordinate 24,884 downwards.
TTACCTCGGTGCTATTGGATTCCATGGCCAACGATGAAGCGAGCTGACAAATATTGCACACGGTTTGATAATGCGCTTACTGATTCTTCAAGTCATACTGCAGTCACGACTTATGCAGCTAGCTCCTCATGCTGAAGTTATGAGAGAGCACAAACATGAGAAGTTCTGGGGTAGAAACTCACACTTTGAATGTGCGAAGCGTCCACCGAAACAAGGAACTACTGCCTTCCTCCTTTCAGAGTAGTTTGAGCGGACGCATGATCGCTCCAGTTCCTGCAGATCGATCGTCCTCGTTCGTGACTTGATGGAAAGTTCCCTGTTTCGGATGCTCGTTGCGCATTTTCACTGTTGTCTTTTTAGGTGGCTACGAGCTATCTGGCGGTTTGCTCTCTATGCAGTTGTTGCCTCCTGGTCAGCTTGGACGCCATAGCTGTCGATCCCGATTTATTCTGAGGTTTTGTCACACAATACGAGAGGTGCAGCAGGCTGTTCCACTGCTAAAGGGAAGTATGGGAATCGAATCCCCTCAAACGTACGTGAAACACACTGCTGATTATTCCTGACAAGAATGAAACAGTTGTGTGATGTTTCTCGGTTTTGCAGCATTAATCATTTCTTTTGGGATGAAACCTCAATTGATGGAGTACAGTTCGGGACGGAAGCAACGAGGTCACTAAAATCGATTGGTAACCACACCTTCAAACACCATAAGATGATTACGAAGAGGCAATTATGACGAAACCTGGAGAGGCACCAAATCTCCGCTATCACCTCCGTAATATTGCGACCAGTCACGGCTTGTTCGCAAAACCAGGTGCACTAATTTAGAACGGTACGAAAATTGGCACTAGCCACGCACGTGACAAAGTCAAAAAATTGATAACGCAAAGGTATCCACCGACAAGTTCCAGAAGAATGTTGAATGGTTCGAGACTAATCCGAGGTCGTTATGCCATCCATTTATACTTCCGAAAATCACTAGTTCTGGCAGACTGCTGCAAACCCACTCAGCAAGAACATAGCAACAGAAAGTGTCTAGTAAATTATGCACGGCTCAAGGTCAATTTACAGATAACCGGACAGATGATACAGACTACCGGCAGTACAATAATTCTGCGGCTAAAACGATTCATCATCAGCATCATTGGCATCATCATCATTTTCAGCTGTAAGAACCGCATGTACGGCAGTGAAGCATCAGTGTTGAACACTGATGTCATGCTGTCGATGATGATGATGATGATGATGATGTAAGAACCGCGTACTTGCCGTACAGTGGTTGTAGCTGCCACAATTTCGTCCATCGATGATTTGGAGAGGTAGGGGAGGTAGCTGAGCACTGGAGGCGGGAGCTGATAAATTGGTGCGCAAATACAGGTCTGTCAGTGAACTATTAAGTGGGGGAATTGGGAAGAGAGTTATACATTGAAGGCAGTAGCTTGGATGCACGAGCGCCATTGAGGGCACGACTAGGCCATGTCTGACAACCATTTATGTGGCCCGTCTCGGGGTCCCCATCCAGGGAGACGGCAATGACCAGCGCAGCTAAGTTCGCTGGTAATGGCTTTCACACTTCGCTGCCAAATCATTGTTTGACCTCCCCTGGCTCATTTGCACCCTTCGCGTGGTTCTGCAAAAAGAACCCTTCGAGGAAGTCGGTCGACTGGCATACGGAGCACGTCGCCAAGCCAGCGCAACTTATGCGGTGTGATCAGTTCACCTATCATGGGTGAGTTATTTCTTCCGTATACTATTCGACTTACTTCAGCATTACTGATCCGATGTTCCCACCAGACTCGGGCAATGCTCCGACGACATCGATGGTCAAACATTGAAAGCCTTTTGGGGTCCTCGGTGCGTAGCGGCCAGGTTTCTTATCCGCATAGTAGTATGGAGCGCACCGCAGCATTGTAAACTCGACCCTTGACGGATAGGCTGATGTCACGCCTACGCCACAGGTGACGCAGGTTCACAAAAGGTGCTCTGTCCTTCCCAATCCGGATGGAAATATCATCTTTGGCTAGACCACCGGATCAAGTTGAACACTCCAAGAGCCACCTGGTTCGTAACTCAAACACCGGGACTGTAGCATCTCACTCCGTATCACAGTGCTCAGATTTTGACCTTGCATTATTCTTATTACTACTACTGGTATTACTAGTCACACCACCCGAAAAGCATCTCCGGTGGTATGAGAGTTGAAAAAAGTGAACTTGATATCAGGTCAGTTTTCAGGAAAAGAATAATGACTTACATCAATTTTATTCGTGTCAAGATAGTTATCTTCGATTACACTGATAATCACCGAGCCGGAATGACTAGGTTTTGGCATCAATGACTCAACGTGTGTCAACTGAGAGGTATTTAATCAGTTTCACATGACGTTTAAGTCATGTGATGTTTACGTCAAAGCTCACCTATTACAAAAATTGAGCCTCAGCTGACAAAAGCCAGACACTGTGATGCAGAATGGCTAGAAACGGTCCAGTTGTGAATACGGGTAATAAGGAAGTGTGCTTACCTAGTCGTATGAATGCTCCGATTATAAGTTTATATTTCTTACACGCAAAATATATTGATAAAGTATGGTTCGGCTGAGGCGCAGACAGGCGCTTCTGCTGGGTTGCCGAAACCCGGGCCAAGTGTGGATCCGACAAACGCACTCGTTGGTCAGTAGTGAGTGCCTAAGTCTCTAAGCAATTTCTTAAAATCGAGAATAGCTGATAAGTATTCATGGTATTAATGAACGGAGAGCCGTCAGTCCGATTGATGGGCTTCTTTGTACAATATTGTCTATTGCTCTGGAACTTTCACCGAAGAACTGCACAGTTGGACACGTATGTTAGTAAGATCAGCATGATGACGGAACGTACGTCCAGGTCTGGTAGAACGTTTCCCAATAGACACAAATACTGGTGATTCTAGAAGTGAAAATATCTTCTATACAACCGTGGTTGTCAATCAAAATGACCGCCCACGCATCCAGACAGGCTGAACCTTTAAATTCTGAAAACCGGTTGTAGAAAAGTGATTTCATTCAGACATTTATGTTCACCTCTCTAATTTCGCATTCAGTACCTTACTTTGGTCGATGAACGGCTGCAGTTAGCGTGCACATGTTGAGCGTCTACAACAGTAAGTGGTCCGACAAAGCAACCAGGTCACACACCAAGAGCACAATCCAGATGATGCAACCATCTGAGGCACAGAATTAGCCTCCCGCAGAATGTTCAGAAAACTCAGCTGTCGGCGATGCGCATGAAAAGTTTTCGTATGCTACGAAACCGCAAGATTTACCGAATAGATCCCAGATGTTAAGTTTCTTAAAGCTCATCAAAGTGTTTCAGACCAATTAGAGGAGGCAAACCACCACACAAGAAAGATGACACCAAACGAATTTGTTTGGTTTTCGCCGAACACAATCACTTGTGGGTGGCCTGAGGGCCAGAATGCTGCCAACAGAAATCAACGCGTTTTGGCAGCCGAATCATGAACCTGTCAGTTGGAAACTTGCACTGCATCATCCCAAGTATTCAACGAGTAGCTGACACCTAATCTTTATAAAGTATGACGTACAACAAGCACTTTTAAATAGGCATTTTTCATACAGTTGATGCCTCACAGACACGGTACACAGTCGTATTGTGATTTATAACGGTGCTAATCCAAGAGTGCATCCAAAAAGAGAGCGATTCAAAAAGAGTACAAAATTATCCTCTTTTGCATGACCGAGTGCGCATGTACTCTCACCTTCCACATCAATTCAGTTACCCTTATGGCTCAAAGGAACCGAAGTGGCTTCTCCCTATGACTGAAAACCTGATAGTCAAAACAAGGGACAACTGGTGATATGCCCAGCAACTGTGGCATCATTACGTCCTATGTACACAAAGTCAAAAGTAATCAGAATGAACTTAAGGAGGTTAGTAACAGAGAACACGAGAAAGTGTGCACTTGAAAGCACTGACGTCGAATTCTGTTGGTGGGTTTGGGAAACATTGTCAGTCATAGGGCCTATACTGCATGGAGAAAAAATTGCAAATTAAGGTAAACGATCAAACGACCACTTTGCTGAAATTATTAAATTGTTCCCAATAAATCAATGAAACCCTATTTACTTGTTCCTTCTATAAGACTGTGAGGATAAATTTCGGAATTGCAGTTTCAAAACTCTACCTACGCCCGAACAGGGTTTTTAAGAGTGCAACTCTAGCTGGTACCGAGGTGCGGAGGATCATGGGTGCTTCAACTCGCTTACCTGAGGAACAAACGTCTGATTCATCCATTCTGATCCAAACTTGACACCCAGTTTCACGAGATTCTCCACAGCAGCCTCGCGAATCGCACAAACTTCGTCTACCAGCCAGGCCAGACAAATTTCTGTCAACTGCCCGTTGAACATATGTACACCCAGCTGCTCAGCTAGCGAAGGCATGTACTCAATTAGGACTAGACGAACCCGCCATTTGGGGTCCTCGGCCAACTGAATCACCGATGGGAGCAGACTGCTCGAAACGTGATCCAAGCCAATCACACAGTTCAACTGTTCCAAATTGGATATCAAGTTGAACCGAACATCTGGACTGTCATCTTTCAGGTAGGTTAGCAGAATGGGCAATAAATGTTCTACTGTCAAGTTCCGACCGATTAACGGTGCAAGTCCCAGGATAGCACTGGACAGAGCAGACCGAACGTGGGAATTTGAGTCATCTGCTAGGGTTCTGATGGCTGGTAATAACTTGGTCATGATTGTCTCGTCCGCCGCTGCAACAACCGCCATCTTCTCCATATCAACATCACTGTCAATGTGAATCCGAGTAACCTGTGTAGGGACGTCGCTGGATTTCGTTAAGTCCGTTGACGTATCCAGCTGTTCCACTGGATTGGATGGGTTGGGCGCATTCGGATCGACAGGTGAAAGTCCAAGTAGACAGCGCGCAAAAGACTTTATTTTACTGGCAGCAACCGCTCGAACTTCGGCCTCTTGGTCGCGCAAGAGACCAATGAAGAGAGGCTGAAAGAAGCGAGAAGAGAGATGTAACTGAATGTTACGCTACTTTCAAGAATGTGACCTAAAGCACAGTGGATTAGAAATTCTCAGCTCTTCAGGGAATGGCCCTCATTGTACATCGTTAACCCAATAGCTCCAGTTCCGTGTGAAAATACTATTGACACACGAGGTGGTTGTATTATGTGAAATTTGGACCTGATGTCCAAGCAAACGAGTTTTCACCGTCCATTTAATGAGTCTCATTGTGTGAGAAACGTGTAGTGAACCGGATTTCCCAGGACTGACCACATGCTCTAAATGACACATTTATTCATTCGTGCAAGTACGCTTCGATTAATATCACGGACAACGGAGACAGAAATTACCGGTGAGGCAGCGGTAATTAACAAGAAATCTGGGCATCTAACATGAAGTTCCACAGACCCAATCAAAATAGGGGAAAATTAAGTCTATTATCCTCTGACTTTCAGTTACTCATCGAAACCCAAAAATCCTTCTGGTTGAGAACTGTTACAAAGACCGTACATGCGGAAGAGTTGCCCAGAATTAGCATGGGCACCCAGTTCGTGATCACTCGTTTTGCCTTACAGGGGGTACAGAGCTACAACCGTCTGCAGCGTATTATGGAGATTGGATGATAAGGAGTACACTTAAGGTCCCAGCAGGTTCAGTTCGAAGATCGCAGTTTCAGAACCTAAGCACAACGACGTCTAGGGGCTGACCGACTAAAGCCTGGATGCCGACATGTAGTGTACAAAAGTTACTGGGTGTTATCTATAAACTTGACGGATGTGACTCTGAAGCTGACCTGACATAACGAATTATTCTGCTCGGTCGAAATTTTGGAATATTGGCTGATATACTAGTGTGTAACTGGGGGCGAAGTCCTTATCCGCCACGGAGAGAAAATTACGACAAAGATCGATATGCATTGACAACTTTCGGTGAGACATGAAAAAGTGTAGGTATTTATTCAGTAGTTAGTCAAGGACGTTTTAGTGAAACACTTTTGGACAAGATTCTTTCCTATCAATTGGTAGAAAAACTGGACGTTCCAGACATAGCGTGCGGAAACAACCCAAAACACTATCCGCCAATCCATCACAAAACATCGAAGGAAAGGGGGTCATCTACCGATAAACTTATCAACGTTACCGTGTGCACCGCGTCTCGGAATTGCAATCAAACAAGAGGAACCAAAGAACGTGGTATGCCAAATCGTTGGTTATGTCATGCCTGAAGCTAAAAGATCTCCACTGGTAAGGCAACACATACATGATACAGCCTAAATATTTTTTGGAGACCGAGTTTGAAATTTGCTCGGAGACCGTCAGCTATGCTGAAAGTAATGAGTATTAACAATGATATGACGGAGGTTGGCAATTTTGCTGCCAAAGAGCATTAGAAGAATAAGCTGACCTGAGAAGTAGGAAATTAAGTGATTTGAATGAAGCATAGACGTCAGCTGAACACCAAAACCTCTCAGACATAAATGGTAATGAACAGATGATCAATAATCGAATGTAGACTCGTTGTCATGGGACTGTTCGTTACGTAACTCGGTAAAACAGTTAACACAATTTAGGGAACTGTGGGTGAAAGCGTGTGGAACTCTCGATGCTAAACTTACCACCAAACTACTTCGAGCAACTTGAGGCGACAGGAGTACAAATAGGCTGATGCATTTCTCCGCGAGCATACACCGCACGCGCCATGCACTATCGGACACAGTCTGTTCAATAAGATCTAGGAGATGTGATTCCGTAACGGCTGGCCCCAATGCCTGAACCAGGCCCACAAAAGATTCCACAGCCATTAGACGAACTGATTCTTGATCGTCCGCGAGGAGGCGACTAAATAGAGGAACAACCACAGACAAGATGTTCTTTCGCTCAACCGCCGGATCCAAGGTTAGCTCGGCTGTTGCAGTTCGGTTGCCCGTTGTCTGGTTACCTGATAAGGATTGTTGTTGTCCTGTGGGAGCATCACCACCAAGTGCTGCAACTGCATCTGCTGACTGCCGATTTCCATCTTTGATGTTTGATGTGACATCAGCAGACACCGTCTCGCTGGATGAACTTGTATCTCCAGACTTGGCATGAGTCCCGTTCACTACGAGGCTGCCATCGTCAGACTGTGAATCTGTAGGTTTCACAGAACCGCACATGACCAAAGCGAGTTCACCCAAACGACCAGCAATGCCACGCCGGACCATTGGTGTATCATCTCTGAAAAAGATATGGTTACGGCTGGTAGAAAGTTAAGATCATTGGATTTCTGAATATTACGCTGTACCACACCCACAAGGAAAACGCACAAGTGCAGCCAACTCATAAAACTTGACGGCTTGTCAGCCGTTCAACCCATAGGTCTGAAGTGCGCCAGTTCAGACAGAAACAATATAAAAGGGAGGAAATGGTTTGTCTAGAATCACTGGGGAAGCACCGCCACCCAAACCATCGTGGCCTCATGTAGTTCGCCGCTCCTAAACCCTGGATTGGGAGACCTAGTAAATCAGCAGACAAGAATCTGCACAATACAGCCAGATCTCACTGTCATTCTCTCGGGGTTCAAATCTTCGCTCAGTTTGGACGGCAACGTCAGCTTAGTTTATTACCTCATCATCCATCGTCCCATCTGTTCGGTACCTCACAGAATCACAACAATCCGGTAACGGTGACCTAACTCATCTTCAATGTCCTGGTTGCTCTTCATTCTTCCTTTTCCCGTTTTTCCATTACCCGGTTCCCCGATCGCTGCTCCTCCGATTAAACAACCCGGGTTCAAGTCCCTGAAAGGATCACGGCAGACTCTCATCCAAAAGAAACTTTACGGATTGACTGAGGTTCGTTCAGGCATAAGACGGACATACGACCACTTAAAGATATAGAAATGGAGCATTCCAGTATGCCACAAACGAGAACCACTTATATGCGCCCTAAACGAGTGTAGTGAACGAAGCGTGCAAGATGATCATAAGTCAAGAAAATATTCTTACTTAGCTCACGAAAGATGTTTTCAAGAACAGGATGTACTTTTTCCAGAATCAAGTGGTTTGAAATGGAAACATTCTAAACACTCATAATTTTCTATGACGCTGAGACAGGTCAGCCTTCTTCGCCCGTCTTATTATCGTTTTAGATGAACAATTTATTCAAACACCAGTTGACTCTACTCTCATTGCACTTTCAAAGTGCTCCTGGAGATGCCACTGCCGTCGGGGTGGGTGAGAGTAGCGCCCATGTAACGCACGTCGGTTGCTACCGGTTGCTGTAAGTATTGGTGAACTATTCCGTTTTTCTTAGTGGCCTTTGGCTTATGAGACACACTGCTAACACAATCAAATTAGACGACACAAACCCACTGAATCCTCTCGGCAGTGGTTAAATCCCAGTTAAAACGGAATCCGTTGATCCCCTTCCTTAGTCCCCTTGGACAGAGGAAAGAGCGAAACAGAAAAAATACTCAGTGTGAAGGATGGAATGTAGGGTAAACGAATTGAAACGTCGTAGAGATAGAGTGAGGTAGGTTCAAACGATTTCGAAATGATACATTCAAAATATACGATTAGGCTCCTAGACAGAGCACACACTGAAAACTACCCCCTGCAAACGACCTCTTTTTGGTGGGTCAGTAGTGTTCGATTACTCCCGGAAACAGAATGGCGGACCGTGAAAGCAAGCAACCAGCCCTAACAAAGTGTTCGAGATCAGCTAATCAACATAACACAAAAAACCTCATAAGTCCTATGAAAGTAATGAAGCACAAACATTCCAGTGAAGCCACAAGCCCTTATCATAATTAAACCCACTAACAGGGGCTTACTCTGATAGTTTCCTCAACATCTCCATTAGAATCTGACGTTTTGCGGGACGAATGCGCGGGTATACGACACTTAGAAGAGCACACGCGGACGTTCTACTGGTAAACCAGTCTCCCAGGACGAGACGTTGGACAAGAGGGAAGAAATGCTCTTCCATAGCTTCCAAACTATGTAAGACAGCAAGTTTACGCAGGGATTCAACAGCTTTGTCTCGAACAGCCACTTCCTCCACCTAGAACAATGTAAACGAGTATGTCATGAGTAATATGAAAAGCCAGTAAATCGGCTTGCAAGCAATATAATCCCCACGTTCCCAGGGGCTTGAAAATGAGATGGGACGATGAATGTGTAATCACAATGGCTATGCACAGCCGACCGTGGTTGTCATAACGATAAACAGAACAAATGATGAATGGTCAACGGAACATTCTTAAACTGAGGCAGGTATCGAATCAAAAACCATATGGCATACAAATCATCATTGTGGCACGATCTCATGTCCAAACATTAGGATGATGGCGTTCAACTGAAACTTGTTAAGTACTTCTACGTAAGAAGTTTGGAAGTAGCTAAACTTTTAGGTCTGGGACAACTCCAGGTTCTTGGCCACCGACGTCTCAGAAACATAGCTGGGATCAGGCAAATTCGCACTGAGGTGATCAGGAAACGGATCTATGGCAAAGCACAAGGGATTTCACTCAAGGAGTGCATCCAGCACTGCAAGCTAAGATAGCTGGACCATGTGCCACACATGCCGGATTATCGTCTGCCAAGGACTTTGTTTTCGTGCCTAAGTCAGGGTGAAGGAAACCTAGTGGTGGACGGAATATAACGTAACAAAAAAGAATGACGTATTTACGAAAAATCTATGTGCTGTTCTCCCTCCAGGATGACGTCCAGGTGGCCCTCCCTGTGTTGGTTCGGAGGGCAGCCAACCTATGTCACTAGCTGTCAGCCTCTATCCCGATTTCCTGAATGTGTTGGAGATATAGGCACCTCGAGTATCTGTGGTAGACTGGCCCTGGGTCTCCCTTCCTGATCCACTTTTCTTCTTCCTCATACGGGGCTTTATTCAAATAAACTGCCATGATTGTATGATATTGACGTACCAATTTTCTTCCTGGAGATGCTGTTAACGATGATGATAATGAAAACTTGAACACTTTCCCAAGTTTCTATTCTCTTCGCTGTCAAACAGTGCTATAGATGTTCACCTCAGTTCGGTTATCCGTATCGAGCTCTACACAAAACTCGTGACGGGAGCACAGCAGACAAATCAAACTGTTTGGATGTGTCGCAAACAAATAAATGCATCTAAAATGTGTCCGCTATCCAGGATTTGGTAAACCAAATATCGGATTTCGACAGGCAGCATGGGCAAATTTTGTCAACCAGCATGCGTGCAGGGCATGGGCTGCATCATCTAGGTTGTGTGCATGCCATAATCACAATAATCGGCAATGACATAATGGCGCCGATATGAAGTGAGCTTGCTTGTCAATGGTAGAGCTTACAGTGTTGCGATACAGTCGCTCCTGTTACACAGATCACTGTGGATGAAAGACAGACGAAGGCACTCAGCTTCTACTGATGTCGGACTCCGAAACGCTATCCATGTGGAAGTATAAGGTGTTTTGTGGGGAGGGGGGAGGAAGAAACAACTCGCCTCTGGCAGAAGAGCTTGTTACATCCAGTGGGCTAAACGGATGATAGCACATGCCTCACATGCGCGACGACTGTCTCACAGAGACCTTTACGCGCATACATGTGCTCCGTACAAGCGCCCCTGAGAGAAGACAACGACCTATGGTAAAACACTAAAGCACGAACCAGCAAAAACGCAGGTTAAGTTAGGACCACAGGAAACTACACGGGTGGTTGGAAACACATTATCCATTATCCGATCACGTAGCTAGGGGTGCCCCTGCATCAAAGTGACCGCGTTACATGCACAAGCGCCTGCAAAATTCAGTAACGAATGGGAAAAAGCTATATCCCTAACCTATGATGTCCGGTGTCCACACTGGACTGGTGTAGGCGACCGCTTTCAATGCGAGGCTGTCCGCTTTCCATATTCCTACTATTTGTGAGTAAAGAACTGCAACAGTCAGAACCACTGTACCTTGGTTTACAGACGAAGAATTGCATTCCATTTCCAGATAGGGAACAGTTAAGTTCCCTAGTATACCAGCCAGACGCTTTAGATAGAGAAGCTAATTACAAAATCCTTTAGATGATGTTCTGAGTCAACGAAATAATTACACATTAAAAGGAAGTGCGTCTGAGAAAAACCACTTCATTGACGGAACTTAACGTCCCAGTAACAAAATGTTAGACGACTTGGACGCCAGCTAAGAACTGTTTTTTTTTCTTTCAACCCAGGCCCAGCGTGTCGCACGAAGCCGGGTGGCGGGGCTTCGCTATTTTCTATGGAAGGTGACCATCAGTGTCACCAAAGCATTCGTCGGGTCTGGTGGGAATATCGGATTAGCAATGATGAGGTACGCCAGATAGTCTTAGGAAGGAACTCTCCCATGATAAATGAATTACTCACGCTTCACATGTTACTCTGGTTAGGACATGTACTCCGCATGCCGGAAGACCGTCTGCCACGCAGAGCTCCTTTCGCCCAGCCATGTGCTGAGTGGAAGCGACCGAGAGGTGGACTGTGTATGACCTGGCAACGAAGTATGAAAACACTAACCAGCCAACTCAGTTGGGTAGACAACTGCCGCCTCCCTGGGTGGGAACCCCGGGGACTCAACACACCAGTGCGTAGCTAACTGAAAATGCCATCGCCTCCAAGGCTTGGCCGTATATCCCACACCCTCCCACTTTCCGGTAATCGAAACTGTAGCACCTGCAACCATTGTGCGTATGGTACATGTTTATAGCTAGTAACCTGATTTATTGATGGATGGATGGATGGAAGATGTAGGGTGTAGACCATCAAAATGTGACACCTTGTTGCGTTCAAGGATAAGAATCTGGCGTTGTTTATTCCCGTGTTAAGCGAGCGAGGCTGATGTCTTGTTCGACATCATGTGTGGTTGCTACTGGTTTCATAGCTGGGAACTGAATTAATTTCTGTTCGAAATGCTTGGTACATCTTAACCTAAAAGGGAAGCTCATTTGAATTCTACGATTTGCCAAGTTGCTGGAAGCCATATGGGCCTGAGATATGCGAAATGGGATGGCATAAAATAGCCAAGTGTAATCATTGAGCTGTAACATCCTCTCGGTGCTTAGCTGCCATGCCACCCGAAGGAAGCATACGGGCTGAGATACCGCCAGGTTGTCCAAGCCTAGATAGGAGGAATCGAGACGTCGGGGTTGGTTTCGAACCACGGATATTCCGGTCAGTAAGTGCGTCAGTACGTCCAACCAGGAAGTTAGGAGCAGTTGCGCGCCCATCTGCTGGATAGCTTATCACTGGGTAAGTTCTTGATGGGACTCACCAGACAGGCCTGACTCCCCAGTACTCACCAAACTTATTTCAAAGTTGAACATCAAACTGCACGTATTTGACGATTGAACTCGACGGCTCAGTGGTTGAGGCGCGAACTTACTGACAAGAAGGTCCGTGGTTCGAACTCAACCTCCGCACCTCGACTGCTCTTCTCTAGGTTTGGGCAACTTGGCAATGTCTCAGCCCACGTACTTCCTTCGGGGGTCGTGGCAACCAAGCACCGGAAGGGTGTCACAGTTGAACGTTTTTTTAAGGTTTTGTTTCTTAAGTGGCGATAAACACCTATTTGCCAATTAACTTGGTGTTAGTGGAATAATTGAGTGAAATTCAACTGAATCTGTGCGTAAGTGTTTGCCGCCAGAAGTTGGCGTTCATGTAAGGAATAGAATTGATGAAGATGGGGGGACCCGGCCAACCAGGTGAGTCTCAAAAGAAGCGGAACAGGTAGTGGGTTGTCCAGAGTTCTCGTCGGGCCTACGAATAACGTCATATGAAGGGGAAAAAACATGGACACCATGAATATCGTTCCAGCTGAAACGGACTATGTGCAGTACAATCAGATGAGGAGTGTTATATCTGACTGCTGTTCCCGCTCCAGTGCCTAGTGCCGGAAAAAGACTCACCGCTAAGGAACACAACAGGTTTATTGCGAACAAGCGAGTGCGTGCGAGTGCAACACTTACAAGGGACCGCACGTTATTTGAATTTTACTTTCATCGATCCAGGCTGTTGCTCAATTGACTGAATGCATGATTGGCCTGGGTGCTTGCCGGCTTTCCTATTGAGATTTTGGTGGAGTTTTAGGGTCTCAGTAGGTTCCGAGCGTCCTGGGTTGCTCTCAGGCATCTGACCTTCCTGATAAGGAGTATCACACGCGAGAGATTCCGTCTGATTTTAGTTGAGTCGCCCGTTAACTCTAGCTTAATCTAAAAATGAGTGTGCCGATGTGACACTGTGAAGTTCGTTAGGTTAGCACATGTAATCACCCACGGAAGCTACGATGGGTGATAGGCAAACCCGTGTGACTTGAAATACGCCTGTGTTAACGGAAACCAGTTTAGCAGGAGCTGCATATGCAAACAGCCATCACTCCTGAGGGTGCTGTGACATCATCGGCTGCAGAGATTTGGCCTTACCATAGTGCGCCGGTTTGTGTACTTCAATGACCCAATAAGTAGTACTGGGGGTGTCATCTTGATAACCACCGAGTTTGACATACACGAAGAGACTGGACCTTACCGTGGTGTGGCGGTTTGCGCACCTCAGTGACCCACTGAGCTATACTGGGGGGTGTTCCGTGACACTCGCAGAGTCTCTCATACCAGGTTGGTCAATGGATAGAGGTCTGACGAACACAGTCTCCTGGCCCTCCAGGTTGGGGGTTGGAACATGTGTGGCGACGTGTTCCGTAAAATTGGTAATGTACTTGCATTTCCAGCCTAACACCACTGCCTTGCGGTTTGGCTTTTGAGCCAAAGGCTTTGGTTGAGGACCCTAATCGTCCTTCTGTCTAGGTGTGGGCGCCCTGACACTATCCCAGCCCTCGTACAACCATGAAATTTACAGCTAACAATACTCTCATGCCACATCGGCCGTCGCGTGGTGCCATCAGCC
>SJOL01008206.1:566128-584532 GCA_004794785.1 Opisthorchis felineus | reverse complement strand
CCTTGAGTACTGAGTAGGGAAGTTGGTTGGCGTATTCAAGAAGTGGTCTGACGTAGGCTTCATTAAATATATGGAACTCCATGCGAATAATACGAAAGAAGCTGCGCCGAGTCATCCGAAGAACGCCCGATCCTCTTTGAGCCGATTTTTTTCATGGTGGAGTGAGAAATACACGCTTGAAGAGAGTCAGATACCTTAATCATTTTGGCATTCATCTTCATAGCGTCTCTTGGTTCATTAATGAACCGGTTAAATAACCGTCCAATAACCGGAAAACTCGGTTATCAAACGGTTATGATGGTGCAAATAACCACCTGTTAACCATAAAAGGTGGTTATTAGACGGTTATGTAACCGTCATATAACCGGAATACTCGGTTATTTTGGCCTGCGTGTGCTGCTAGTGTTCTTACCTCACGACAAAAGTGTTCTTCGTTATGAACTGTGAAGGCCCCCAAAGAGGAACATAACCTCAAGCTGTTCAAGCCGGGAACTCCACTGCCAACTCGACACCGCTCTGCCGGATTGCCTAGTTAACTAGTTAAAAGTGTATCCCTGGTTGCTGATGTTATTTCAAACGAAGGCTCGTGCTTATCTAAGGTGTAACTCGGACGCCGGGTACTATGATCACGGTCAGGCCGGATCAACGGCTGGGTTGACTCCTTTACAAGATTCCAGCCTGATTATTGCTGCTTCAGGAATCGAGAGAGTGGACAGGGTTCTACCACCTGTTCTCTACAATGAGTGGATTGTTGAGTGGAATGAATCCAAGTAGATTGGATTGATCTGAATATTTTATTATGACCTACATTGCCTAGTTTGGCTGCTGGTCCAAAATACTGCACTCAGTTATTGCCGTCTGCAAAACAGTCAAGCGTTCCATATTCATGATAACTCTCCCCCATACTCATATGATTTCTAGTTACGTTGCGTGCACATCCCAATTCACAGCTGCGTGATAAACCAGCTGATTACATACGAGATTTCATTTCGGCCTGCTGCTGACAGGTTTTTGTTGATCGTCCATCATGGGGAATGACAACCTACGCGGCTTAGGTTTCCATTCTATCCGTTCTTGTCCTGCTTCGTCGCTAATAAAATGATAAAGCGAACGCTGGGAGGTCTTCAAAACCCTGGCGTTCAAATTTTTGTTGGTGAGAACCTTGTCACTCTGGAGTACTCGGAAGACATCGCTCTCGTTTTTGAAGACGCAGGCGAAGCACAAGCTCCTTTGAATGGACTGACCATCATAACAGCTTTTGGCAAGCACCTTGTACCTTCAAGGTGCGAAGTCTCCGTGCAGTCTCCGAGCATTCAAGGAGAATCACTTCAGGGCTTGGAGTATTTTAAATAAAAATAAATCGTTCAGCTGTAGCACCCTTTCGGTGTCTATCTGCCACACCAAGGGAATGAGACACGAGGGCTAGAATACTGCCTAAGCCTAGACAGGAGCAGTCGAGATGCTGAGGTTGGGTTCGAACCACTGACCTTCCGGTCCGCAGGCCGGTGCTCTAACCACTAAGCTATCTCGAGCTGTTGAGGAATTTTACCTACCTCGGTAGTTGTATTACCTCTGACGGGAGTGTGTCTGATGAAGTCAGTCCACGAATCGCAAAGGCCAGGCTCACCTTTGCTAATTTGCGTCACTTGTGGCGTCAAAGAGGTATATCACTGGGTCTTAATGGTCGCGTGTACCACGCTACAGTAAAGGCTATGTTGTATGGCTGTGAGATGTGGCCCCTGCGGACAAATGATCTGAGGCGTCTACAGGTTTTTGACCACCGATGCCTCACAAACGTTACTGGTTTTGGATGGTGTCAAGGGATTAGTAAGGAGTTTATTTGAAAGCTGATGTTTGGTTGTGGAGCGGCACTTCAATCTCGGAAAATATCCAGCGCCATCGACTACGATTGCTCGACCATGTTCTATGCATGCCGAAACACCGTCTACCCAGACGAGTTCTCCGTGCCTCTTTCAGAATGGCACAAACCGTGAGGTGGACAACGTATGGCTTGACAGAAGGGTGTGAAAGAGATTACGAAGAGTTTGGGTGTTGTTGGTGCAATACGCAGGCGCTTGGCTGGCGATATTGCAAGAAATGGCTGAACGATGTCAGTTGCGTTCGTACTGTCAGTTTCTTTCCAGATTGTCTGATTGAGCGCTTGGAGGTGTAGGCACCTCAGAATGCTTGACATAGGCCAACACTAGGTCCCCTCCCTCACCCAGGGGGCGAGATGGTACAGTGTTTAGAGCGCGAATTTACTGACCGGAAGGTCCGTGGTTCGAACCCGACATCTGCCTCTCGACTTCCCCTATGTAGGCTTGGGCAAACTTGCAGTATCCCAGCCCTCGTGCTTCCTTCGGGTGGCATAATAGCTAGGCGCCGAGAGGGTGTTACTCCCTCACCCACTTCTCTTCTTCTCTTTTCACTCTAAGGCTTTAAATATGATTAGACGAACCTTATGGTTATATGGCAGTGAAGCATCAGTACCAACACTGTTGTTACTGCCTCTGAAGATGATGGTGATGATGCCCTCTGAGGAAGTCGGTCGACTGGCATACGGAGCACGTAACCAAGCCAGTGTAACCTATAGAGTGGGATCAGCTGATATATTGTAAGCGAGTTATTCCCTCCGCAACGTTGTAAATTCTGCCTTTGACAGGTAAGCGACTGCCACGCTACATGTGGTGCAGTTCGACAAGCTGCTCTTGTCTTCCCGTTCAGAATGGGGATATCGTTTTTTAGATGGACCACCGGGACTGGTACAACTATCCAGGAAATCAAATTTGTCTTCAATTTGTTACTTCAATCGACTCATCCCCAAGCATGAAGTTCGGGTTTGCCCCCACCTAGTGTGCAGCATTCCTGTACGTTTTGCAGGTATGACGCGCATATTGAACCGTGAAGCAGAATTATTTAGATTATTGAAGACCACGACACCGCAATATTCAATAGCAACTATATCATTTGCTTAGTCGGAATCTGTCGGCGAACGCCCTGGTAGCCAAAGCCTTGAGTACTGAGTAGGGAAGTTGGTTGGCGTATTCAAGAAGTGGTCTGACGTAGGCTTCATTAAATATATGGAACTCCATGCGAATAATACGAAAGAAGCTGCGCCGAGTCATCCGAAGAACGCCCGATCCTCTTTGAGCCGATTTTTTTCACGGTGGAGTGAGAAATACACGCTTGAAGAGAGCCAGATACCTTAATCATTTTGGCATTCATCTTCATAGCGTCTCTTGGTTCATTAATGAACCGGTTAAATAACCGTCCAATAACCGGAAAACTCGGTTATCAAACGGTTATGATGGTGCAAATAACCACCTGTTAACCATAAAAGGTGGTTATTAGACGGTTATATAACCGTCATATAACCGGAATACTCGGTTATTTTGGCCTGCGTGTGCTGCTAGTGTTCTTACCTCACGACAAAAGTGTTCTTCGTTATGAACTGTGAAGGCCCCCAAAGAGGAACATAACCTCAAGCTGTTCAAGCCGGGAACTCCACTGCCAACTCGACACCGCTCCGCCGGATTGCCTAGTTAACTAGTTAAAAGTGTATCCCTGGTTGCTGATGTTATTTCAAACGAAGGCTCGTGCTTATCTAAGGTGTAACTCGGACGCCGGGTACTATGATCACGGTCAGGCCGGATCAACGGCTGGGTTGACTCCTTTACAAGATTCCAGCCTGATTATTGCTGCTTCAGGAATCGAGAGAGTGGACAGGGTTCTACCACCTGTTCTCTACAATGAGTGGATTGTTGAGTGGAATGAATCCAAGTAGATTGGATTGATCTGAATATTTTATTATGACCTACATTGCCTAGTTTGGCTGCTGGTCCAAAATACTGCACTCAGTTATTGTCGTCTGCAAAACAGTCAAGCGTTCCATATTCATGATAACTCTCCCCCATACTCATATGATTTCTAGTTACGTTGCGTGCACATCCCAATTCACAGCTGCGTGATAAACCAGCTGATTACATACGAGATTTCATTTCGGCCTGCTGCTGACAGGTTTTTGTTGATCGTCCTTCATGGGGAATGACAACCTACGCGGCTTAGGTTTCCATTCTATCCGTTCTTGTCCTGCTTCGTCGCTAATAAAATGATAAAGCGAACGCTGGAAGGTCTTCAAAACCCTGGCGTTCAATTTTTTGTTGGTGAGAACCTTGTCACTCTGGAGTACTCGGAAGACATCGCTCTCGTTTTTGAAGACGCAGGCGAAGCACAAGCTCCTTTGAATGGACTGACCATCATAACAGCTTTTGGCAAGCACCTTGTACCTTCAAGGTGCGAAGTCTCCGTGCAGTCTCCGAGCATTCAAGGAGAATCACTTCAGGGCTTGGAGTATTTTAAATAAAAATAAATCGTTCAGCTGTAGCACCCTTTCGGTGTCTATCTGCCACACCAAGGGAATGAGACACGAGGGCTAGAATACTGCCTAAGCCTAGACAGGAGCAGTCGAGATGCTGAGGTTGGGTTCGAACCACTGACCTTCCGGTCCGCAGGCCGGTGCTCTAACCACTAAGCTATCTCGAGCTGTTGAGGAATTTTACCTACCTCGGTAGTTGTATTACCTCTGACGGGAGTGTGTCTGATGAAGTCAGTCCACGAATCGCAAAGGCCAGGCTCACCTTTGCTAATTTGCGTCACTTGTGGCGTCAAAGAGGTATATCACTGGGTCTTAATGGTCGCGTGTACCACGCTACAGTAAAGGCTATGTTGTATGGCTGTGAGATGTGGCCCCTGCGGACAAATGATCTGAGGCGTCTACAGGTTTTTGACCACCGATGCCTCACAAACGTTACTGGTTTTGGATGGTGTCAAGGGATTAGTAAGGAGTTTATTTGAAAGCTGATGTTTGGTTGTGGAGCGGCACTTCAATCTCGGAAAATATCCAGCGCCATCGACTACGATTGCTCGACCATGTTCTATGCATGCCGAAACACCGTCTACCCAGACGAGTTCTCCGTGCCTCTTTCAGAATGGCACAAACCGTGAGGTGGACAACGTATGGCTTGACAGAAGGGTGTGAAAGAGATTACGAAGAGTTTGGGTGTTGTTGGTGCAATACGCCGGCGCTTGGCTGGCGATATTGCAAGAAATGGCTGAACGATGTCAGTTGCGTTCGTACTGTCAGTTTCTTTCCAGATTTTCTGATTGAGCGCTTGGAGGTGTAGGCACCTCAGAATGCTTGATATAGGCCAACACTAGGTCCCCTCCCTCACCCAGGGGGCGAGATGGTACAGTGTTTAGAGCGCGAATTTACTGACCGGAAGGTCCGTGGTTCGAACCCGACATCTGCCTCTCGACTTCCCCTATGTAGGCTTGGGCAACCTTGCAGTATCCCAGCCCTCGTGCTTCCTTCGGGTGGCATGGTAGCTAGGCGCCGAGAGGGTGTTACTCCCTCACCCACTTCTCTTCTTCTCTTTTCACTCTAAGGCTTTAAATATGATTAGACGAACCTTATGGTTATATGGCAGTGAAGCATCAGTATCAACACTGTTGTTACTGCCTCTGAAGATGATGGTGATGATGCCCTCTGAGGAAGTCGGTCGACTGGCATACGGAGCACGTAACCAAGCCAGTGTAACCTATAGAGTGGGATCAGCTGATATATTGTAAGCGAGTTATTCCCTCCGCAACGTTGTAAATTCTGCCTTTGACAGGTAAGCGACTGCCACGCTACATGTGGTGCAGTTCGACAAGCTGCTCTTGTCTTCCCGTTCAGAATGGGGATATCGTTTTTTAGATGGATCACCGGGACTTGTACAACTATCCAGGAAATCAAATTTGTCTTCAATTTGTTACTTCAATCGGCTCATCCCCAAGCATGAAGTTCGGGTTTGCCCCCACCTAGTGTGCAGCATTCCTGTACGTTTTGCAGGTATGACGCGCATATTGAACCGTGAAGCAGAATTATTTAGATTATTGAAGACCACGACACCGCAATATTCAATAGCAACTATATCATTTGCTTAGTCGGAATCTGTCGGCGAACGCCCTGGTAGCCAAAGCTTTTGACTCAAATGCCTGACGGCATGGTAGCGGGTGGGTGCCGGCATATTACCATGGAACCTGTTGTCTGTCCCAACCCCATTCCTGGAGGAGCAGGAGACTGTGATCTTGAGACCTATATCCACTGAACAACTTGGTATGAGGAACTCTGCGGATGTCCCAAACGTATCTCAGTGGATCGTAGAGGTGCACAAACTGCCACCATCCGATAAGATACTAGTGAAGAAGGGCAGGTTGCTGGTAGAGCTCTTCCATGGATATACAAACCGCTGCGGTTACTGCGTCGCTGCCATCGGCTATTGGACACATTCATAACCGTCCCAACAGATGAGAACTGTCATACCTACAAAGTATGCCGGAATCAAAGGACCGCCAGTAAGGGAGAAAAGACTGGCACGTTCGTCATCCGGACATTGTATTCATACGTGAATCGCCGACTTCGCAAGCAGGGCGACCTCCCGGTTATGGGTGGTGACAATGACAACCAGTCTTGTGATAAATGACCAGCTTTGAACAGAACTCACAGACCAATATCCAATTAAGCACCCCCAACCCCAAACCAAGTGTCCGGGCACCCCTCGACGAACACAGGCGAACAAAATCTGTGAACGACCCCAAGAGGAATATTCCATTAAGGTGTCCTAGACAGAAAAAGCAAGATCGCAAAATCCGGTTTCAACATGAAAACTAATCTATCGTAAATGTTAGTCATCCCCACTAACTAACAAACAGGAACATCAGACCGACACCCAGCACTTATCAAGTCTGCTAGTCATAAGAGATCTCACGGGTTGGTTCCCTGACTGCCTTAAGACCAATCAACCTGCTTACTTACTCACTTGGCCTGACGAAGCTTTCGTATCAAAAGCGAAACGTTGTCCAGCAATATATCCACTAATTGTTTACCGAACCTCTTTGAAACGAGAACTCACAGACTACTTCGTGTCCTGTTACCTTCCAACCTGACAAACCTACTGTTGGTATCGGAAACGCGAGCTTCCTTTCCATTAGTTTAGCTTTGTAGTTGCTTGGATATCATTATATTCCGTTTCGCATAATTATTTATTGCCTTACCTAAGAGTAAGTTGCATTACCGCTATCGTATTTCATTTTCGAAATGAAAAAAAGCTTGAGATGCTTAAAACTTTTCCATCTATTCGATATCTACTACCTTCCACATGAGAAATGCGACGGTAGACTGACGTTGTTTTGTCCGAATTGGGCAGAGCTTAGGTTCGGACCACAGAGCTTTCAGTCAGTAGGTTCACGCCGTAACCTCTGAGCTATCTCGAGCTCGCTGCCAGCTACTACAAGATGCGCAGTCCTTCTATAACGTTAGCAATATGTTTCTCGCATGGCGTTGCTAATAATTATTCGCTTTTACCACCAGGGAAGGGATTAGATCATGCAACTGGAGCTGTGATGTACTTCCAAACCGACTTAAAGCTGCAGCCTTGACTGGTCGTCGGGCTTGAGTGCTGCAGTGATCCCGCGGGCTACACTGGCTGGAACTTCGTTCCGCAAGGTGCGACCATGTCAGGAAAGTCAAAGCAGAGCAGTCAGACCAAGATCAGCGACAACTCGTACTACAGGTAGTCGTGCTACGTGGCAGTTCGGGATTAAAGTCTTGTGATAGGTGTGAAGGTGTGTGAAGTGAGTAAGGTGTTCCCCCAAGGCGACCAGCATGTCCATATTCATGGAGGCAGCGATGTTGCTTCCCCCGAGGATGGACGGATTAGAAAATGTCGACCCTAAAAATCGCACACTCCGATTGCTCAATGGCTGACCACGACCACCGGCGCATTATTCAATGCGGTCGAAATACTTCCAAACCCAGAGTCTGGTGCTGCTGAAAACGCACCTGTTGTGCGCAGCCGCACCAGGGGTGAGACAGTAATGCCTCACTCACGCCAATAACTGTAGCCGAGCAGGTCAAACTATTGAGTCATCGGCTCCGGGCAGAGTCCCCAAAGAAAACCCCGCTGCCCACCGCGTCGTGGGTCAGACTTTTGAGTCACAGGCTAGGAGCAGGGTCCCAGAATAAAACCCCACATCCCCCCACTGCCTTGTGGGTCAAACTCGAGATAGCTCGTGGTTAAGGCGTCAGCTTACGGACCGGAAGGTCCGTTTGTTCGAACCTAACGTCAGCATCTTGACTGCTGCTGTCTAGAATTGGGCAACCTGACAGCATCCTAGCCTTTGTGCCTCCTTCCGTTGGCATAGCAGCTAAGCGCCGAAAGGGTGCTACAGCTAAACGACTTTTTTCAACTTTTTAAAAAGGTTTTTTGGGTCAGACCGTTGAGCCGAAGGCTCAGGGTGGGGTCCCTCAACCAAACCCCATTTCTCGACCTGGGCAACCGGGAAGTATCATTTGCCCACACAATTATCTGTCCACTAGTGTCCATTCCCAGCCCCTTCCCACCACACAAGCAAGCGTTGCTGGATCATTTGACTGTCAGTAATCTGACTGATGGGCCTTATGTATCCCGCTCCCTATTGACAATGAACAAAATATAAACTTGCTAAACCCACGAAATCTGTTCTACATAGGAACTTTTAACGTCCGTACTCTGTGTCAAGTTTGCAAAGAGGCAATGCTCACCGAAACCTTATACCCCCCTTAAAATAGATGTATGAAATACGCATACAAGAAGCAAGCATGGTCATGCATCTCAAAAACGCCCATGACGAATTCAGCTCTTTCACATTTCTCCTTCCGTGTGTCCGGTGATCCAGAAGCGATGACTCGTGGAATGTATGGCGTGGGAGTTGCACTCAGCCCTAGAGCTGAACGTGCTTTGCTGGATTATATCTCAGTGAACAGTCGTCTTTGCGCCGTTCGGTTATCCAGTTCAATCAAGCTCAATGCGTCTCGGCATAAAAAGCGGTGCCTGTTTGTAGTATCGGATTATGACCGAATGGACTGCAGTTCTGATGATGAGAAGGATACTATCTATCGAGAGCTATCCGGACTCATTCGTAGAGCGAGGTGCACTGACATTGTGATTCTTGTGGGCTATGTGAATGTCTAATTCGGTCGGCTGATCTCCTTGGAATCACATTTAGGCGGTCGATTCGGAGTCGATGCTGGTCGCACAGACAACGCAGAGCGACCCCTCCAATTGTGTGCTGATCACCAACTGTTTCTGGCCGGTACGAGTTTTCAGCATAAACGTTCGAATCGCGTAACCTGGCGGCCAACAACTGCAAATCAACCGTTCACCCAGTTGTATCACGTGGCCATCAGCCACCGGTGGAGATCCACAATTCAGGACTACTGTTTGTTTTGGGGCACACTACTTGATTCCGGATGCCATGGTACGTTCACGCCTGGCAGTTCGTTTCCCTTCAGGCCGTCGTAAGCCAGCAAGACGCATGTCAATCCACTATCTTCGAAGAACTACCATAGCTCAACAGTATTGATCTGAGCTAGCACAACTCTCCACAGTGAACCGATACTGTGGTGATAATGAGCATGTGGATGAAGCGTGGCAAAATGTGATAGGAACTATGCTAGCGGCGTTCACCGCTGCTTGTCGGACTTTCCGATACAATCAAATGACCACTGGATATCATCGAAATCGCTAGTACTGATTGATGCCAGGAAATCCATACCAACAGGCAACGAGTACGACAGCGCACGCAAATCCCTCGAACGCCAACTAGTGAAGAGCCTAAGGAAAGGTCGAGAGCTCTGGTGGACATCGAAAACTCGGGAGATGGAGAAATTTGCTACGGGAAACAGCCGTGCCCTATATCAACTGATACCATCGGATAGCCTTAGGAAAGCAACGGTCAGTGAAACGATAAGTGAAAAAGGCGGATCATTAATTCACTCGCAAAAACGCCGACGGCAAAGATGGACCGAACACTTCAAAGAACAGTTTAGCTGGCCTCCTGCAATACAACCTCTGCAGAAAGTGCATACGGGCGAATGGAATGTAAACCTTAATCATGTGTCGGAAGAAATAAAGTATGAAATATCTGTCCTGAAACGTGAGAAGGCACCAGGCGGTATGTATCCAGCCCTCTTCAAAGAAGGCAGAAAGTCTCTGGTGACCTATCTAACAAAGCTGATTGGCGCGATGTGGTAGTGACTGTAGAGCGGAAGTATTCCCCGCAAATTCTTGGCCCTAAGGCGCTGTACGCCAACTCCCGCGGACGTGTGAAGATCTGTGGGAAGCTCTAGCCTAAGGTCGCCACACCGAGTGCTGTCCGGCAAGGCTGTCTTCTTTTACCTTTTTTCTTTAATTTCGTCATTGATACGATTATGGAAGACTCACTACCAGCCTCAAATGCCGGTGGGGTTGAATTGCTTCCGGGGCATTCGTTCACAGATGTCGAGTACGTAGACGAAATAGATCTTCGATCTGACGCCGTCGTGATGCAAACAACATTAAATAATCTAATTAATTCTGCCTCACGGTTTGGCGTGCGATTCACACCGGCAAAGTGCAAAGTGCTACTGGGTGGGTTTGAACCCTAGCCTCATGCTTGCATATCAGTTGATTGAGGTAGTAAACAAATTTGTGTACTTGGGCAGCTGTATCACTGCCGGTGCTCTCGCGAAAGATGATATTTGCATCCAAATTGGGAAGGCCAGATCAGCGTTCATGGCGTGACATCAGGTTATCCGTCAGTGGTCTAATTTACAATGCTGCGGCGCGCTCCATATTATTATACGGGTCAGAAGGCTGATGACCGCACCTCGAGGACGTCAGAGAGTTGCTCGAGTCTGGTGGGAACCCCAGATCAGTAATGCTGAAGTACGTTGGATAGTTTTCGGAAGAAATAACTCGCCCACGATGGATGAACTGATTGCACCTCATAGGTTGAGCCAGCTTGGGCACCTGCTCTGTATGTTAGTTGACCAACTTCCTCGAAGGGCTCTTTTCGCACAACCTCGTGAAGGGTGGAAACGAGCCAAGGGAGGGAAAACAATGACTTGACAGCGAAGTATGGAAGCCATTACCAGCAAACTCAATTACCCTAAAAAGTAAAAGATAATCGTTCAGCTGTAACACCATTTCGATGCGTAGCTACCATGTCACCCAAAGGAAGCACGAGGACTGGGATACTGCCAGATTGCCCAAGCCTAAACAGGGGAAGTCGAGAGGCGGAGGTCGGGTTCGAACCACGGACCTTCCGGTCAGTAAATTCGCGCTCTAACCACTGACACCGAGACGGGACATATCAATGGCTAGAGATAGTCAGACATGGCGCAGTAGCGCCCTCAATGGCGTTTATGCATCCAAGCTATTGCCTTCAATGCATAGCTCCCCTCCCAACCCCCCAAATGAAAATCCACTAACAACCTTGTTTTTACGCATCACTTATTTCAGCTACCGCCTCCAATTCGAAGCTGTCTACCCCACCTCCCCAAACCATAAGTGATTGAAACTGTGGCAGCTTGAACCACTGTACGATAAGTACGCGGTTTTTACAGCTGTTGACGATGATGATGATCCCATCTAAAAGGGACCGTTACGGGGAAACGATCATTCAGCACGCCTTTGGCTCAGCCCCTGATGTCCATCGTGTTCTGTGTTTTTCAGTTCTACTCCGACCCTCTAATAAATGGTCTGTTCTCGCCTATTTGCTTTCTGTGTACGGGACATAACGCACCAAGTCTTGGCTGATGTTATATGCCCGGCGCACTCCTCCAGAAAGTGGCCTTCCCTTGGGTCGCTGTCTAGGAACAGTCATATTTTCAAATATATCTTTTCACTTCTGCTTTCCTTTGCTTACAGACGTCGAGTTGCTGAACACCTGATGACCGCCGCTCACGTATGCCTGGTCACGTCCATCTCTGACTTCCACATACTGTTGGAATATTGTGCCGCAGAGAACCAACTAGTCCTTCTGGATTTCTTTGCCGAATGGTGCCAGTCCTGTCAATGGATAGGCCCCTACTTCTACCAGTTATCGCAAGAGTTTTCGCCACGCGATGTGCACTTCGCCATGGTTGATTCTAACCGATGTCAAGATTTGTGTGTTCAGGAGTTTATCTCTGTATTTCCAACGTTCAAATTGTTCAAAAATAGGGAATGTTTGGGGACTGTACGCGGTACGTTGCCGTTTTGCACACTAGTGTCGTCATCTAACCAACCTGACTATAGGTGCAGACCCATTAAGATTGCTTCAGCTACTGAACAAGTATGCCACAAGTCCTGTGGTTGTGCAACTTCGTCTGTGTGGAGATGCCCAAGTGCGAAACGCTGCCGCGCAGTTGCTGACACATTGCTTGATGAACCTCCTTTCCGCACGGGTCATTGTCCGGACTGATACAGAGGATTTCCATCTTATGCTTCGTAATTTCCCCGGAGTGTTGGAGTGCTTATCCTTCTTTGGATATCTGGTAAGTTGCCTCTTCATTTCAATCAGATTGGAGTGATGTGGTACCTGCGGAATTCGTTCGCTTATGCACTACACCGGATCACTTTTTCTTTTCATGTGGATGTGGGGTCTAGGATACAATTACTTACCTACAGTCATGCGTTATGCTCATTGTTTACACACACT
The DNA here is from genome assembly GCA_004794785.1 of Opisthorchis felineus. Lineage (NCBI taxonomy): Eukaryota > Metazoa > Platyhelminthes > Trematoda > Opisthorchiida > Opisthorchiidae > Opisthorchis > Opisthorchis felineus. The sequence continues at coordinate 571,989 of SJOL01008206.1, read as the reverse complement.
GATGTGCACATATTCTCTCTCATTTATCGTCAAATGAGAAGATCCACCAGAGGAAGTGCCACTTGTTCATGCCGAGTTACTTTTGTCCACTATACGTCTTGATGTTTATCTGGTCAAAAATTAGGTTGGTCCGTAAACATTCTATAGCCTCCTAGTTTGTCTTAATTCGTTTGTTTATTAACAGTCTATCCATAGTCACTGGCTTCTATATCTAAAAAAACCGTTCAGCTGTGGCACCCTTTCAGTGCCTAACGGCCATCTTCTCCCTATATCTGACTGCTCTTATCTTGAGCAGACACTATTAGACTAACTTACTGAGTCATCTTCATCCATTGGGTTAGTTGATATCTCCTACGATTTACCTCCATCTTGTTTTCGTTTGCTTTCCCTTGTTTTCAGCACCGGGGTGATTATATTGAGCCACTGCCAGAGTCAGCCGTCGATGAAGATCACATCCGAATTGTATTAGATCAACTCAAATCCCTTTCCGTGAGTTTATTTTCTCACCTTCGGTCCGATAAGACACGATCTAACGATTGTGTTGTCGTGACTATTCTGTGTGCTTGTCGAGACTGTTGTCTCAGTTTCTTGCTGACGATTGTCCGAATTTCCAACCCGACCTTGCTCAACTCGTTCCGTTCTTTCCACCAGTTACTTCTAATAACGGCCTCGGTTCACGTTTGTCTATTTATATCAAGGTTTTCGTTAGACTTTCTTATGTGCCCACTCCCGTGTTCTTACCGCCATCAAAGTGACGGTTATTTGAGCGCGAAGGTTTGCGCTTCGAACACTTTTTTCAACCGTGACACGCAGGTGAGATGTACGCAAACATAGGGAAGGCCAGGACAGCTTTTGCCAAATTCCGACACCTATGGCACCAACGTGACGTTAGTTTGTCTGTCAAGGACAGAGTTTACACTGCGGTGGTGCGATCCATACTGCTTTATGGATCAGAGACGTGGCCTCTACGCGCAGAGGACATAGGAAGGATGTCAGTGTTTGACCATCGGTGTCTCCGAAGCATTGGTCAGGTCTGGTGGGAACGTCGGATTAGCAATGCTGAGGTACGCCAGACGGTCTTAGGAAGGAGCAACTCTCCCGGGATGGATGAATTACTCACGCTTCATAGGTTACGCCGGTTAGGACATGTACTCCGCATGCCAGAAGACCGCCTGCCTTGCAGAGCTCTTTTCGCCCAGCCCTGTGCTGAGTGGAACCGACCGTGGAACAGTGTATGACCTGGCAACACTAACCAGTAAACTTAGTCGGGTGGACAACTGCCGCCTTCCTGGATGGGGACCCCGGGACTCAAATTACCAGTGGTTAATGACATTGGCAGAAATAGCCCAATCGCGCAGTCAATGGCGCTCATGGGTCAAAGCTATTGCCTTCAATGCGTAGCTACCCAATTTCCGAACAAACTGAACATGCCTTCGCCTCTAAGGCTTGGTTGTTTGTCACACACTCTCCCGTTTTCCGGTGAGCGAGACTGTAGCAGCTGGAACCAGTGTGCCTATGGACGCAAGCATCCAAATATATTCAGAAAATTTAAAATTCCAACTGCGAGCGCACATGCCAGTTCATTTTACCACGGTTGACTTTACTTTGATTGGTATAGCTAATCATCCCAGACAGAGCGCCTTTATGGACCGCAAATTGTGGCTATCGAATGGGAGAAACAGGTTTTCTTACCTGTTTTGCCTTGCCTCGTTTTGTGTGGTATTGTTTCCAATTGCCTACATACGTTCCTCTTTCTAAGTGCTTGTAACGTGACTTGGTCCTCCCAGTAAGCTTACGAATGACTTAGCCCGCTCATAAAGTGCACTGTTTTCAGATGCATTATCCTAGTCAATAAGACCTGGTATCTTTACGGCACACTCCTTAGCCAGTTCAACTTGAACTGTAAAAAACCATCCGGAAAAACGAAAAAGAACGAACGGATCATAAACAGAATGGTTTTCATATGAAGCAGATGGGCGACTAAGTTGGGATGAGCTCTTGGACCTTGTCTTACGTACTGCTGAAGACTACTCTTTGATTTGCCTCAGTGATTGTCCTGCTTTTCTGTGAACGAGAATCCTGCTGGGTAAGTGCAACCGTCTATTTTAGGCGCCACGCAGAGGGCAGATATCACTGGATGGTAAATATTACACTAGTAAGGTTGTAGTGCGTGCAACCATTGCCGTCTAAGTTATATTGTTTTCTAAAACGTCTGTATGTAGGTCCGATTGCAATGCCTTAAGGAGCCAGGACCACTTAACTTCCGTACAACCACAGCTGATAATGAACAGAAATATGGGCTGTCAAACAGTGCACGGAAGACAGGCGTAAGATCGACAGAATGTTTGTGACATACGGCGAGTAGCCAGCCACTTAACCTCAGCTGGTTCGGCTGTTTATAAATGTCGCATCGTAGTGCACTTCGTTGTTCAAGTTGCCTGTCAGCGTGGTAATACGCCACTTCGGTCAACTGCTGGATCTTGTTTCAGTTCAACTGCTCGTCAAGTCCTCTACTGGATGTTCTTGCATTACCGTCATCCACTCCCATACATTGTTAAGTCCTCTGTCCCCGCAAGCGCTATTGCACATGTGGGGAAATCCTGTCTAGTAGTGTTTGAGTTTGTTATACTTGAACGAAATTGAGCTACCCGGTTATTACAACCGATCGCATCATCTGAGTCCAGGTGACTGTGTGCCGGGTATGTTAATATGGAAGTCATACGGCGATCCATCCTTTGGTCCATACAAACTGATATTATAATATATAATATATAATCGGTTGATGGACTGTAGACGGAGGCAGCAAGATTATCTCGCAAATGCGATTCCCCCAGCTCCCCACATGTGAAAATGTGGTTAGTCTACATAACACAGATAGTATTAGGGTGTAATGACGTTATTGGCATGTGATACCGATAACCTACATGCTCCGTTTGCTAGATAGATTCCTGCCATACGATTGGGTAAGATTTCTGGGGACCTTTATGGACAGATTTCCCATCTGCTATGGTAGATACTCTTGGGACTTGGAAAACATTCCGTGGGAGGGCTTGGTTTTTAATTATTTTTTTTGCGGAGGGCGTGGGCGGATATTATAAGAAGACGAATGTATTACTATTTATTCTATTTCAATCCTCAGTACCATACTTTACTGCATGAATTCATCTCACATTATGTTTCGCTGCGAATCGTTTTCGTATCCCTTTAAGCGTTCAAACTCACAGTCAGCGCCAGTCTTTACTTGACAACGTAGAAGTCGTCCCCAGAAGTGCCCACTACCACCCTATAGTCTGCACAGCTAACTGCTGCACTAACGGCTTGTAAGTCATGGCCGTCTGCTTTCTTGTCCGACTAATAATGCATATGACCGGAAGTTGCAGTTGAAATCACCTTGTGTACTCATCGTCTTGTAGCAGTCTGTGGTAATGAATTTTGGGCAGAGCAGTGCTTCTAACCGGACCAGTTTATGTTTCGAACCTATTAACGACTCCCGGTCTAGACCAGTACGAACCAGGAGTATCCTATGTTTTGAAGCACTACTGCTTCAAAACTTCAATGTTTTCGCAGGATCCAGTTGCAAACCTTCACGCCCACATATCGTCATCGTTAATAAAACCGCCAACATAGCTCAGTTTGCGGTTAAACTGTGTAGCCCACACCTATCTATATCTGTTTAGCTTCATGTTAGTGATATGTTTGAATCATGTTCTCCTCACTTGGTTTGACTTTATTGAATTGTTTCCTTTTCAGCAGATAACCCCGGAGCCGGTGGTCCAACCCCAGTCATCGAGTCAAGCACAATCACAACACGTATGTTCTTACCTTTCTATTGGCTTTTTTCAACACACAATTCTCTTCTTATTAGACAAGAGCATCTTTCATTAGATAACATTCAGAGTCTAGTTCTCATGGAGTAAACAGTCTTGATTCCGATTCCATCTGATCTGGTTCAAGAAATTCCTCGGTTAATGTTGTACAAACATAACATCCAGGCTGGGTGAGAATTGTTCGGTTGCAATATTGTACGTGTTCATCCGGGCAAGTGCCTCTTCTGTTCCAAGACCGTGCCAAGTAAACAGTTGTCCCCTACAATAGGTACCGCCCGTGGAACCAGTCCAAGTTGTCCTCTCTAGGGGTCCCTATTGGAGGGGACAAGTGTCTATCCAAATCCTTAGTTTCATATGACAACCCTTGCGTCTTATGTCCAATTTGTTCTGCATATTACGGGATATATTGTCTTGTTTGTCATACATGAAATAGTTGGCTGGCATCCGATACGGATTTGCCTTTTAACAGTGGTTGCATCACTTGACGCCTGAACATGCCTGTGATAACAGAAGTGCTGTCCGGATGTGCTTCTGCGGATGAGCCTGTGGATCCTATGTAAGCCCGAAGCACTGAGGTCGACAGACCTATTCGCAGAGGACTGTTGGCAGCCACCAGGCGGCTAGGTTTGGTGGGCTTACAAGGAACACTAGCACCGCAGGGTACTGGTATCACCCGTCACTTTTTTTTACTCTCTCTTCGGCATTATACTATTCAGGATGAACGGTCTCAATTTTAATGGATGAACAGGTGGTACAGGTAATCGAGATAACGCAGTGGTTAAGATGTGAGCTTACCGACCGAAGAATCCTTGGCTCCAAACCAACCTCTGCATTTCGGCCTCGGCGTCTGTCTAAGTGTGGGAAACCTGGCAATAGCTCAGCCCTGATACCTTCATCAGGTGGCATGACAGCTTTGCACCGAAATGGTGTTACAGGTGAATGCTTATCCATTATTACGGGTCCAGTGTGGACTTAGTTTCATAGGTTAGGAACTCCAGTGAACTCATCTCAACTTCCCATGTCGACGCTTCGCAGCGGACAGCCCAGGTGTAGTGTTGTCCCTCAATTCCGATTTTGCCGAGGCAAGTACGTCCACAAATTGAACAGCTCCATGATTTTGTTGGTGTTGATGTTGGTACGTCCGTCGCTGGTCGCTTACGAATCGATCGTTCACGTTCAGGTGCCGAGATGCGTTGTATCTCACAGTGCGCCCTACCTACGTGTATTGCGTTTTGCCAGATGTCTTCGTCTAGCTCCAGATTTTACACTAACCAACAAGAAAAATCAGTATTTCGTTAACTTGCTCGAAATCCATCCCTGTATCGTAATTTCGGTCTTCTTCGACCTCACAGACCATTCTCCAATTACCCGTGTGGTAGTTATTTGGGCTTGCGATGTGTGAGGCATTCCAGATAGCAGCTGTTTGTGAATCAAACTGCCTTCGATACGGTACGTGTTCGGCTTCTAAAAAAATTGGTATTCGGAATCCAGTCTGATCAGTATGTGCGCGTAATCCTCCGCAGACATTGCGAGTGAAATCATTCGAGCATTTGGGCATGAGGTCAGTATATCCCATGGCTCGGTGGTTAGAGCGCGAAGTTACTGACCGCAAGGTCCGTGGTTCAAACCCGGCCTCTACATCTCGACTTCTGTCTAGGCTTGGGCAAACTGGAAGTATCCTAGCCCTCCTGCATTTTTCGGGTGACATACCAGCTAGGTACCTGAAAGGTGCTACAGCTGAACGATTTTTTTTGTCTCGCTACCTTACAAGTGGAAACGATAGCACAGTACGCCGCTTTTCTTGAGTCTCCTGGCAGATGATGATTGCCCGAACGAAGCCTTCCAGACGTGATGCTAGACTTCGATGTTCGCGAGTTAAATTGGTCATCTGGTCATTGTTCAGACTGCGGCCGAAGTGACAGAAATCTGAGCAACACGCTCTCCTATTACCATTCTTGTCTGTGTTTGGCAAATTAGGACCAAAAGTGTCAAAAGTTTTCGGTCTCTTTCGTCGGGGTTGACACTTTGCTCGTC
>SJOL01008206.1:511944-562765 GCA_004794785.1 Opisthorchis felineus | reverse complement strand
ACAAGTGGAAACGATAGCACAGTACGCCGCTTTTCTTGAGTCTCCTGGCAGATGATGATTGCCCGAACGAAGCCTTCCAGACGTGATGCTAGACTTCGATGTTCGCGAGTTAAATTGGTCATCTGGTCATTGTTCAGACTGCGGCCGAAGTGACAGAAATCTGAGCAACACGCTCTCCTATTACCATTCTTGTCTGTGTTTGGCAAATTAGGACCAAAAGTGTCAAAGGTTTCCGGTCTCTTTCGTCGGGGTTGACACTTTGCTCGTCGATACAACCGTTAAAATTCCCTGGACTGGGGCGAAGTTGTCTCTTTCGGGAGAAGGCACTTACTTGGAGGACTCGAAAGCCGTTTTTCGTTTTGTCGCTAGGTTGGCTGACCCACTACGGATCTTACCACATGACCAAGCACTATAGGTTGGAATGAGCTGTTCTGAACAAATATTTTATGTTTGCTTTCTTTTCCTCTGCAGCAGAGCTCTTTTCAGCACATTCTTCCGCCGGCGGATCAGTTTTCTGCTATCGCTTCGTACAGGCTCAAAGTTTTGTATTACTTGGATCCGGAAGCTCAAGTAAGTCGTTGAAAAAGTTCAATGACAAACTTTGCTCAAACAACAGAGTGGCTTCTTTAATCAAGTGGAAAATGTTTGGAACTGATCGGGAGGTCATCGTTTCAAAAAGGGTTTGGTAAACAATCGGTGGACACGTTGCTTGACACCGTTTCGCTTTTGACACAAAATCTTCATCAGGTCATGGTTACAAGGTTGGCCGAGTTCTAAAGCAGACGCAGAACCCATCAGTAAGTCTCCTTCTAACAGCAGGTTAAATCGGTGTTAGGTGTCGGCTAGGAGTTTTTTCTAGCTAGTATGCTGAACCAGAGTTGCATCGATAGTCTAGGGTTCTGGCTTTTCTGGTTCACAGCACTTTATTTGGAAATTCCTCTTGAGTGTTATTTACGATCCGTATTGGTGAGTTAGTGCTACGATTGATATACATCCCCACGACATCCAGCTTTATGCTCTGTATTTTGTTTACACTGAGATGCCTGGCGATTTCCATCGCCTCAGCTATCAGTTGCTATGGTATGAGTCGTAGACGCCGCTCGAAATTTCCTAATTCTCTGAAGCTATTCTCTACGGTGTGCCTAGTGGTTCCCCAACATCGCCCGGTCTCTGACCAACGCCCGATAGTCATCTGCGTTTCTTGGTGATCTTTTTGATCTCCTCATGTGCTTGCCAATGCCGGTCACCTGAGTTCACTACGTTCACTGGTGTAAGACAAGGCTGCTCTCTCTCTCACCATTCCTCTTCATATTTTTTTATTGATGTGCTGCTTGATATTTCATCGTCATAATCATCATCATCAAAGACAGCAACATCAGTGTTGACACTGATGCTTCACTGCCGTACAACCATAAGGTTCGTCTAATTATATTTAAATCCCTAGAGTGAAAAGAAGAGAAAAATGGTGGGTGAGGGAGAGGACCTAGTGCTGGCCTATGTCAAGTGTTCTGAGGTGCCTACACCTCCAAGCGCTCAATCAGACAGTCTGGAATGAAACTAACAGCACGAACGGCACTGACATGATCGGCCGCAACCTCTTGCAATGTCTCCAGCCAAGCATAGGCAGGGTCACGGAGACCCCATCCTAGAAGGCGTACAACACCAATAACACCCAAACTCTTCGTGATCTCTTTCACGCCCTTCTGCCAAGTCATACGTTGTCCACCTCGCGGTTTGCGCCATCCTGAAGGAGGCACGGAGAACAACACTCGTCTCGGTAGACGGTGTTTCGGCATGCGTAGCACATGACCGAGCCATCGTAGTCGGTGGTGCTGGATGTTTTCCCCGATTGAAGTACCTGCAGCACAACCAAATACCCGTTTTCTAATCACCTCGTTACTAACACGCTGACGCCATCCAAAACCAGCCACGCTTCTGAGGCATCGGTGGTCGAAAACCTGAAGACGCCTCACATCATCTGTCCGCAGAGGCCATGTCTCGCACCCATACAACAACACAGCCCTTACTGTAGCCTGATACACATGACCCTTAAGATCTAGTGAGATGCCTCTTTGACGCGACAAGTGACGCAAATTAGCAAACGTGATTCGAGCCTTTGAGATTCTTGCACTGACTTCATCAGACACACTTCCGTCAGAGCTAATACAACTACTGAAGTATGTAAAATTTCCCACAATCTCCAGTGATTCTCCTTGAATTGTAAGGGATATGTTCGGAGACTGCACGTTCTGAAGCATGACTTTGCACTTTGAAGGTGCAAGGCGCATGCCACATACTTTGAGTATGCGGATGATATTGCTCTCCTTGGTTCAGATCCTTCAAAAATGCAAACCATTCTAGATAAACTAAAGAATTCTGACGCATGGTTTGGCATGCGCTTCGCACCTGCTAAGTGCTGCTACAAGATTTGGTAGGATCAAACCCAAACCTCTTGCTTGCAGGTAGGCCAATCCACGTGACAGGTAAATTTGTTTACCCGGGCAGTTGTATAAGTTCCGGTGGACTGGTTGAAGATGAGATTACTGCTCGAATCGGGAAGGCCTGGGCAGCTTTTGCCAATCTCCGACGACGATGGCGTTAACCTGACCTCAGTTTGTCTACCAAGAGCAGAGTTTACACTGCGGCAGTGCTATGCATTCTGCTTTAAGAATCAGAGGACACACCAAAGCTGTCCGTGTTTGACCATCGGTGTCTCCGAAGCACTGGTCGGGTATGGTGGGAACATCGGATTAGCAATACTGAAGTGTGACAGATGATCCCAGGAAGAAGGAACTCTTTCGCGATAGTTGAATTACGCTCCATAGGTTACACTAGTTGGGACATGTACTCCACATGCCAGAAGACCGTCTGCCTCGCAGAGCTCTTTTTGCCCAGTCTATGCTGAATGGAAGCGACCGGCAAATGGATAATATATGACCTGGCAACCAAGTGTGAAAACGCTAACCAGTAAACTGCCGTCTCCCTGGATGGGAACCCCGGGACTCGAATCACCAGTGATTAATGACACTGTCAGACATGGCCAATCCTGCAGTCAGTGGCGCTCGTACATCAAAGCTATCGCCTTCAGTGCGTAGCCGGCCAGCTTTCTGAACTAACTGATCATGTCATCGCCTCCAATGATTGGCTATGTCTCCCCCGCTGTACTATTTTTCGGTGGCCGAAACTGTAGCAGTGGGAAGTAACATACCCTTTATAGCTGGTGAACCAACTGACTGATTGAGCAGAACCGGTGTGCAGCTCCCTATCTGCTTGCTCTAGACAGACCTTAGTGCGACTGTTTCACTGAGTCCTAGTCATTTCAACCAAAACTGAGGATACTGGACATCACATGTCTAGATCTTGTTCCTTAGAGCAACATATAATTCAGAAATGGGAAGGGGGCGATTTCGTGCAATCTCACGGAAATTTCAAGTTGTATATGTTTCTCACGGGGTATATATGTACAGCTAGAACCTCTGCCGATTGCGTTACACGCAGTTCACCACCACGCTATCTCTACTCGTTTGCTGCACTTGTGGTGGTTTCATCAGGAAGTTGGGTGAACCCATTTTTGTGTGTTTAACTTATACAGATCGATCTCCCCTGTACTTGATGAGAACATCAGATCGCTAGTGCCGAATTTTCTCGATCGATTTATTAGGTGCTTTAACTCTATGGTTTGTGCTGGCTTGGTCACTTCTTTCACGTACCTGGTCCCCTGAAGAGGTAGAGCAGAAACGATGTGGGGTGGGTGGCAGAGTTTATTGCATAACTTGGAAGTTAAGTGTGAAGGCAGTAACCAATGAACTCACCTCTGATGGTAGCTTCTGTAGGACCTTCAGTCAGTACACATCTTGCTTAGGGACGCTGGTGAATTGGACTCAGTAAGGTACCCAATAGAGTGTCCCTTTCAATCAAAGCTCACTGTTATGATCTCCCCATCAACGAGAAAACACCCATCGTCTCTACGGGGTTTGCAACCGGTGATGCTACTGAGGCAAATTAACAACTGAGCTAAGTTTGATTGATTAGTTTGCCTATTGGTGAAGGCATACACCTGTATATCTCAGAAGCGAAAAGATTGTATTCAAAACATACTTGATTTGTATACATTTTGGTTACAATTCTCCTTTCCCATGACCCAGTCTATCGCCCGTTCCCTCATGCCTTCGGATCGTCTGATTGAGCAGGCTGCGCGTAAGGCTGAATGCTCTACTCAAAAGGTGAAACCCAGAGATTTTCTTCACCAGCTAGTCCGCTGGTTCAAGGAAGAATTTTTCAGATGGGCTGGAGATTTTTATTGTGACATCTGTGGAGTAAGTTCTTCGCTCCGTTTCCTCGTCAAAATTTTCTCGTGTCCGGTGCTGGTTTCCGAACTATCGCGGCTTCCCTCGTTACTCCTACTGGTTGTGTTAGGTTCGTTGTTGATTGCCTTGTAAAAATACGCCTGCTGTCGAGAATCTTGGTCTTCATCTTCCCATTCAAGGTTTGTGGTAAGGTTTGGCTTTTGGTGCCTGTGACCCCTCTCACTTGGTCAAATTTCATTCTTCGGTGTGTATCAGTTTTGCTGTCCTGGTGAGAACCTGTGATCCCATATGTGAATTTTGATGGCCCGGAATGGGGTCTCGCAGAGAAGTGATGCTAATTCGTCTACGAGATTTGCAAACCTTGCTTGGTAGTAGATGCAACGAAACTCATTATAGTACATGTTGACTCCACCGGTCGTTTCAGAGTTGGACGCTATCAGGGAGGTACTAAACCAGTTAAAAATGCTGGGTAGAACGCCAAGAAGGACCGACTAAAGGTAGTATCCTCTGAGAATAGACTGTCCAGAGATCTAATGACTGTTTGTCTTGATGCATTATCTACATCGTTTGTGGTGTGTGGAGAATCATTCTGATTTATCGACATACTTATTTTAAGGTATTTATTTCCTGAGGTGGGGTGTGGTACACAGTTGCCTGAAGTCGGCTGTCGCTGTTGGTCTAAACTGTCAGTCTTTAAGTGTGCTTCGACCGAAATTCGTCACTTCAGCCAAGTGCTAGGCGTAGAATACGGAATACTTTTACTGTCCAGCCCAATTGATCCAGTTAAACTTTGAGTTCGACCCACCCTTCGAACCTGATAAGCCCCTGCTCCGTCTGCCCTTGACACTGCTCAACAGGAAACGCATATTTACGTTTGTGCTACTGTCTGTCAGTCATAGAAATCGGGATACCAGCCACAGCGACTTTCGCGGAAGAATTTAAATTTTATCTGGAAGAGATGCCGATGGGTGTGTAACTTCATCTCTCCATTTTTCGGAACAGTTTAAAGCAGCAGGCACACGACCCAACGACCCAAGCCCTTCCTGGGAGGTGCATACAACGGCCGTCTTGCGCTGGGTAACTCTTCCATAAGATGCCACTTTAGATTTCCTTCTGTCAGTGAAGGCAATCAATGGCAAAAAGCCGAGAAGCACCATACAACTGTTTCATCCTTATGGTGACGAAACTGAGAGTTTCGAACCGGCGACCTTCCGGCCAGTGCTGTAATACTTGACATTTCGGCCACGAGCGATAGTGTGATTAGCTGTCAGTTAGATAGACAGAATCGGTCATACTTCGATCACAGAATCCAAATCACTTGATGACCTATTGATTAGGCCTTGGAGTGACAACTACTCAGTTGGAAGTTTCACTCATCATGTGAAATTATTGTTCCTCTGAGTCACGATCGATCGATTGAGTGGATTTGGTACTTGTCAATTAAGGTTTGGTTTTGTCAGTGATGACAATCAATACGGAAATGCTGTTAAGCACAGCTGTTTTATCCTTATTGAGATCCACAAATAGTGTCCCTGTGACGAAACTGAGAGAGTTAGGAACTAGTGACCTTGCGGTTGATGTTTTGGATTTCTCCAGCTCTATTTTGTGTGTGTTTCTGTCGTTGTCGCCCATCCTCCTAGCTTTTGTATCCTTAGTTTGTCGTTCGTAGCCCGTTTCTAATGACGGCTCCCGAGAGAGTGCTGGCTCTGCTTAGTACGAATTCCTTCTTGACTCTACAATATTTTCTGGTATTTTATCGAGCTTCCTGGTTAATTAAGGTTACCTGGCACTGGGGCACCGCAGCAACAGTGCTAGGTGTGATCTCGAACGGGTGTACACAACATAAAGAGTAGTCTACTGCCTAGTTTGGACATACTTTAAGGGTATGGCATCACTCAGTCACCTTTTAGAATGTGACGGTCTTCCTTCTGGTGTTGGGCTTCCCTATTTCTTAATTTAGGCGGTTTTTTAATGAAAATGAAACCGATATACCATTTAGGGTGATCCAAAAGACTTGTGAGCCCAAAGTATTGGTATGCCTCTGACTGATGGACCGCCAATATTCCTTCGGAATTAGTTAGACTAGCTGGTTTCTTTCAGGGAAGCTAATCACCCATAATCCTACGTCATGTGACATTCACTGTCGTCTTTCTTTCTTGGTGTCAATGCACCGGACGAATTATGTCAGAACGGGAAAGCAGAATTGTATTAGCAGCTACGGGTCCGTTTCCACTGTATGATTTTCCATGACCTATGGATTCGAAGGTTACCAATTTATTTTATAGTACGTTCATATATATTAGTGTCGGTTAGCTGCGCATCATACGTGATTGGAAGTCACAGTCCGAAGAATCGGTGAAATCGACGAACCGCTATGTTGGAGCTGTTTTTGGCACATTGCAAATTTGCCTAACCAAGTCAACCCCAAACAATCTATCGCTGGGTGAGTCGTGCAGTAAATCATTCACAAGACATGCTAAAATCCAAAATAGGCATGCGGCAGTCGCCAGACAAGCTGAATTTCGTGTCTATTTCAATTCTTCGAATGCGTTACATTTGGTGTCGTGCACTCAGAACATGTTGTGGTCACCGCAACCCAGCCAACCCAGGCTTTACTTGATTGGATCTCTAGGGTTAAATTCATATTTACCTTTTTTCCAACGCCCAGACTTCTCTTCGGAAATCATTGGGGGCTTGGGGAAGTGGTTTCCCACTGTGAATCGACTTGCCATTTGTGGAGCCGTACGCGAGAATATATATATATATATCCTTCCGTCTTGTCTGTCGTTTTCAGGCCAAAATGAAATTAGCAGAAATTACATCTCCTTGGGGCTCTGAAATTGAAGGTGATCCTCACACAGTGGAGGTCTTTCGCTGTCCTTCTGGCCACTCTGTCAAACGGTTTCCTCGGTACAACAACCCGAAAGTGCTACTGCAAACGCGCGTTGGTCGATGTGGTGAATGGGCCAACTGTTTTACCATGTTTCTTGTGTCCGCTCGTCGCCCCTTGAACATGGATGGAGGGCGAGCATGGTTTCCCGCATGCCGCTTCATTTCCGATATGACTGATCATGTATGGTGCGAAATGTGAGTGAAGTGTAGTGTTTCGGTTCATGTCGTCGCAGGTTTTTCTGTTGGGCGGCACTAACTACTTTCTTAGCCCCTCATTGTAGCCAGATGTCTCACTGACAGTGTACTGCAACAACTCGTTACTGGGGGTCACCTTCGAGCACATTGGGAGGGGGGCGCTGCAGGAATTCCCTTGCTTGTTTCGATCCCTTCTCGAGAAAATATACATAGTTGAACAGGGACCACTTTCTGCTCCCCAAAATGGTCGATTCACGCCCAATCCGTAGGTGAAGTTAATTCACGCACAAACAGCTGGTACCAAGCTCGGCGAGCCCAGGCCACCAATATTTCGACGAATGCTGTCAGTCATCCTGCTACACTTGCTGAATTGACAGATTTTAAGAAGTGGTTTACTATTGTAGGTTTTTTTTCAATTTTTACACCTCAGCGTCGCAAACAAAAGCCTTAAAGCTTAACCTTTACACAAATCCACGTAGTACTTAGGATTTCTAACCGTGCTCCACTCTCTAAGAGGGACTTCTTTGAAGAGAAGGTATTGTTTAAAAGTTTCGCGTGACCAGAGTACACTTTGGGTGCTTTCACTGGAGGATGTACTTAAAGGTTACGTTGCACAATGTCGTGTTAGCCATGAAGCCTTGGTGCTATTTTCAGATGATTTTTTTTCCGGATTTTCTTTTTGTTTGTGAGGTAAAGACTGTGTCTTTTCAGGTGTATTACCGTTAGTTATGGGATTCCAGACATTACCTACAGCCACGAACTTCTCATCATTGTGATTCAGTCGATCAGCCTGTCACGTAAGGCTTACTTCAGTTTATCCGTTGTCAATTCCCCTTTTTTCTCTGCTCATTCTAGCTGGTTAGAAGACTCCGATTCGGGAACCTATCGTTGGGTACATTGCGACCCTGCCGGTGAGATCGATCAACCTCTTCTCTATGAATGTGGTTGGGGCAAGAAGCTCCACTACGTATTTGCTTACACCATCCCCCCACCCTGCTTTCAATTTACTGACCCTCAATCTCTTCAGGCGGTCGACATTCAGGACGTGACCTGGAGGTATACAAGAGATTTTAAGGAAGTGAGTGGATGGCCTTTAAATGCGTCATGGAGTCTCTTTTTGACAATGTAACTAAATCTATTGTTAAACTGGAGACGCTGCCTATACGCGGTGAGAAGACATCCGTTTGGCACTTGGCTACACTAACGCAGTACGTTACCAGAAAACCCCGTCTAGTGTCTACTTCTTGCACACTGCAAACTAAACGCGAACGAAAGCCCTATTTCGAAGAAAAGAATAAAAGTAGATGGGGAAGGAACTTGTTAATGGCCTACCACAATCATTTCGAGGTGCCATTCAGACAATTTGTATAGAAACTGACGACAGGAACACCACTGACACCGATTAGCAGCCATATCATGCAGCGTCTCCAACCAGGCACAGTGGGGATCACCTGGTCCCCATCCTGGAAGGCGAGTCGTGGCGACAACACCCAGACGTTTCGTAATCTCTTTCATACGCCTCTGCTAGGTCAAAGATTGTCCACCCCTCTGCTTTCGTCACTCTGAAATGGGCACGGAAAAGATTATTCGGCGTGCGCAATACCTGGCCTAATCACCGCAGCTTTCGGCGCTGGACAGTTCTGGATTGATGTCCCCGTTGCACAACCGAAGACTCATCTTCAAGGACAAGCGCTGCTTTCCTTAGCCATAACTCGCATGAAATTCGCTTTTGTTTTAATTGGTGTTCTGTCAGTTGTAGGTTATGGGCAAGCTCCTACTACCTCAGTGGAAATCCCGACGTTCTAAGTTGGATGCACAGTAGTGAAATTCACTGCTTCTCTTACTCAGTCCCCTGATCGAACAGAAGAGGCTTCCATTCGGGATCAGAGATTCTGAGGAGGCTTTGCCATGGTTTGCCGTAGCCATTCGCATTATTCGGGTAATCACCATGACACTGTTATGTATTCGAGTGACTACTTTGATGTTTTTTTCTATACTCTGAACACATCACATCTAACCAAGTCAAACAAAAACTGGTGACGGGAGCATACGAAGTTAGTCCTGGTTGGCGTAGGAAATGCTGCGGGGGTGTAGATTTCTGGATTATACCGGTTCATATTTAGGAGTACAAAAAACGTACGAAGCATTATCCCGGTTGGTGTGTTGGTTTGTGTGTTCCAAATAATTCGTTTCTCCTTCATAACTATTTCGGCAGTAATGGTCCGACACTCGCATACTTTCCGCAAGATTTGGGGCGCGTTATTGATTGTTTGTTTGCTTATTCATGTGGCTGCTGTATGGTAGAATACCAACTCATGTTCGATAACTTTTGTCCTATACTTGTCGTATAGTCTAATCCTATATCCAGGAGAAGGGTTTGTTGTTTGGTATCATTGACGGGGTATCTAAGCGTTCAGCTGCAGAGTTTCGTCAGTCTCATTCATAAAGTTGCTGTTTGCTTGGAAGTCTTCTTATAGATAGAGTCCTGTATTGGGGTAAGCTCATTCTGCAGCTCAAAAGAATTTTGTGTTTTTCTAGATCCTACCTCGTCGCAAACTTTTTCCCGAAGGAAATCTGGCTGCCTACCTGGTCAACATTCACCTAACTGCAGTTGCTGCCTGGACCATGAAGGGTTATTTGGTCCCGGGAGATAATGCTCAGAATCCCTTCTCAATGCGTCAGATAATACGCGAACTGTGCTCCTTCTTCAAACCTGCCAAAGCACCGGAGCAGCCGTTGCCTGGGCGCAGAACCGGTCCATTAGAGTGGCGGCGCGCTCGTGGTGAATTGGGGCCGGGTGGTGTGTTAGCAGAACCCAGTTGGGAGGGGTAAGTGATCCATACTCAATTGTTTGGTCATCTTTTTAAACACCACTTCATTTGTTTAATTGTTGGAATGTGCTGACTGAACTATCCTGAAGGCACTTTCGCCTAGCCGGACCAAAGGGGACTTACTTAATGCGACTTAGTCTTATTGCGGTCTACGTCTTGGACTGTAACCTGGATGCCACAAAATATGGGAGTTCATTTAATTATACTCCATCGGAACATGACGGGGTCACCTGTTGGTTTAATCACAGCAGTAAGCAAGTAAAGTCATGGTCGAGCATAGTTTGATAATATTGTGGATCCAGTGACATTTGGCTTTTCTGTGTTGTGTCGGATTGGACTCAGGACAACTTCCTTTCGGATATTGGTCACTGTACTGGTGGTTCTCGTGCTTCATTGTTGACTGTTAACCGAAGTGATGCACCTATCCAGAAATATCTCCTTTTCGGAAGGTGTGTCTAAGCATGCTGTATTTAGTACACCTCCCTAGGTGTGGGTGGTGTATTCCCACTGGATTTGAGGGTCACCTGTTAGGTTGCTACCACATGCCCCATACTGATCACTGTGCTCCCAAACGTCTCACTTTTGTGGTCTCCTTGTTATCCGTGACTGTATTGCTCGAACCAGAGTCCTTGAAAGTTTCGAAAATTGACGCTGTTTTCGGTTACAAAATACGTGGCACAAGCTTCGCATACACTCGCTGCTCCCCAGGTTTGTCACCGTCTTGGAACACCTGGTCAGATGAAGCTACGTGAGTTTGGCTGCGCAAGGTTGCGCTGACCAAGATAGTATAGTACGAATGGTCGTAACCTATGACCGGTTTATTGAGCTAATTCCAGTGAAAGGAGAAACGCCATTCGCTGCGAAGTTGTTTATTGGCAAATAAGAACTAAGCGCTTAAGCGGTTTGAATGTCAAACAATAATGAAGGAAGACTTTTCAGCAACCTTGCGAGTAGTTTCTTTTCATGAAAGTAATGAAAGAACACTGCACAGCGGTTCCGTAATTTCCGTAGTAACGTTCACCTTGCATCAGATGTGGGGGCGGAGCTTGGATACCAGACTAGACACTACACTGTATGTTTCATCAGTGGTATGCATCGTTGCGCCAGTAGTGAGTAGTGGGCCGCACGAACCGACTTGACAGTGTTGTTCTTGGTTATCAGCCAGCTACCTTTGAACCACCGGCCCTTACACACCTACACTTTTTCTACTTTCCGATTTATCCGAAATAGCTCAGTGGTTAGGGCGCGAGATTACTGAGAGCAAGTTTCTTGATTCGAACTCAACTTCAGAATCTCGACTGCTCTTGTCTAGGTTGGGATAACCTGGAAGTATCTCGGCCCTCGCGCTTCCTTCAAGTGACATGGCAGCTAGGCACCGAAATGATGTTACAGCTGGACGATTTCTATATCAGTCTGGCCGACTGCACTCGCAACTCGTTGCCACTCAGCAATACAACACTGGTGACGACAGTAGGACCACAACAAATTTGAGGGCGAATGACGTCTATGTTTAAAACTGGTCACCCAACTGATCCTCTGCCGCTGTCTTGCGCTGATGTGGCCCCAGCTCCTTACCTATGGAAATTCTGTCTTGTACTTGAGAAGAAACTTTTCTGGGTTAATCACACCAAAACAAATACTTTCTCCTTTGTTTCTCTTCTGTTTATGATCCAGCGATAATATTGTTCTTGAGCCTTCCACCGGAGAGTTGAACAGTGGCATGTTCTACCTCAGATACAACTCCGCCTTAGACATTTATCAGCGGCCTTGTTTGAATGACGAGGAAAGTACCTGGACCGGTCAGTCTTCGAAGAATTCGGATGAATTGATCAAACATGCTACGGAGGCTGGGCTTTTCGGCTGGCGTTCCGTGGCCAGTAAATGGCGAAATATGGAGAGAAAGGTAAAATACTGTGGAACTTATGGTAGTCCCTACTGCTTTAGACTCATCATCATCATCATCATCTGTTGGCACTCGACCACCTGAACGAAGGAACCACTCACGAAGTGCATAAGTTTTAGGAAAAATCAACCAAACGTCCGGTTTCAATATATGGATATTTCAAACCCATACAACAGAGGATTATTGCATCGGGGTGCAGAATATGTTAATCCCTATTGCATATCCCACCGATCGCTCCGTCAGCTAGTTGACTGAATGGTTAAATCGATAATTTTCTCAGTTTGGCTTTCTGTGTGCCTACGGCCGCCTTTGGTAGGCGCACAGAAGGGTCACTTTAAATGCATTCACGCAGCGATCGCAGAATTTTCCACAAAGTCTCGCCATACTTCTGGGAATGTGAAGTGCAACGTCGAATCATAAGCGCTCGGTTCTGATTAACTCATTTTCTAACCATTCACGGTCTGGAACGATATGTTCGCTAGTTATACCTCATTTCGAACCCACTGTTTATTTGTATGAGTTGTACGAGATGGCTCAGTGGTTAGAGCGCTAATTTACTGACCGGAAGATCCGTGGTTCGAACCCGACCTCTGCATCTCGGCTTTCCCTGTCTAGGCTCGGGCAACCTGGCAGTATCCCAGCCCTCGTACTTCCTTCGGGTGGCATGGCAGCTAGCCACCGAAAGGGTTTTACAGCCAAACGATTACTAAATTGTTTTTTTTAAAGCAGATGCGTTGGCTCAATAAGGGTTCTTTTACAAAACGGGTGACCTTGAGTTCCATTCAGAATACTTCCGTTCGTTGTGATCCCACACTGTATACGGCAACTTGGGTGTGATCCATTATTCGTTCCTCAACTAATATTGGGGTGTATGGCTCAGTGTTCTAAGGTTTTTCTTTGCTGGTGAAAAAACCGGCTGCATGATGCGCAGGACCTTCAGTTGGACTTTTTTGAGTGAAATACTCAGTACAAAGCACTTCATACTTGGTATGATATCGTTAAACGACAATCAAGGTCAGAATGTAGTGAAGTGGGTTTCGATTAGTTCGTTGGCAGTGTAGATAATGATGTGCGATTTCCGAAACCTCCACTAAAACGAAATTTGGTGTTCTCATCCAAGAGCATATAACTCGCCTTGATTCACTTGACTACGGGTCTGTTTTCTGTCCCAAAGTCTAGTTTTTTTATTATGCAGGCCATTTTAGTTCGTTGTCTTGCTAACACTTTGAAATCGAACGCTTTATTTAAGTGGAGGACAAATAATGGAAATCGGTGCGACAATTTAGTTTGGAAATTGATGCAGTAGGATCCCATCGGAGCGGATGGACGCCCGAATAGCCGTTGTTTTTTTAACAGAAATTTCGTGAGTACTTTCCAGCCTCGACCATACTTTCGTGGCTGGCGCGATCACATCCCCGCAGAAAATAGTTGGTTTCGTCCTACATCTCGTTTTGAATTTATGTAATAACTGCTTACCGCATGCACTGTCTTCTGGTTTTCATCTGGATCTCATCATTTCCTCTACTCAGGTGGAACATGACTGGAAGATGGTCTATTTAGCCCGTGAAGAAGGAAGTCCAGCTCATCATGAGGGCATCATCGAGTGGAAGCTGCGTGTTCCTTCAGAGGAGTATGTTATTGGAAAGGTAGTGTCTGTTATTGCTTTACGTATTGTTTTTAAACCTTAGTCTCGAAAATTACCACCCAGATTGGTTTGGTCCTCTTACGATCACCGCCTCGGGATACTGGTGGAATACACCAGATCGGTGACTACTCATGAGTAGTTCTTGAAGGTGAAATCCTTTTGAGCCGCAGGGTTAGGGCAGTAGTAGTTTTTACAGCTTGGGAACATTTATGGCCCTATCCGATTCGCAGCCCACGATTGGACCTGTGGGCTACCTGGGAGCTTGTCAAATGATTTTCCACACTAACTACCTTCATGGGAATGAGTAGTCAAACCATGCCGTCAATTAATCCCCCAACGGGCTTACATGTCAATACCAGGTGTGTCCCAAAATAGCGCTGTTGTCTTCTCCCGAGGAAGGACTGGTTAAGGAAAAAGTTTACTCTGATCACCCAGCGGTTAGCTGTTATCGCCGGTGGTCGAAATATTTTTAAAGCCAAGGAGTCCGGTGTCGTTCAGGTGTTCGTCAGTACAACCCCTTCTACCTTTCCTTTCCAAGCTTGTTTTGACTATGGAGTAAACGTCCCATGTGTCTTCAACCTCTGGCATGCCTCCTCTGGGAAGGTCTTCAAATTTAGGACTTTTCGGGTTCATTTTAATTAGCCCGTCGGCAGTGCATCCAGTACTGCCTTATTGTTGCATAGCCTGGCTGCTATGCGTTGAAAATGAAATGAGAATAGCAATAGAATGGGGCGTGATGGCTCAAGTGGTTAGAGCACGAATTTACTGACCGGAAGGTCCGTGGTTCGAACCCGCCCTCTGCCTTCCCCTGTGTAGGCTTGGGCAACCTGGCAGTATCCCAGACGTCGTGCTTCCTTCGGGTGGCACGCAGCTAGGCACCGAAAGGGTGTTACAGCTGAACGAGAATAGCACAATTGCCGAATTAGTCCATTTCGTATTGTTTTTAGCTGCAAAACTTTTTGCCTGGCCGGACCAATGAAACAGTAGTAATCGCGAGTCAGTGCGGAAGCGAGATACTTTGTATACGTAACGAACGTTCATCACGTATGGACGGGTTATTTGTTTATTTAAGCCAAATCAAAGTATGAAACGATGATGTAGGACTGTTTGCAGCTGTAAACTTTCCTCCTTCATCCAGTGAACTGGACGGTTCTCTAATTTCCGCCCTTTGATCGCCGTTGTGGTAGATTTTAACTTCCTATCGTTAGAGGCAAATTCTACACCAGGCTCATGTTAAAACCTCACCTGTAGGATCTAAATAGTGGCCACCCACATGTAACCATGTCCGCACACTGACCAGATTCCGGAGGATAGTCCCTTAATTCAATGTGCTCTCGTGTAAATCGGTCACACAATGCCCGCATTCAACCACTCATGTTACATGTTTTACGCAACTAGAACAAATACATACCGCTATCTCCGACTTTATTTGGATAGAAACAATACATGGGAGCACCTGTGTGCCGATCGAACGAAAGTCGCAAGGACGAGATTTATGTGGAAACCGGGGGCTCTGGTTTCTGCAACCTCTAAAACGAAGTTGGTCTACCCCACCAGTAGAAGCAGAACTACAAAGTGATCAATACACTGACAACATTCAGAGGACTGGAAACATATGTCTGTTTGCAGCGCGATTTGTCCGCGAGGACAAAGCCGGGATTTGAAAGTCAATTTTCTGACGCCAACGAGCCTCCCTATATGCTTCCAGTAAGACACAGAATTCTCAAATTAAATCGAATGGTTAGACAGTGACAGTGGAGGGTGTGGCAGAAGTTGTATGACAGCAGTGCATTTCTGTGTTCCATTTCTGTAAAGTTGAATAGAATCCACCGCATCCTTTTGAAGTAGTTTTTGCCTCAGGGCCTTTGCGAACTTGTTTGTGACGGAATCATCCTTAGATCACACCACATTCACATTGTTCTTCAATAATATTCTGCTTTTAGTAAGCCTGTATGTAGGTGGATGCTTACAAAACAAAAACAAATTCAGTGACCTTGTTGAGAACCGGATGCGCTATTAAATCCGTTTATATTACCATAGCATTTATTGTCCGTTTGCTCCCCCCCCCCCTCAGGTCTCGCTGTTCGCCAATCTTGTTTCACATTCTGTCGACAGTATGGCTCTGTTTACTCTATGTTCTGAGTTTGACACCGAGTCTTCGGAACCGGTAGCTGGTTGTTCTACAGCTCCTGCCCCTAGTGCACCTGCTGGAGGAATCTGTGTTCCTCTCTCTCCCGGCTCAGATCCACTGTTCAGTATCACGCATTTCCAAGGATGTAAACAAATTGCTTTAAAGGGTCGTCTCTGGACAAAGGCTGACTCGGATGGCGAGCGTAATCCGGTCGCTTGGCAACAAGCGCAGTTGTTCCGGCAAAAGGTACACAGTAGTTTCACTTCTGGTTGCCTAACAATTTTACGTCTGGTTCATACCGACGAAATATGATCTATTTATCTATCTATCTATCTGTCTATCTATCTTGAACATAAGGTCGGCTGTAGATGTACAGTTTTATTGTACCGCTTGACTCGAGACATCTCAACATTCTACTTAGGCTTAGAGATTGTTTTGTATTTGTGTGTGGGACGGACGTATGGCACGACATTAAGCAACATGCAGATTATCTTACGTCAGTTTCTTTGTGGTCTGTTTCTTGATTACGTTCGACCCCCTGATTATAAAGAGTTCGTGAGATGTGGCCCAACTATCTAGGGTTCGAATCTAAATCGCGTCACTTTACTCTGGCAGTTTTGTATGAGTCGGATGTCCCGGGTTGTAGCAGTCTACGCTTGGTTTGATGACCTCGTTCGCGAATTTACAGTCCGATTTATGACTTTCCAGGCCACTACAGGCAAATTGCTGGATTCTTGCAGCTAGTCGTGAAATGCCAAGAACAGCGTTGTCATGCGATGTGATGATAATTCTATCGGTCAGTCCTGTCTTCAGCATAATTCTCAGCCACCTGGCCTAATCATTGAGAACGAGGCAAGAACGGAGGTATTTAAACACGAGGGCCCATTCGATGGATGTGTCATGAACTCTTACTCTCGGCTGGGAAACATACGACTGATAGGGGACGTCTGTATTCATGAGCTCCAGCCCACTTAAGGCGCTGTACTTATCGTTGTGATCAAAAGCTGCCACCAGGTTATCCAGATTGTTTGGATTATCATCCAACATAGCGATATTCTCGGTACATTCTGTGTTATAGCTCCGAATATCTGCCCTAGGATGCGTGCCTTGTAGCTCCTGGGACCGTGATAAAGTACCGAATCGATAGCATCGCTTGAGTATAATCAAAGGCCCGAATCACGTTTACTAATTTGCGTCACGCGTGGCATCAAGAAGGGTCCCAAGGGTTGAGTGTACTAGAATACAATTAGAGGTGTATTGTTATATGGTTGCAAGACATGACCTCTGCGGATAGATGGTGTTATGCGTATTCTGGTTTTTGACCACCGATACCTCAGAAGCGCTGCTGGTGTCGGATGCGTCAACGGATTTGTAACGAGGTGATTATAAAACGGGTATTTGGTTGTGCAGCAGGTACTCCAGTCGCGGGAAACGTCCAGTAACATCAACTGCGGTAGCTGGATCAGGTTCTACGCATTCCGATCTAGCAAGACGAGTGTTGTTCTCCGTGCCTCCTTTAGAATGGCGCAAACCGCGAGGTGGACAGCGTATGACTTGGCAGAAAGGTGTGAAAGGAATTACGAAGGGTTTGGGTGTTTTTGGTGTTGTACGCCTTCCACGATGGGGTCCCCGTGACCCGTTCCCCTGCGCGTGACTGGAGACGTTGCAAAAAGTAGCATTTGGTCGATGTCACTGGCGTTCGTGCTGTCAGTTTCTTTCCAGGTTGTTTGACTGAGCGCTTAGTGGTGTAGGCTCCTCAGGATGCTCACAATAGACCATCACCACGTCCATCCCTCACCCGCTCGTTTATCTTCTTTTCACTTTAAGGCTCTGAGTATGATCAAATAAACTTTGTGGTTGTACGGCAGTGAAGCACCAGTGTCAACACTGATGTTGCTGTCTCTGATGATGATGGTGATGTGTATGGGGGATAGGGGTCACTCTCGCGATATTTTGATACAGAAGGTACTTCGTTATACTCTAGGACTGCCGTTTTGATTGAGAAGTAAAAGAGCCTGACCAAGTTGGTGACCTTAAGGAACCTGTCATCAAACGGTATACAGCTCCTTAATGCAGCACAATCAGTTGAGTCAAAAGCGACGTTGTCGTAGAGACCAGTTGTAACTGAGCAGCCGGAAACGTGCGCTTCAGGGCAGTTCTTTTCTTCTCACGTTTTTAGCTACTTGATCGCCTTTCAACTGCAAGCATAGTAGGAGTTTCCTCTTCAAGGTAGCGGTAATCATTTCAGAGGCATGCGGGTTTACTGCAAAGGGCGATGAACCTGTTCAAGTAACCGTTTCTGGTCACCGTCTTTTTCAACAGGGCTTCTTCAGCCAGTTGGTCTGCGGTGGATATGTTTTGCGCTCTCCGGAATGGTGCTTTTACCAAGCCTGACCTGTACGCAGTGAGCGAGTAACTCTTACATTGTGGATACTAACCGCTCCATGTGACTTTACGGTAGACCGTGCGTCGTGAGGTCCCATTCGGTCGTCGAGTCATCTAGGTGGTCCAACATTTCATGCGATTCAACCTCGTGAAACACTTGCAAGTTATGGTGAATGTTACTCATCACTTCGAAAATAAAGTAGAATTGTGACCATGAGTAAAATTTAAAATATCATCCATAAACCACTGGTATAAATAAAGACGCGAGAGACTATCACAGGGTTACTGCTAGTGTTATGCCCCCTCCCCTGGGTTGACCATAGCAACCAGCAAAAAGTTTGTGAGTCGTCTACTCAAAGTGAAAACGAATGTTTCGTGTACAGAGTAGTGTAATTTCCCTAAGAGGTTCAACTGGCACACCTAGTGAGGCATTTTACGTAATAATGTATATAGCGGGACACTAGTAGATAAATAAGAGACAATTCATGGGGACTTAGTGGTAAGCTATCAGGTATTCGGCAAAGCTCAAAGGATTCTTTTAAACAACGGGGTTTAGAAATTTCAGAATGCCAACGGGCAATTTTGTGATAGGTGGCCATAAATCGAGGTGGTCTTTAACAGGTTACCTGTAAGTTGGAATGGGACTGCGTCGTACTTTGCGGATCGACTGGATTTAATGCATAAAATAGCGTTTTGCCGGAACGGTATATAACTGCGAAAACTTTTTTCGTAGCAACAAATCTAGTATGTTTAGTCTTCGCCTACCTTCTATACGAAGACTGTTCATTAGAAGCTGTACGCTCTCTGTTTTGTGGCCTTTGGTCAATTTTTGTTTTCGTTTTCGGCCTTCACTAAAGAATATGCTCCTGTTGTTTTTTAAAATAATTCCAACACGAAATCTCCATTTGTTTTACTTACAACTAGTGCAGATCCAATGGAAGTTTTTCGTCAGCTTATGTTTACCCATTCTACCCTTGTAGCACAACGATTCCGGCGTTTGGTCGCTCGAATGGAAGGTGGAACTAGTCAGGAGGCAGTCAAACCCGGAAGAACCGTAGTGTTCGGTACGGCAGCTCTGGCTTAGTTTATTCTCTTGCGCTATTTTACGTGTCTTGACCGGTTATCCTCTATGTTTCCTCTTATCCCGTCGAACTGATTAAGTTTTTGTGATCAACCATACCTATTTTTACCCGTTGCTATGCATTACTGGATTTTCTCTCTGTCGACTTGGGAAACTGAGGGAAAAAACACCCGATACTCAGTGCTTGCTATCAGACTGTGACGAGTTTGATCTGCCACCCGCACAAATTGTTTTGTATTAAGCAAGGGTGAATTTTGTTGAACTTGGTACTACCTTCGAAGAACACAACGATATTCATGGTATTTCTCCTGGTCACCTTCAACCATCGCCGTGGACGTCCTGCCGATTCATCAATTTTCGATTGGTGTTTGTCTACCAGTGTACATATGGTGGGCTCATTGGCCTGTCACATCGAACAGCACCGGTAGAAACCCGCGCACGGTGGTTGATGCCACATACGGTTTGCACTGAGCCGCATTTGCACCCATCTGAACGTCCTGTACCCGGGAACAAGCGAATGAGACCCGAGGCTGAACATGAGGACCTAGTTCTTCGGTCATCAGCATGCTCATCTGGTGGCCCATAATTGCCAACCCAAGTGGGCACAACTGAACAGTTGAACACCATGCTGCATACAAAGGGACATTTTGTGGCGCACACCTCTCATAGCTAGGTATCGTTCGGCTGCGTCTCTGTCGATGGCCACAGAGAGTCACGGTTATTAGTGCAGTCTTTCTTAAGATGGATGCACAGAATGCACGTAGATGGAATCTCAACTCAAGTACGATATAATAGAGCGTAGATTTGAGGTGGCAGTGGAAAAACTGCTCAGCCTGGTAACCAAACCATAGCCTCCGTCAGAAAGCGTTGTCGGTATCCTTAGGTTAGGGTAGTGGAAAACCAAACTGTTGATACTCAGAGTATGCAAAATGTTGTCTGGTGACCCACATTACTCATGAGATGCTCGCTACGCACATGCATATGGTCAGGTGATGTTCGGTTTGATCAATACAGCGATGGTTATGGAAAATCACTTCTAGCGCCGCTGTAGATCCGGATTATCTAAGGCATTAACGGCGAAATATGCAGACAAAGATGGAAACAGCCTATCAGTTGAACCAAACGGTGTCCGTTCGGATAGACTGGGGGCTGCTTTACTAATCAGCCGAACCCAGCATTGGTCCTCATGACGTTCTGTATTTAGCCATGATTAGATTTGATTCCGTTCACAAGATGGTGATCATTGAAGGTCACTCCGAGGACCATCCCGGGCTTCACACATCGAATTACTCAGTGTGTTAAGCTGCTTTCGTATATTTTGGTCTGTACGGTGATTGTTACGGAAAGTCACTTCTGGCACCGCCACAGGCTCAGCTATCTGGTGACCTCGGAAAGCTGGAGCTGATCTGGTAAACTTTATCCGTGTAGTTTCTCTCCCTGTCGTTCTGTTTTACGCTTCTACTTCACGAGATCCACCTCAGCAGCCTTCAGACTTTCGACCAAAGTATCCAAATATCGACGCTTTTGTTTGCCAGGATTCCGTTTCTTCGTTTTCGGCTATCCATAAAGAAGCTCCTTCGGAATCCTGTTAGGTTCCATTTGGCAAACATTCCAGCCACCGTAGACGGCTGAATTTGATCATGGCCTCTATTCCATCACAACGAGCCCGTGTCTGGCACTCCTTCAGACTAGTGAACGCGAAGTATCTGCCTCATGGGGTGCATATGGAGGCTGTTCGGGTATCGGAAGTTGCCGTGCTACATGGTGAGTGTTTCAGTGCCATGCCGGAGGACGGATCGAACCATCGTCTTGTAGACATGCAACGTGGTTTCCATTTACAGGCTTCGGTTCCTGTACACCCTTTTCTCAAATGTGTCTAAAGCCAACACTGGATCTCAGGTGATTGTAGACGAATAATGTGCTTCCGGGGCAGTAGCAGCTCGTGTAGTAGTCCACACTCTCTGTCCCATTGTTGCTGAGCAGAAGTGTTAGGGGCTCCCCATGGCACAGTATGCTGTAGAACGGAAGTCCTCACGTTGGTGTCCATGTCAAACTGTGCAGCAGCACTTCTCAGCTAGAAGCTGCAATCCATCACCTTTAACTGATCTGAACGCTACTGTCAGCGGGCTGGATGGATTAAAGTCAGAGCCGAGGCTAGTACATTAACCTGACTTTCGGAAAATCTAAGACGGCTTGCGTCGATTTTTATGCGCTCGTTGATGCTGCTGGCGTTTAAACTTCGTTGGAACAAGCTGATAGTCTGGTCCACAGTCGGCTCCTCTCATCTTCCGGGTGATTTAAACCCACTGAACGTCTCGCCGGCGATCGATAACGTAATCGAGCAGGCGAGAATGGCCGCTACATGAGTGTTTCCATAGAAAGATATTTTGCTGTTCGAGGCAAAATCTGTTGATGATAGCAAGCTCGTGAATAACGCAATCTGAAAGGTTTGTAACCGTCGACGGTTACAGTCAAGATACCATGGTGTCCGAGAATGCCTGGCCACAGAGAGTGATCTTGACCGACACGTACAATGAGGTCTCTCAACAGAGTATCTTATTTTCGGAAGTTGTTTTTGTGATCATCTGTAGGACATGTTGCTGGAGTGTATGCTCTGGCCACAGTCACGTGGATTTAGCCTGTAGGCCACAGGTGCAGCGAAGAAATATATGCATTAAGTCAACAGGGTTATATGCCGCGCATTTTCTCGATGCTAGCGGATAGGGCGAAACCGGAACCTTGATTCCGTTTATCTCTTGTCTAGTAGCCGATCTAGTAGAATACGTATTCAGAACCAACCGTGTTTCGCTGAGGGCAGCGATATCGATTCCGTTCCATTGCAAGCAGGGTGATGGGCCTCGTAGGACCCGGCTTGATTCCGCAGTCTTCGGACATTCAACGAGCCAACGGTTGACAGTCTGCTGCGGCAAACTAATCGATTCCGACGTACCTACAAGAGAGAGCAATTGGCGTGGACGGTTCTTTTTATCCCTTGGAGGGCAGGGTTCGACTGCCTGATCTCAGGAGTCCGTGTTTTACACTGTCCACACAGCCTTGGAGTTTTTGCTAGTAGGAATAATTTTCGGCATTTTTCGATCACCATCGGTTAATCCGACTTCAGGCACGGTCAGCCACACAGCGGATCCAGGCCAAACCTTAGGATTCCTTTTTCCACCTCGAGCGGAAAGTCGACGGTGCGCATCCACTAAGTAGTAGTGGTGTAACGGTGGGTACTACTGGTGACGCATGCGAGTAGTATGTGTGTTCTCGTAACTTCGCCTTGATCTAGTGGAAGGTGGGATTTATTACGGAATTTGTGGAACTACTTTGCAGTTTTTGCTTGCAATTGTGCGATATTCAATGAATATCCAGGAGAGTTCAAGAAGACGCGTTCAAGATGAAGACGGATATTCAGTTTCTAAAAACAACGTGCAAATGAGAGTTTAACCTTCCTGTCGAATAGGCTGTAACCGTTTAGTTGGCGTTTTTCTAATAAACAACCCTGCAGCGAAGGGCTTTCCTCCTTACACTTGGTGCCATCGCCAGGATCTAAGGAGGAAAGCCCTTCGCTGCATTGTTTATTAGAAAAACGCCAACTAAACGGTTACAGCCTATTCGACCGGAAGGTTAAACTCTCATTTGCACGTTGTTTTTAAAGACGGCATATTCATCTTCTCGAACGCGTCTTCTTGAACTCTCCTGGATATTCATTGACAATTGCAAGCAAAAACTGCAAAGCAGTTCCACAGATTCCGTAATAAACCGCACCCAATAGACGCGAAGCAGAGTTACGAAAAAACATACTACTCGTATGCCTCATCAGTAGTATCCGCCGTTACAGTAGTAGTTGACGTGACTGTTTCAACTGAAAGTCACTCCTGAGCTGCCTTTGATCCCTGTGCGGCAGCAGAACGACGGTGGCCTCAGTATCTGTTCGAACAACCCATTATGCATGACACTCTAGCCAGCGAACATGCCGGGGCAGTGGTCATAGTCGGATGACTGTAGAGAGCTATCTACCACCTAATTCATGAAACAAAATGCACCGATAACCTGATGACGAATGTCATGGGTTTTTCAGATGATGCGCCAAGTGTAGGTAGAAGCTAAACTGTTCTAGAGTTCCTTGTCCTGTTCCCATAAGGGGCATGGTAGGCTGTCAGCAGACCGTACTCGAAATGCTAGGTTTCTGGATTGAGTGGCCTCCTCTGAAGAGTGTGTGCTATTAGGCATCACATGTCTGAGACATCCTGGCCGGACTATGTTTCTTAGAGTCCTCCCGGAAATGCACTGATAGAACAAAATGCGCGTTTCGTGCTTTGCCACGATCCATCTGGTGATGTTGCAGAATACAGGTTGCTTGATTGCTGTTCGCCGAGCTTGGCAGTTGGATTTCAAACGTTTCATCACCAATTGGGGAGGTATCTTCAGTACGCAGAGCGGAATACTTGACATAGAGGCAAAACTGATGAAAACGGATAACTAAAGTGGCATTACAAATCAGGGGTATCAGTGGTGAACCGCATGGGGCTCGCATAGACTTCCGCTCTGCGTGTGCCCTTGACTCTCAAATACCCACTGAGGTGAACTCGCAAGCGAGTTACTGTTTTCCCTCGACTACTTTCTGTTCACAATGCCTCGTGGATACTTGGTACTTCATTGAGTGAAACTAGCCAGGGAATAGTTCATAAAAACAAGTTTACTTCGTTGCAACCTATATGTTGTTTTTTCCTATATCCTTTGGGGAACACATGATTTCCATCACCAGTTAGCCTGTTATCCTCCAACTGACTCAGGCGTACCACCTTTACTTATATGAGAAGATAACTCATCAGCGACTTTCACTCAATAACACCACAGTTTTGATTTTGAAGGGTGGCCGTTGAGTCTGCGCGCCGCAAACTAGCTGTAGTAGGCTGAACCACTTCCAATAGAACCGGGGAAACGCGGTATCTTTTCGCTTCCCGAGAGGAGTTTGACCGAAAAGGGGTATAGCTGCAATCAATAATGCTTTCACAGGTCACCTGCCTGTATAGTGACTGCACTGGCTTTGAGAAAGCAGGCAAGAGAATTCAGCAGTTTGCGCACTGGTGTTCCGCGATGGATAACTTAGACCCAACAAATGATATCTTCAGCCAAGAGACAAGCATGCAACACTGGAAGAAATGAAGTCTATTGTGCTAGTTTCCGGTACAACAATATAGACCAAGTGGTAGATTTTTTTGTGGCTTTTAACGTTGTGCGGACCAGAAAACTTGACTTGTGTTGGTCTGCGCTCAATCCATCAAGGTCAGAGCCTTTTAAAAAGTCTGGGTTTTCAGAGTCCTTATGACAGCGGATTCACCGCCATTGGGGGGGATATAGTCACTCCCTGCTGAACAGCTCGAAGCGGTTGGATCGCCTCCTGAGATAAGCAGTGCTAAACGAACGTGATCGGGTATGTTTGTTGTAGACTGTTCTGCAATCAGCATGATTAGGAAAAACTGAACTGAGAAATAATTGGATTTGCTGGGACAGACATTCCGTTATGATCATTGTCGATTCTAACGACTTTCCTCAGAGCTCCTAAAAATCTGTCACTGAATTGTGAAAATGTTCATTCAGGCCTGTGGCGATTATGCTTCACCAATACACATACACCGGTTAACGTAAACGAATTCATATCTGTCCAATCGCTGCAGTTGTGTAAAGGATAAACGTACATCTCACTCTCACGCTTGTGTAAACCACAATCTGTTCTCAAGTTACACACATTGGGAGTGTTGGTGAGGATGAACCAAACCCCATGGGATCTTTGCCTGCAGCGCTTCGGAAGTCTACTATTCGGACAGCCTATTCGTAAATATGTATTCGCGACAGGCATGCAAAAAATATGTGGTTCGGGCAATTGCATTAGAGCTCATCCTGTGCGGTTCGAAGCTTGTCTCTCAGGGATTTCCAGACAAAGACTTAACCCTGTAAGCATTATTCGATTATGTACAGTCTGTTGGGTTAAAATATATGTGCCACGTTGAAAACCATATTATTATGGCCGATGGTTGGAAACCTTCCTTCTTGCGAAAGGTGTCTTGTCTAGAATGAACACACATCGTTGGAGTGCACCTAGAACCGGGGATTGGAGATGCGGAATAATGCTATTGTATCGGTCCCTTGAGAGCATGCGGTCAAAAGAGCGTACAAGTTTGTGTGGTTCATTACTGTTGACGATAAGTTGAGTCTTGTGATAAAATAACACAGTTAACGAATCGAGCGAGTTAAAAGCTTGTAACCGATCGATAAATAGTCAGTCTTGAGAATTTTTATAAAATTTTTAGGAATTTTTGGAAAAAGTCTCCCGGAAGTCACTTGAAGTCCAGGAAATAGCCTTTTGATTACCTGTTTTTTTCCCGAGGATTTTTCAATTCTGTAGGGCATGATTTATCTCACTGTTTTGAGCTTCATAGGTGTATTTTACTATTTTGAGGCTATGTTAGTCCGCAACTTAGCCTGCTTGCAATCCAAGTGGTGTGCTTCAGGTTGAAGGGCAGTCTGGCTCCCAAAGCGGTAACTGGTCGTTGGGAGAAGTACAGTATCTCGTACACGTAGCCATGTGTATCATTAGTGTGTGAAGAAAGTTCGATACAAAGTTTGGGCATTAAATATTGGATATTCATGAAACGGTTTGGACCCATTGAAGGCGTGTTCATAAAAAATCCTAGACTGTTGGGCCGCGTCCAGTTTCACTATAAAATGACGAATGCGTAAACAAAACACAAGAAGGCCGAAATTGCGTTTAGGACACCGGAAAATTCGCTGTATCGCCACACCATACGACGTGATCACGTGGCATGGAATTCGTGATTGAAAGATGAGTGACACTGCACCCTGTCTGATGTCGTGGTAATCACAATGCTGATCAGCCGCACGTGACCGGATGGTATAGTCTAATAGCTGTGCGGTTACTGTTTCGAATCTCACTGGAACTTCATGAGATGCACACGGCTGATGAGCCCTAATAAGGATGAAACAGCTGTACAGTACTCTTCGGCTTTTCAGTGTCGGCTGGTTTCACTTACAGGACAATATTTCCATTGGGGCGAGATGGCTCAGTAGTTAGATCGCAAATTTACTGACCGTGGAAGGTCCATGGTTCGAACCCGACCTCTACCTCTCGACTTCCCCTGTCTAGGCTTGGGCAACCTGGCAGTATCCAAGTCCTCGTGCTTCCTTTGGTTGGTATGGCAGGTAGGGACTGAAAGGGTGCTACAACCTAACGCCTTTTTTGGAAATACGAAAGGATCACGAAAACCGTACTCCCCCCAACAACAGTGTTTGTGCCACTGACCGACCGCTACCTCCACTCCACTCCCTAACAAAGCACTAGCGATGTCAGCTGCATTGGTGATGAAACGTTTGTGATTGAATTACCATCACAGTGAATTACTGTCTTTAGAATGATAAGGGTATCACTGGGCCTCAATAATTCATGTGAAAAATCGCAGAAATGATATCAAGTAGGCCAAGGAATTTGCGTGATCTCTACATTTAGGACCCCTCGACTTTGAGTTTCAGTTTCAGGTCACAGGTGATTTAAATTGGGTTGTCATGATCGTCATCGGTAGCACAACCTCAGTGTTCAACGGTAACGCGCTTCACCGCCGTTCAAACACAATTTGTTTGAAAGAATAAAAGTAAATGGAGAAGGGAATTAGTGCTAGGCTATCACAATTATTACGAGGCGTCTGCACCTCCATACATTCATTTAGACACTCTGGATAAGAATTGACAACAGCAACGCCAGAGAGATCGATTAGTGGCCATATTTTGCAGCATTTCCAACCGTGCACAGGGGGTAACACGCGGTCCCTATCTTGGTGGGTAACTCGCACCAACAGTACACGGAGCTTTCCTAATCGGCTCCATATGCATCTATCGGGTCAAAGGTTTGCCATTTCTCTGCTTACAGCACCATGAATTGGGCACGGAAACTAGCACTGTTCGACAAACGGTAATTCAGCGCGCGCACTACACAGCCTAACCACCGCAGCTTCCGGTGCTGCTGGACACCTGTTGCACAACCGCACACTCGTCTTTCAATTGTCCCGTTGCAGATTCTGCGGCACCAGCCTAAACGAACTGTGAACCCCAGAAACAACGGTTGTTTTCCGTACTCATCCTCATGCTTGTATTGGGTATGATAGACAAAAGTGCATGTCATAATTTCACTTCTGGTCTTTTTCCCATTCGTCCAGCTTGTCAAGAGCACTCAGATTACAAAGTCTCAGTGGCTCTGGGCTTCCCCATTCACCCAGGGAGAATTTGCGTTGATTTCGCTCACACCCTCATACGAACTCTATCGATTGGACGTGCGCATATGCTCTGAGCGTTTTTTCAAGTGATGTAGTGTTCCTGGCCTTGTACGGATTGTTGTATTCCGTTCCTATTTGATTGGCATCTACCCACTGGATGGGGGTGGCTTCCTTCAGTTTGCCACTTTGACATCATTGGCAATCTAAACTAACCGCCTGTTCTCCCCTACTCGGAACGAGTTATAACACACCATATTGGGGTTCCAGTTTGGGCCATTCGCACTTTTTTTTGAAAAAAACCCATGTGTTTTAAATGTGGACCTTTTCTAGATTGTGCAACTTTCAAAACCCTTTGTGCACATCCAAGTTGGTGTACCCAACCGCTACTCCACTTATCGAACACTCAGGCAATTCGATAAATCAATATCACTAATCTATAAGTGTCTCAAAAGAACTCTAATTTCACAAGATGAGTGAAACTGTGGTCTAGAAAGTTGTCACTCCTGGGGTCAGCCAATATGTTACCACGTGATATGGTTTCTGTAATCGAAGGATGAGCGGCGCTATATCCTGTCTAAGTGAGAGATTATCACTCTGGTGTCCAGTGGCTCGTGGCCGAACGGTTAAGTACTCAACTGCGGATCGAATGGTCGCAGGTTAGAAATTCCTAACTGGAGTTTCGTAAAATGCTCAGTGGTGACGAATTCCAATAAGGATGAACCAGCTGTAGATTGCCTCTCGGCTTTTTTCAGCATAGAATCGTTTGACTGACAAGACAAAATCTCGATTGGAAGTCGAAAACAACTTACACGTCTGTCTCGCTGGTGTTGTCACAGTTAGATGTGAACATCAAACAACTGAGGAAACCTCGTTTGGGTCGAAATGAAGTGTCCATTTAGCTTTGAGTTTAAGGTGACTCGTGGATTAAGGAGGGTCAAGTTACTTGATAAACAGTAGAGTTAGGAATATGGTCGTGACACAGGCGCACCTCCGGCTCTTTCTGCAAAGCGATATTAATTTCAATAACCGGTAAAATTTATGTATCATTCAGCTGGGAAAAGACGCCAATGTGTTATGTTTGTTTTGATTAGGATGGCCACTTTTTTTCGACATCATGGGAAGCGCGGACATGAGAAACAAACCGGCAGTGATGACAAATATCAACAAATTAGCACAAATTGATCTATATTTTGACAAATGGAGTTCTCATTGACAAATTTTGTCGTGTAAAATCCAATTCATATCCAAACTGTCGAATTAGTGCTCGGCCAATTTCAGCAAATGGTGCATTGATGATGCGGACATTGGACAAGGCAGAAAGGCTCACAATCAGTCCACTTTGGCACAGTTCTTTGATTAAACTGTCTGGACGTACAGCGTTTCCATGCAGTCAGAGAACGAAATAATTGATTTGGTCGATAATGAAAATCGGTTAAATATAAGTAAAAAGTTTCAACTTGGCACCAGCGTTTATGTAAAACACTGATTCAAACGCAAGTTTCATTCAACGTTAGAACACGTATTCTCTGGGGAAGTTTGTATGAATCTTGGCTAAATTGCGCTTAGTCATCGAGTGGCTGATCACTGGAAGCTTCCGAACCGTGATAACTGGCACTGCTGTTCAACCAATTTGCTAGACCCTTCCCCCGGACAAACCGATTACATAGCCGTCCTTCCATATGAGACCAACCATGCATGACCACTTCCTTTGAGGAGATGACTTGACACGAAAAAGTGTCTTCCACTGCAACCTGTCCGAAACCATACAACGTGTACTACAGATTTTCATTGCCCACTCCGAAAAGAAGGTGCAATACAAGGCTAATCTTTTCACAAATCGACTGTTCAACGTTTGTTGTCATCAGTCAGCAATCCATCAAAATGAACAAACATGTTAGCTTTTTTCCCATTGAAATCAGAATGCATGTTCGAACGACTTTCATGAAATGACTGTCCAGTAACTGCGTCCTGGCTAATCA
Organism: Opisthorchis felineus; assembly: GCA_004794785.1. Classification (NCBI taxonomy): domain Eukaryota; kingdom Metazoa; phylum Platyhelminthes; class Trematoda; order Opisthorchiida; family Opisthorchiidae; genus Opisthorchis; species Opisthorchis felineus. The sequence continues at coordinate 533,128 of SJOL01008206.1, read as the reverse complement.
GCCGAAATACAGGGGAATGATACAATAAAACAAAACAACTGCGGACTGATTTTGTCTCCAAACTCACTTGGACCATTTTGGCTGTATTTTGTTATCCAGATAGCATATCTCGCTCTGTCTCATTATTTATCCACTCGGAGAGCTCAAAAGAAACGTTTGTTCCCTTTCCATTTGGTTAAAGTGCTTTCCGGGTTTGCTGATGGATATCGCTACCTATTCGACAAAATATCAAGACGCAAGATCAACGCGACAGTAAAAACACCAAGGTTAACTCCATTTGTGCGCGTTTCGATAGTTACGCTCTAGTTAGGCGACCAAAATGACAGTGCGTGCTTTAAAGTTTTGCCGACCGAGGTTGAGTTTGTTCGGCTGAATGTTTGGTTGGAATGGTTTTTATTCTTGTCAGTCAGTTACAAGTTAGCCGATACATACTCTGAGGTTCCTAAATTCCGCTAACCAAGTTTTTCATAATTCTATCCATTTATTCAAAATATCAAAGCATTAGTTGTCCTTAAACCGGGCTGAATAATTTATCATCTCTAACAATATTCTGTTTTGGCAATAATCAAACTACTGTCTCGTGATTGTCCGTTGGTCTAACTGGGTACACATGTTTAAGTTGTGCGGTCTATAAAACGCGTGGAGATGGAATCAAAGTATATTATAAGGCCAGTCTGATGCATGGTAATATGACCAGCCGACAATTACTGCAACTCACATTGGTTACCATAGAAATTTACGAATGGCAACGTGGCAAGCAAAATATTCCATTAAATTGAATTTTTACCCGAGGGAGTATGTGACGACACAGATGTTTTATTTCTAGATGAATGCTGCGGACAGAGGATGAATCTTGGTCAGATTGCACACGACAGCCTTAGTCTGTTTGGAGAAAACTTGTAGTTAGCCACAAAATGGAGTTGTTCTATTCAATGGGGACCACTGTATGAGAAAACTCGCCTTTTTAGTGAGAGAGGGCAACTGCAAAAACTGGGATATTTCTGTTAGGTGCGTATGCTTTGCCCTAGTGGCTTGAAGTTTTCATTCTCCGATAAGTGAAGATCCAAAAGTCTGAGGCTGTATTTTCGTGAAAATTGTAGCAAATTTTCGCCCCGCTGGAAGAACTTGGTCAGTATATTTCCGCTCCTTGTTTGATCGATCTTAATAATGCTAGATTCCGATGATCAATTCCTTGAATCACCTTGTTCCTGAGACTTTCTTAAAAAAAGCTTTGAGCAATAAAACAAGACATTTTGTCCGATAATATTTTGGCCATTTCTCCACTTTATTATTAAGGGTTCTTCCTGTATTGGAGCACTAAAGTATAAAAAATGTGATCAACTGCTATCGAAGCTGCACTAAAATGTGTGTTCAAAAACCATCATGGTAATAGCTTCACACCTCGTCTATCGTATCGTCATATAGCTTTCTGTCTGCGTCGTGCCGACAGTAGGTACCGCTTGATTCTACACACAATGAGCTGATGATAAACTCCAACATTCAGACGGTTCCTTCATCATGCAAGTGGAGGATTGTGGTAGAACGCACAAGTTCTTTGGTTATCCAGTGGATGCGCGTTCCTTTGGTGCTGCGAAACACTTTCTTGTTTTTGTGTCATAACAGCTGGTCCTTAAACGGCGATTCCTCATTGGGGCAAGTTCGATTAAACTAGACACGTGAACGATCAATAATCCGGTCAGTGACCATGGGATATCGAGTGAGCCCGCATGATAGTGGAGAGAATAGGATATCTAAACTAAGCGGGAGCTCAGGTTGTCAGCAGTTCACCTCTACTCCGCACACGCAGGTACATTTCCGACAAACATACCAACCAAAGAGTAGTTCAGTAGTTGTTCGGTTTGCGCACTACACATGAGGTGTCTGTTAAAAGTGAATTGAGAGGTGTTCTGGAGCTCAGCCGCAAATCGTATGTGCGCAGCTGGTGAATTTTTTGCCTCTTGCCACGGGAATTGAAAAGAAAAATAGTCATTGATCCACGTTCGTACATGAAAGCAAGGGGTGCCATAGATTTCCCAATTTCGTTGAAGCCGCAGGTCTGTTTAGATGTTGAGCGAGAGGTGTAAAACGACTTCGTAAGAACACTCGTGACGCCCTTCTGCCCTCGTATTAAAATCAGATTTTATTCCTGACACCGATCGATGTAATACATTGCAATGTTTATCTTCAAAACCAGTGAAACTTATCAAACCGACCGACGGGAATATTTTTTCATCTAACTTAGTTCCGCCAAGGTCATCCTAAATACCGATGCCGTGATCATTATTGAGGGAAAAAACGCATTTATTCAACCACTGCACAGCAAGGGTATCATTAGAAAATCACAATGCATAGTAGGCAGCAAAAAGGGCAAATAAAAATACAAGAATACTCTCCCTCAGCAAACTAAAGAAATCATAGTTCTCAAGGTAGATTTCGTCTTTAAGTGAAGCCGACCGAAGTTGAAACTCCAAGAGCTAGTGCACAGCTGTCTCATCCTTATTAGAAATCATTATCAGTGCTCATGAAACATCAGTAGGAAGTTTCGAACCCGGCTACTAATTTGAATACTGATTCGTTATTATGACTATCTGGTAACCAAAAATTGTGAACTTACCCAATCAACCATGTAGTGATAGGGCCTGTTCGGTTGCTGACCGGACACGCGAAAATCGTGACCAGTAATGGTATTCGGGTTCTGAACCAAGGCAGAAGGGAAAACAACGCAAGACTTATGGATGCAGAACAATCTCCGACCTTCTGAGTGGGACAAAGGTGTCTTGTGTTTAATCCTCGAAATTTACCGTACTTTTTCGCTATTTTTGAGTTGTTGATGACTAATGAATCTACTCTATGTGGATCACGGAGGAATATCGTGACACATCAGCAGGATAGTAAACCGGACCTGATCCGTAACTGAGTCGGAACTGACTCATGCAGTGGAAACACAGAAAGTGACGCTTATGGTGAGTTTTATAAACTCCATCTTGACCAAGGCCAATTTCTTTGATGCATTAGAAGTGGGGAAGTTAAAATGCTGAAACCTCCCGAGTTATGTAACCAATGCTTATAAATGTTAACAAGTCTGTGCTGGTTTTCTCCAACAAAAACAGGTAAAATAAAGGGAGTTCAAAGGTAGCTCCGACCACAAGTCAACCATCTTTCACGTCTGGTTAACGCAACCCATTAGCCAAGAGTTTTGGAACAATAATCATTTAGCGAAATACACTCATCTGCAAACAAATTTGGTTTTGCGAGAGACTCACCTGGAACCCAGCTGAATCTCTCGTTTGTGATGATTCCAGGCAACTGAATGTGCTGCACCAGGCCGCCTCATTTTTCAGTTGCTACGATATTCGAGTTATCGCGATACATGTATATTCGTAATGCACTACTCACAAGGTTACTGAGTAGAACTAAGGTTGACGGAAACTCGGGGACTGCACCTACCTGATGAGCCCCAAGAAGGGCGAAACCGGTCGTGGGCTGTTGAGGAATTTTTAATGATCATTTAGGTTATTTCTGTTTTAGCCGTACCACCAAGCGAATGAATTCACTCCCATTTCAGCGTATTGTAAATTGTTGCCTCGATTTTTCCGTTGCATTCAGCTGCACGGAGCAAAAAAGTAAACGTTGGTTTATTGGAACATGACACAAAAACCACTAGAGATTGATGTGTCCTGACACACTCAACGAGTGATTACGACTTGAATCGAGTTTATGAGCCCTTTTCTGATGACCAGAGAGCTTCATTATTGAGTTGTAACGTCGTACAGATCACGCTAGTCAGCACTCCAACGGGAAGTAGAAGTAACGTAGGCAAAGTGACAGAGTTAAAGGCAAAAATGAGTGAACTATTGATTTTTCTGGGTGAGGGAATTTTTAAGCCGTGGGTTTGCATTATCATGACGAGCCAGGTAATGTCCGGGATGCAGTTAGGCGATCAACGATGTTTGGTTGGAAAGTGTTACTTGTCCCAGTGCAAGCTGCAGGGAGGGTATTACTGCACATCTCCTCCACCTCTGTCATAATCATAACAAATCGTCATCTTCCCTGGTGTTCTGCTCGAGATCATCGCAGTCACCATCATTACCGCAAAGGATGGAAAAAGGAATGAACAGAGTCTTCTTGTAATAAGTTCTTTATCCTCAAGTGAAACGAGCAAGACCGAAATGCTAATTCCATTGAATTGCACCGAATCAGGCACAGCTAGGCATCCTGTCGGGGTAAGTTGCTATCAGCAATATCGTGTGCTCCAGGAGTCAGAGTAACTTATGCAGGTTTTACAGCTAGTAAATGACAGAATGCGACGTATATAGGTCACGTGACTTGTCCCGTACGTTTTCCAGCTATATGGTAGGAGGACCTTAGGAAGGTAGGTTAGATGATCTCACGGCACACTGAGACTTCGCACTTCCAAAGGCTGGAAAAGTATTCAGCCGTTGCTCTGCAAGCCGTGGTGATAACAACAGTGCTTTATTTGATCGGCTTCAGCCAAGCCACAAAAGCCAGACAAGGCAGGCAGAAAGGTGCTGTGCGGATGCCTTGGCGATTCTCACACCATAGGTCAGCGACAATCGAAACAGCGGCCAGTGCGTGTCCGCTGTGTGATCAGGGTAAAACAACCAATAGTGTAGCTACCTGACCTTCAACTCACGCGCATGTGACTATCACATGTTGACCAACTGAACAAACCTTTGAAGTTGGACCGCACATCGACAGGTACCCTTTCTTTTGTCCTTTGTGATTCCAACTGTTTCGCTACAGACGAAGGTCAGCTATGGTGATGGAAACATTGAGTGGTAACAAACAACCTACAGTAGGTGAATGCTCCGTTGATTCACATCCGTCGTAAACCACGTGTCGGATCCAGGTAACTTCGTCTACGAACCAGTCTTTGAGGAACAGACAAAAATCGAGGGGTCGGAAAGGTTTATTTTCACTACCATTGTTACCTCACCCACATGAACTTTTAGCTTCAGCGAATATCGTCTTGGGTGTCATGAATGCAGCAATCTGTCGGGCATTGCTCGTTCCCTGACAGTGTGTGTGCTGACTGCTCAAATCTCACAAACGGCTCACGAGTGGATACGTGGGGTTTATGGCTATACCTCCGCGGTTCATCAGGAACCAGAAGAAACCGCTACTAAGATGTTAGCCAATTTCGATCGGTAATGCACAGGTAAGCTCTGGGGCAGCTTTTGTATAGCAATTCGGATCGATAAAGATGCAAGCTGAAGGACAGCTTCGTTTCATTAAATGGGGAAGGATGATTTCACCTCAGGTCATGGTACAAACAACTGCTTGGTACAAAACGACTCAGAGGAACGTACAGGTACTCCATGAGTACAAGTACATCTGGTTCTATGTTGATGTTCGAGAGATTAGCATCCACTATCTGGTAGCCTCCTCCGCAGTACTTCTTCTTCTATGTCACCTTGTGGCTATGCACGATCCTTTTAAATGTCGGGCTGTCATGTCACAATATGGCCTGCTTAATCGGGTTATTTCTTTCAACACAGCAGCAACAATGCACAAAGTGAACTCCAGGCTCTAAGTGACATTCGAAATGTCGGCGCGTCGAAGAAGCGAGAGCTAATCCGACGGACATTCCATACCTAATATTTTATTCAACTTGAAACGAGTCTGGCCATCTTCCACACACTTGCGTGAGCGAAAAATTTCACTCCTAGGTTTAGAGCCAAAACATTGGTGCACTCACGCTTAAAACAAGAAAAAAATCGGCTTGCGTCGTTTTCACCGCAGTTCACGAGTTTTTCTTTGAATGACAGGCTGCACGGAACTAAATCCGTCCACAGTGACAGTTTTCCCCGCTCACACCTTGCGTCAGGCGGAGTCGTGAAACTCTGTTTCCTACCGTCATTCGTAGCCCATCCATAGAGAGCTTTGAAGACACCTGTCTTTCACCACTACCGTGAAAAAAAAGGTAGACATGACACTTCGGCTAATCTCTGTACTCTGAATCCAAGGTTCACACATTTCCTGTTGGAAATTACGCGTCTATGAATGCTTAGTATTCTAAAAATTGATAGTGTGATAGCTTTTTCGATGTTTCACACAATGGCTACCGTTAATAGCTATCGGATTTTGGAAGTGAATACGGTATTGTTCAACTTCACGTCATCCCCTGTGTGTACTGAATTTCCAGCCGGGGAAATGAATCTAATACGCATCGTTGTACGCAACTAATTCGTCTTTGCTCGAGGAGTCAGTCAACAAGTGTGACCGCGTGATGTGGATCCCGTGATTGAAGGATGAGCGGCGCTATATCCTGTCTAAGTGCGAGTTAATCACACTGCTGATCAGCTGCTTGTGGCCGAACGGTTAAGTGTTCAACCTACTAGCCAGGAGGTCCTGGGCTTTAAAATTTGAGTTCCGTGAGCTGCACACTGCAGATGATTCCCAATAAGAATTGACCAGCTGTACTGTGCTTCTCGGCTTTTCAGCGTAGATTGACTCCATTTAAAGGACGAAATCTCCATTGAAAACTTAATAAATGCCTTCGAATTCAAAAATTGTCTTTGGAAATCCTTAAACATCCATATTTTTTTTCTTCATTTATGATGACGCAGGTTCGAGGCTCTCCGGAGTTTCGTGAGATGCGCACTGCTGATGATTCTCAATAAGGATGAAACAGCTGTACAGTGCTTCTCGGCTTTTCAGCATGAATTGGGTTCACTTACAGGACGAAATCCCCACACACAAAATATTTTACTGACCAAAGAGAAGAGCCATCAGTTTGCAATCCATTTTACAAATTTTTGTGGGTTGCAATGCGAGACTATCGTAAAATAATACGCGAGGTTCTCATCGTTAGTCAGCGTGTGATGACGTGTTTTATTTTCGGTTATTGTATATGGCAATCTACTTGTCTTTCTCGAATGCTATGTGAGCTGTGTGGACTACCGGATCACCTTTTGCACACAGTGTTACGGTGTCCCTGTTTTAGGTTTAAGTGTCCTTTGTTTTCATCCTGTGATTGTATTTCCCAGAGTTTGCAATGATTACAGGGCGTTCATCTGGATACATATAGTACTCAACGCAAACCTCGATGACACAAAGATCCGTTGACGTAGTTGGACAGGCAAATCCGTAGCCTGTCCGACATTTATCAACAACAACTCTACTCTCCGCGAAATTAACTCATTTGTATACGAATTTGGCTTTCACGGTAGACTCAACTGAATCCCAGCTAAATCTCTCATTTATGATATTCCTGGACTGAATGTGCTGCACAGAGGCCTCCACATTTTTCAGTTGTTACGATATTCTAGACAGTGAAGAAGGTGGAAACCGGTCTTCAGTTGAAAATTGCCATAAACGGCGGAGTCAGCTGAGCCTCTCGTGAAAACCAAATTGATAGGCAAATGAGTATATCTATCGAAATCTGTCTAACTTTTCTTCAACTAAAACATAAAGTTGACGGAAACTCGAGGACTGCGCCTACCCGATGAGCCTCAAATGGAATAAACCGAACAGCTCAAGAGTTCTGAGCAACCTTATGAGAAGGTTTTAAGAACTCCAATGTTGTTCTGAACTTGTAGCCTTGGAGAATGATCACTGAGCAAAGATGTTGGTTCTGCTTACAAACAGATACTGCAAGTTTTGTAGAACCCGCCAAATTCAGAAGCTCCTTTTTCACTTCAGAAAGTCAGGATGGACCACCTGTATTGAGGACGTTCATTTGAGAGGAAGTTCATTTGATATTCAATAGGAAAATACTGATAAACATTTTGTCGTTGTGTTGAGAATACTGACCGCTTACGCTGAATTATTTTGGGTCACTTGAGCTTTCGCCAGCCGGTTGTGACAGTCTCAGTAAAATCGTGGCCGTACTTCAGATTGTCCCCCGAGATAAAAATAACCATAACTCTGCTGACTGTCAGAAGCCGCTGGAAGCGGTTCCGGCACGTCTTCTTCAAAAAACGTAAAGTTAATATTTTCAGACTGATTGGCAAGTTGTCTTTCAAATTTTCCGGTAGGTTGTTTGATGCAAAAAGTGGCCGTGAGCTTGTAATTTTATCTCCTCCATTCCTAATAGACAGCTCAAGATGAAGCTTTGTTTTATCTAGGATTTATAATGCTAACTCTTTCGAAGAGGGTCGGAAGTTTTGTTCCAAGTGAGTTTTTTGTAACTTACAATGCTTTTGTGAGTGGCATCCTTTTTGTTGTAGAAATAGAGCGTCGTCTCGGCACACACTGATTGAAGTAATTTTGTCTTGGAACAAAGCCGCACAATTCGAACCGGTACGCCGATAGTTTATAGTTAGCCTGTGTATAAAGAGTGGAATCAATTGAAACATCCGTTTTAACCTGAGACCAACTTTTGCTTGTGCAGTTCAGGCAGCATGAAAACTGTGCGTCTTGTTGCCTTTTCTTGAGCACCCCGTCCTCATGAGTTCGTGGCAGTGAGTGGTACTTTATAACCTTTCCAGTCGCTGGATGCACATACCGCTTGCTAAAAAATAACGAACCGTTTTGATGAGACACCTTTTCGGTGTAGAGCTGCCACGAGAATTCTCGAGGGTTGAGGTACTTTCAGGTGGCCCAACTTTGAGCAAGAGCAATCGGAAAGCCCGGAGTGCTTACGATTCGCAGTTTCGCACCTTCAGCGCTGAGTTATCTCGAGCCTGAATACCATTTAAAGCCTAGTCTGTTTCCAGGTTAAGTGGAAGCACACCAGAACCATAAGCAAGGCCGTCATACACGTTCACAGGACTTGAAAAACTATTGCCGCTATGAAACACAAGCAAAGAGTGAAATATTTTGCTTTCAGGTAGTCTAAGCTTCAGTGTTACTTGTGTTCAACTAAATCTGCTCAAACTAGGACTCTCGCACTACCGGTGGCAAAATGTACGACACTACCAACCACTTGGACGCAAGGATGCATTCAGAGAATGGACCTCCTACTGAGAAAATCACTGTTGGGAGGAACACCACTTATGTGTCTTATCACCGGTGAAATGAGCAAATCAACTCCATTTGTGACTGTCTAAGACAACGATGTGAACATTACTGCCACTAGACACAGACAGACTTGCAGCTTGAAAACGGCAAGTTCCACACTTGTGAGCGAATTGAAAATTTATTGTTTTTCGCATTGCACGCAACTAGCCGACTTAGCAAAACGTATCGCTGACCCCTAACTGACTGAGTACTCATGGGGCAGGCAACCAAGACAAATGCACAACTCAGTGCACTAAAACCAAGTACGAGGCTGCTAGGAACGTCGGGAAATCAGTTAAATGGTGGTTTTGGAATGTAAACAGTTTAACTGTACTGTTTAGCCTCTAATTCCCGACGTTTACTCATCAGTCTACCTAGATAAGCTGCCCTTAATTGTTTTTCCCTACATTTAGATTTGTTCCAACCGAAACAAATGTCCTTCCATCGAATAACCACCGTGTGCTAGTACGAATTATCAATGAGTTTGAAACTCTGTTATGGGATGTATTTTTCCGTTTTATTTACCTTGACGTTGCTCACAAACAATCATAAATAGAGTGTTACTAGCACTCCCGTTGTCTTACCCACCACATACACCAGATCTCATCTACCACCCTACAGGATCGGCAGCTTTCTTGGCGCAAACGTTGATCGTATGTTATGGTTGGAGGACCATCCAATCAGTGTTGTAACCGTCGACGTCCCACAGCATGTAAATCTTTTCTCTTCCAAGCCTGCACAACTTTCTTGTATCACTAATTCGAACACCCCACCATCTCTTTGTCTTTGGGTGGTCAAAGTTATGATGCGAACAAATACGTCTCTTCTTTGCCCAGGAGGTCCATTGTTGGCACTCTCTAGTCTGTTGATGGGTTCGGTGCTATTAGCACAAAACATTAATCTTCGAAATGCTAACCGAGCCATTTTGCTGATAAGTGCTGATCCCACACTGTGAAGAGACCCCCCATCAGTGACTTGTGATCTGTTTTGTGGTCACAGTGGCTAGGCCTGGGAAAAAGGCGGTCTCCTAAGGTCTCCTTAAAAGAAATTTGGGTACGGTGTGTTAATACCGGCGGAACTTTTGTCGTTCTCACCAAAACAGCCATGCCCAATTTGATAAAAGTCAAGGGACAAGTTCCTTCCCATAGACAGGTCACTTAGAAACAGAGGCATTATAATAGCAGTTTCCGGACAGGTTTCAAAGATCGTGTCAGACAAGGTTTCTGTGGCCCATTCGGTTCTATTCTGGAAATTCGGATTCCATTCAGGATTAACTACGCCTAGGTGAATTCCAATCACTGACAAAATAGTTTATCGAGCAACTTCGGCCACTTACACTGCCTTCCTTATTTAGGATGATTGCGTCCCAAGAAAATCAAATAGGCCTAATGGATGATGACCGACAATTCCCAGTAAGTGACAGGAAAATGTCTCCCTTTTATTTCTAGTCGAACACTGTCTGGAAGGATTCATTAATTTTACGAAGAAATGCGGTTTTTGGTCTATGGTTATCTGAAGATGACCACCTTTGTCGCAATCGCTGATCAGACGGGCCAGTCGGTCGATCGGTACAACCAGAGCAGTTACTGCGTCGTCGCTTGAGGCGTCGAACAAAACTACCAGAAGTTCGTTTGTTCAGGCATGATAGCTCAGATGCGTCCAGCATGCTCTAGTGGAGTAATTGTAACACGCTCGTCTTGTATGTCAGATGTCCAGAGTTCAAACCCCAGCACGGCATGTGATATACACAGCTTATTAGCTCCAGTAAGAGCGACAGTCAGCTTCCATACATCCTTTGGCACAGACCTACCAGAATATGTGCACCAGGACACAGAAAGGACTGTCCAAACGAGTATGATGCAAACGTGGATTATCAATCTTCCTCAGCTAGGCCCCCCTCCGTGGGAGGAGAGTGGTAAAATTTGGCAGCCGGATTTGGTCCACTTTATTCTACCGCATCTATTCTTTCGGCGTTCTTTAGAATGCCCATAAAGTATGCTGCGATCAATAAATAAATTGACCTTTTGTTTTAGTTGGTGTAGATTTTTACTGTGCATATCGTTCGTGTTTCTTCAATTCGTACTATTGGTAATGTATCGAAATATTGGTAGCTCGGGTGAGTTTATTGATTGTTGATCAGGTGGCTGTTGATCTGTTCGCTGAGCTTGGCAATTGACTTGCAAACGTTTCGTCACCATAAGAGTGCCACCCAACTGCGCACTGATGATGTCTCCTCCTAAGGTGACGAAACGTTTGTAAGTCAATCGCCAAGCTCGGCGAACAGATCAACAGCCACCTGATCAACAACCAATAATTCGTACTATTACGTTCCAGCCTCGGGTGGTTAACTGACACGAAGCTGCGGCGCCACCAGAATCCGAAGTCAGGTGATAAAGTATTTCTTATTATTTGGTTATGTGCCGCGTTTCATTGGAAGATCTATTTCACCGTTTATTGTATCTGCCATATCATATAGGCCGTACCTGGATGGGAATAATTCCCTTGATTCCTACTCTCTGTTTGTAGTTTTCGAGTGCAGCCTCCGTACAAGAGCAACTTTTGTGGCCATCAGCAGGACTTCGTTTTCAGTTAAGTACTGTTTGGAATGTAGTCCAGATACCGTCCCCTGGGGAAGACACTCGAATAAATCTTCGGATTCACTCGTCCCATGTCTGAACAAAGCGAAAACCTTGCTTGCTACATTTTTCCAAGTATACTTCGCCTCAAAGCGTTCCCATTTCCACTGAATATCGGTTTCCTTACTTTACTGTCAACGATGCTTGGGCATGAAATTGTGTGCAATATCTAGGATTGCGTCCACACATGCTAGTCGGTATGGTGTTTCCGGTTTCAAAGTGGGGGACTGATATGCAAATCCCTCTGCCTAGCCAGCGTGTTCAGACGTGACAGACTTACGTCCGGCATTCGCCACAGCGTTAGTTTGTTGCTAGCTCCATGTGTGTGTTCATTATGTTGTCTGGTTTCGTATCTTCGTTCACCGTAGACTGCTCCTCATCAAGAATGTTTCGGCACTACAAATAGAAAATGATTAGTCATTTCGGGGACACTCGCTTTTGTCCAGCCACATGCGAGGTTGGAAATAATATGCATGTCATGGTTTCCAACACCCACATCATATCCACCCCCAGCATGGGGCCCAAGTGAAACACGTACATTAGTGCACAGAAAACAAAGTTAAATTTTAGCAACCTCAGTTAGTTTCCCGAATTCGTGCTAGGAAAAGTCAAGCATCAGGCAATGGGCCATCGAATTGCACATAGGCGTACTTAGAGTGAGTACTTGATTTCAGCCGTTTAGTATCATCGTATATGTGATAAGTGATCCGTTCGAGGGCAGATAAAGACCGCGAACAGTAGAGATGCAGGGGTTGGGTTCGAACCACACACAAACACCTGACAGATGTAGTTGGATTAGCCTTTTTGTAACGACCAGCACAACCTAGTTGAAGTACACCCTGCGTTCTCTTAAATGACCTTGTATCTTTGTTAATTACTTTGATGGAGAATAATAAATCACGGAGTAGATGTTTCTAATGAAAACTTGACATCACAACTGTGCCCGAACAGTCATGTTGGAAATCGTATCTCATTATCAGAGAGTAGCAACTAGCTGGGTTGAAAGAGCATTTACTACATTGAATTCAGACTTATCGTTCACTAGGTGCTGCGCAAAACGATATGGTTTTGAATAAATATCTCTGGACAAGTAGGACAACCGAATGCCCCTTTCATCGGCCTTTGTGGCTAGTTCTCCCAATGATATGAAGTCGTGTGTATGCAAACCAATAGTCATAATGCCCTGATGACCAAGGAAAAATCACACAGAACATTCTTTGTTCGCTATATTCTTTCTCTTACAATGTAGTCACTTTTTTTGTGTTACGCACAAGTCCTTGTGAAACTGGGAATCATGGCGACCTGAATACAGCTCTTTAGCAAATAAAAGGCAAACCCCATAAGAATATACCTAAGCAAAATAAAAACTTACACAATAACTTTGAAAGATGACCGTCGTCGATTGTCAAGTTTGGTTCAGTGAAACGGTTTTCTAGTACAATCTAATATTGAAGACTACACCCCACCGAAACTCCATTGTGCGACGCGGTGAAATCGATTGAGTTACCTACTTTCTGCCTTAATGCATGCGAACGAATGTTAACACAATCCAAGTTCTCAACTGCCGTCCTCGTTCAGCTCTACGAAAACTCATAGCAACGTCATAGAAATGCTAGAAGACATGCAACGTTGCAAACAAGGTTGGTGTACATTTCACAAGAAGGGAAAGAACGTTCGTGTGTTTGCAATCTGTGTTTTTGTGCTAAGGTACAGTGTATATACACACAGAGCACAAAGAAAATCGTCCCACCTACTTCGGCGTAACTAACTAAAACGTGTCAGCCACAGGGTTCTAGGTCTGTATACATGATTCAGGAATCTCTGGCCAAACTTACCTTGTCTTGGTAAGGCGGCTATTTCAAACTAGGTAGTTGTTTAGTTCATTATCACATTCTCATTGGAAGGTGCGCACCTATTTTGTTGGAGATTCTCGCTAGTACTGCGAAATTTTCGGGAATGCATGTTTTTTGAAAATGAACACAAATTAATTAGTAAGGCATTGTTTCAGATGAAAGTCTTTCAGAAGAGTTTAGACAGTATCGTGGAAGCGTCCTCTGAAAAACGGTTCATTTCGATGGCTTCCCCCCTGGTTAATATACGACCCAGGATGAGGATTGCGGGATTTCATTGATCATACTGCGTGAAGGCACAGAGGACGGATATTCACAGTTGTGTAAACATCAGATCTCGGACCCAAACGGAATGGTTTTGGCTGTGTATAAAATTTTATCAATGATTTCTATCGTCACGTGAAACACCAAACGAAACACAAAATTGGGTTACAAAGGAGGGGAAAAACCATAGGTGGGTACCTCCGTGTAAGGATGAAGGACGCTGCATTGGTTAGAAGCATGAAACAATCAGTGAAATTGGACGAATTTCAAAAATACGTAGAAATACATCGCATCCGAATGGAATAACACTGTATGGTCTTGAAAATCTGGAGATTATAAGATGTTGGCGTGCCGGGAATTGATGGATTATTTTAAAGTGAGTAATTCCAGGGATGAACGAATGTGAATCTAGTTCCGTTAAAAGACAGAAAGGACAAAACTTGATGTAGGTCTCCGGAGGAGTGTTCACGTGTCCCTGCTGAATAGAATACTGTGAAAGTGGGAGGGAATATTCGACTCTGGTAAAGCACTTACATTGTTGATAGTAGAGGCGCCTTGTTTTGTCCTGATGTCGAGGGAAACATGGGCATTGCGCTTACGTGGTGGGCCTTAGGAAGTAAGAAATTGTTCACAAGTTGTCAGAGTTTTCAGAAAATTTGTTAGTAGTGTGTTACCTGGGAACAACTTAGACCGTCTAATTTGCGATCCCATGGGCGAGATCACACAAATCGTGGGTGACTGGGAGTCCGGCAGAATTCTTCAAAGTATCTTCAAGGAATATTACTGGGAGTATGATGTCCATGTGATAGACACATGAACCCGATAGTTCGACCTTCAGAAATATGTATAAAACTGGAATAAAACTAGGTATAAAACTGTATGAAACTGGTTGCAAGGAGCGAAGCTTGATCTGAGTTCAGACAGATTTCTGCGTTGGATATTGTAACGATCGACTTATGGGGTAAACACGAGGCACAGAAATCAAGACACAAATAAACAAGCCGAAAGTGTGTCAAAATTTGTCGCCAAAAAACAACTGCAGTGTTTGGGCTAACCGAATCCACAAAAGTCAGCACATATCGGCAGCCGAACAGTGACGTCGTGTAACGTATTACTGTTACACGGGTAATTTGTTGACTATGAAATTTAGCCGTCCGAACATGACAGAAAAAAGGCGGTAAACAAACACTGATTATTATCATTGTCTATATCGGAAATCACAAAAACACCGCAGCCCTCTCTGTAAGACACCACATCATCTGGTACGACCCTCCAAACCACCCACTTTATGGACCCACTGTGACCTTCCAGATCACCTACCTTAGTGAACGAAAATTGAACTGCAAAATTGTTGTTTACATTGGTAAACACTCATTTGAACATCAAAATGGCATTACAGCTACTGGATTATGACATAGTTCTGTAAAGTATGTTGCATGGAGACCACCATGTTTTTCATTTCGAAGGGTATATAGTGTGCAAAAGTGTCTTCTATCATAAAACGATTTTACCAGGGGCTGAATGACGCTCATGGCCGGTTTCCCCTTTCCTAGGATTTATCGGGCAGGCACAACCTACCAGTTTCCGTCAACTTTGTGTTTTACTTATACACCTAACTGTACATACGAAGAGATTAACATGCAAATTAAAATTATACAAGAGAATGAAATGTATCTAAATGTATGCTGCAAGAAGGCCACTCTGGCTCTCTGGTTGACCGATATCCAAGATATAAAGCTGTTTTTTTCTAGCGTTTTTTGAAGACCATCAAGAAACCGGCCCCTCAGCTGGGTCTAGCGTTAACGCTATGGTTAGTTACAAATATCAGTTCAGTTGCGTACAATGTCTTGATACTGTTGTACGCGTTGATGTGTACGCACACAAAACTTGTCTTCTATGCAGAATTTAACATTAGTTTCATATCGCAGACTAATCCGATTTATGATAATGGGCAGAGGAAAATCCTCGATTCGAAATGTCTCAGTTGGGGACAGAAGACATGCATTGGTTTACGCTCGGCTGAATGTTACGCTTCCTTGGCTGCATCGTCGGGCATATGTCGCATATGGCAGCACTGACATGAACGGAAGCCAAGAAGTTGCGACTCTTTCAGCGTCACAGTTTGAGTGAGCCGACGGTTTAGCTGAAGAAAACTCAGGTAAAATTTGGGTCTCTAACACGGAAATATACTTTAAATAATGTAAGTAAGCCGGGAACACAACGGAAGCAATAGACCAACAGAACGCAAAATAGTAATTTGTTTAAATGTACCGACGGACTGTATGTTTGCGGAAAAATGAACTGCATCACCTTCCATGTAAACGTTTATTTGTTTGTCAAATATCGGGGGTGTCTGGTGTAACATTTGTGAAACAGTCAGAATGCGTTTGACTTGACACCAGTGAACATGCTACAAACTTTGTTGTTCATTCAGCTCCCTTCACAACTATGGTCTTTTTTCAAACCGTCTTGTCTTGGTGGGTACGAAAAAGTGAGAGAAAGAAAGAATCGACCCGCAAAGACGTAAAAAACGAGTTGAAGACAGCCAACGCAAGGTAAGAACGATTTTTCAAAGAAATTATTATCGTCTTGAGAAAATTCTGCCGATTTTCAGAACTTTTTTAAAAGCCCGTGTTTGTCTACTGTTTTAAATGTCCTTGAAACACCAGCGTAGTTTCATCGGAAGATAAAATTCCCACTCTCAGCCCGTCGAATGGGTTGAGTTGTACGGTTCCGAGGCATAGATTGAGTGATACAAATCAAAATGTTGAAGTGGATAAATAGGAATGCTTGTAAAAGGCAACTCGTTTGTAAGTACGCCATCAGCTTCAAATGGAACCCGATTATTTCTAGGGTTATCAGTTCTTCTTGTAACATTTAAATGCTTGCTTTATATGTCTTAGTGACAAACTGCTAGTTGAAAAGTGAACCCTTGGCAACAAAAATCTGATGGTTGACCACCCTGTGGAGTATTTCGTTCCAAGGACACTGAGAACATTTTTCAGTCGGTAACAACGTGAATTTTATGTATAGACGTAATATACTACTCATAAGGTTGCTGAAAGCCCTTCAATAGCCCACGATTGGTTTCGATGGTTTTGCTGGGGCTCATCGGGTAGGCGCAGTCCCCGAGTTTCCGTCAACATTATTTTCCGCTTAAACCCAAATTGCCCGAAATTAGCGAAACACATTCATTTGCATTCAATCTGATCTTGACGGGAGACTCACCTGCAAACCAGTTGAGTCTCTCATTTTTATGACGTTTTTAAGCTTAAAAACGTTAAATTCTATTTTAGTGTGGTTGCATTCCTCAAGTATTATGTGAAGGACTTCATTTCGGTCACCATTCAAGACGCTAAAACTTACAGTCCCTTTTGTAACACCAAGGATGGTTTTCCTCAGGAAACAAACGGCTGAGGAAACGCATTCGCATTGAAGGGGGCTATTCTCCTTGGTCGAAACTTGGGACTGTTTCTTTTAAGAGGCTCGTTCTGTGACTGTCAGGCTCCGTATGAGAAGCCTACATTTCAGGACGCCCAACTCCGCCGGACTCAGTTTAGAAATCCCATAAGCAGGCATCGCTTCCGGTTTATCGAAACGTGAAAGTAAGACTGCTTTCGGTTGTTCCAAAATGCGGACACAGCATTTCTTCTAAGCAAGCTTTATTCTGTCAGATGCTCTACTTTCTGACTTGGTCGGCTAGCTGATCATATTTGCTGGATCCTTGTACGGAAAGACTGGACTACACTTTTCTTTTCACTCTGTACTTCTCTTCCTAATACCGTACAATTTTTTGCAGTTTCAACATCTCTTGTCTTCAGGCTCTCTAGGGATAATCTTCAAGCCGTTTGTTGGACCCTAGTTTTTTAAATGCCGTTGTGTCTTCCCCATTCGACATTGATCATTTAGGAAACCTTTGACTAACAAATGCTTTCTGAACTTCAAACTAAGCCCATAGCTTAATCCCTCTTGATGCATCAAGATGACGGTTTTATGGTGATCTACTTTTATCTTGTATGGGGATCCTGTAAACTTTTCCTTTAACTGCGTGCATGTGACTCATCCTGATATAAATAACGAGCAGCAAATTTATCCCAAACGACTTCATTTAGACTGCTTAAATTGAAAGGATTTTTGAGTTATATTTACCTGTGGAAACATATAATAAGTTAACCACCTCAACCTCATACGTTCATCTGTTTTTGCGTGGGTTCTTTTAACACACTTCTGTTATTTTACTTCAAAGGTTGCATTTGTCTCCAAAAAGGGGACTCATATCACGTTTTCCACACAATTATATGGGGCTCTTTAGATTAGTTTGTCGCAAATGTTTTTACGTATATTAATTGACTCATCTAGTTCTAGCCATCAAGTCCTCCCATCAGCCAGTCATGGAAGTCAATCGAAAGTCTGCTCACAATTCCTAGGACAGAACTCTAACTATCCTCTTTCCAGCTCATCACTTCACCAACCCCGAGACAATCAATGCCCGGTTTCATGACACCTTTTTCACTTGGTTGCCTGTTGTATGTCTATAATTTGTTATTAATTATCGTTGAGCACTTTTACGATAATAATACGGCAATGGTTTGTCAAACAATTGCGGGCCTCAGTGAAAATATCTTCACATATATACAACTAATCTAGTAATGTGAGATGGCCGTATTCTAGGGTCTGTGGTGGGCGATACACTGATGCACAGCGATATTACCCCAGAGCATCTATACCTACCAGCAAGTGTCTCCAAAGAATGCCGAAATTTCTCACTAATAACGATGCTACCATTTGCGATGGCATATCTAGCATACTTCACAATGGTATCATTGAAGCTTTTTCCTCAACTAGATAGACATACAACCTTTTGGTCAGCTGGCACCATTTGGTCGCAAGCGCCGTAGAGGTTTAACGCTACCTAGTGGGACTTGAATTAGGACCGCAAAACAAGGAATTATGGTAAGGTCTTTGCTCCAGCACTGTAACGAAGTGACGCCGTTGTAAAGAGCATAGTGCCTGATGAATTGTCCCATAATTTTCGTTTTTTTTCCCATAATACCGATCAAATTTGGCACTTTTAGTGTGCTATCATACTAAACCTTTTGCAAACCAGATACTATCCTGCAAAATTAAATTGCAACTGGATTAGTGAGTTATCTGTTGGTAGAACCAGCTCATTTTTTAGTGTCAGGCCTGAATTCAACAAGCTGCTGACTTGTTTGGACGATAGTTTAATTATTGATGAACAATCAAGATTCCTTATCCGAATGTTAGTCATCGTCACCGACAGCACATCAGTGTTCAGTACTGACGATTCGCTACCGTGCAACCAAAATTTAGTTGAAAGCCTTGTTTCGAGGAAAGGAATAAGAGAAGATAATGAGTGAAACTGGTGCTAGCCTAACGCAATCATTCCGGAGAGTTCACACCCCTATACACGCATTCAGACAATTTGGAGAGCAAGTGACAACAAGATTGGCACCCATATCTTGCAGCGTACCTAACCATGCACAGTGGGTATCACGTGGATCCCATTCTGCTGGGCGGGCCGCATCGATAGTACCCAGACGTTTCCCAGTTTCCTTCTTCCCGCTCTGCTAAGTCAAAGTAAGGCTACTGCTCTGCTGGTGCCATCATGAATTGGACACGGAGAACGGCAATATATGACTTAACCATGACAGCTCTGGAGCTGGACACATTAAAAAAAAACTAATTCCACGTTGCGCAACAGAACACTCGCTTTCTAATTGCCCGGTTGCGGATTCCGCGGCATCAGCCTACACAAACTGTGGTTCTGAGATAACAGTTGTGAAAGGCCTGGGGAAGTCGCAGTATCGCTACTTGCAGAGGTCACATCTTTCGCCCATAAAACGAAACAGCATGTACTGTATCCTGATATCCACATATCTTGAGATTCAGGATGATACCACCCTGGCGCCGTAAGTGACCCGGTTCGTGACCATGGTATTTCAGCTTGAAACTTCATCCGTATACCATATTCAACTATGCAAAATATTCCAACAGCATTTCTGAGTTGGTTTTATTTTCAGCGTTACTGTCCTAAACGGCAGTCCTTACACTGCTGGTTTTTAACGCCAAAATGAACTTCCATTCCACATAGCAATACTCTGTATTCACTCGGTCAGTTTTATCCTTCGATTGTACCCTCATTATTTCAGTAACGAGAATATAATTGTGTTCCTCGTCAGTTTAGGATAACATCGATCAATGGTGTGAGATGGACTAAAAAGCACCACAATCCGCAGTTATGTGGTCGATCGGGATTTCATTCGAATGTGCGCGAAACACAGTACACCTGGGTAATGATCACCTGTGGTTGCCCATTATCGATCTTAGGCTTTCAGTGGTCGACAGAATTTGGTGGGTAGAATAGTACCACATTGCGGCAGTCTTGTACGCATCCCACTCCAACATTTCTATCAGCCATTACGCACAATGATCTCTCAAAGAATCTGACATGCCAGGTTCCTTCTCATCGACGTCTGCTTTTACAGGGGGAACTTACGAGTACATGAAACGGAACCGGAATTCTTGTCAGTTCTGCTCAGGCCACGCTTTGAACGTGGCTGCCTACCTTAGAGCCTATCCTGTATCCGCGTGTCGTGTAACCCCATAATGAAAGCAAACGACATTTTCAAAAGCATTTTTTTTGAGACACTACGAGTAAAAACTGTGCCCAGGTAAAATTTCACCCACTAAAAAAGCCGGATCCTCTGCAAAAGACCTCTGCCGGAGACGACACAGTTTAACTCTAACAGAGGTATCAACGGAGAGAAGGTACCTTATTTGACGAAGATGGATTGCAACTTTTCACACTTCAAAAAATAAGTAACTACATGAGGAGTTATTAGAGCGAATCCTAACATGTTTATTGTGAGTCATCTTATTGATGTTTCATAATGTCTGGCTGAATGACTCGGTCAGACTCTTGGCTTTCACAGCTCAAAGCTGTCCCAAACAATCCATCCTTCTTCAGAATAATGGAGAAAATGAAAGAAGTAAGCACACGCCGCTGTTCACTTGTATATGAAGTGCTGTTAGATCTTAAATTCCATGTGTGCCTAAACGACAACACCGTCGGTCAAATATCACTCTCAGTCTTGATTCAAATCGTCTAGCTAATGGAGGACTAAAATGACCGCCACTTTCGGGGAAAACAATATTCTGTAAAATTATGAGGTAAGCAGTCGCTTCAGTACACAGCCTTAGTAAAAGTAAGTGATTTTCGTAATAGAATACTCATAAGGTTGCTGAAAATTCTTCAACAGCCCACGACCGGTTTCGCCCCTCTAGGGGCTCATCAGGTAGACGCAGTCCCCGAGTTCCCGTCAACCTTATGTTCTACTTGAACCCAAATTGCGCCTACCTGATGAACCCCAAGAAGGGTGAATCCGGTCATGGGCTGTCGAAGAATTTTCAGCAACCTTATGAGTAGTGTATTACGTCTATACATGT
>SJOL01008206.1:471925-492839 GCA_004794785.1 Opisthorchis felineus | reverse complement strand
CCGCCGCACTTGGTTAGACTGGGATGGCTGATCACAGAAAAATTAATGAAACCAACGGCAACTTGTGGAAGATGACCATTCGATTCCGGCTGCGAAGGGCACATTTAAAGGGGCCTACGCCCCCGCAATATTACATTCTGATGATGACGAATCTCGTCAAGTGATTCCCCATTCCTATTGAGTGACTTCACCATACTGGTGGGCAAGTACCAGGTGTATTGAGAATCAGATCAATTGCCATCAGAGAATTTGAACTCTAACTAACGTTCAGCATGGGACCGGGATCGCTTCTCACGTGAGCTCACGAATTAAGTGGATTTGGTCACCTCATATGCTGTACCGCTGTGCGGCAAAGTGATCCTGATTATACAATGGTTACGCGTAGTTCATAGAGCTGAATTCAGTACGGATCACTCTCTGTTTTGCACCAAATTATGCATCGTCCTTCGGAAACCTCCAGGTCCTTGACCATACAAGCTGAACGTAAAAAGACTGGAGAACCAGGAGAATGTAGGAAAGTTGTACAGGATTGTAACGCAGATATGACCAGACACACTCAAAGGCCGGAATGTGAACACATTTCCAAACGGATGCTGTAATTACAAGTGGTCTAAAACAAGATGTGAGGCGAGATGCGAATGACTCGTCAATATCGAGCTTGTTTCAAGGGCAGAATATGGCATTCGTAGAAACACTGTACGATCCAAAAGACACATAAGTCTGAAAGTGATTGAGAAATTCCTGCGGAATAAAGAAAACCGAAGTGAATAATTCCAGTCTCACGTGGATCACCGTTTTCATGAGAGATGCTCTCACCAACACCCTTCTGTATAAAAGACGTTGGTGAGGGCGAACAACTACGGCGGAATCAGGTTTCTGTGCACATTTGACTTGTATGTTGCTTAATCGGATGGTAATTTGCATTCTGGAGGAAGCCTTCCCTTGAAGCAAGCACTGTGAACTAATGGCGGTTTGACGAGACTGCCAGCGATTGAACTGATTTTTGCCGCAAGAAAGGCATGAGAAAAATGCAGTCACCAATCAACGGATCCATCCAGTGTTTAGGGCTTTTACCAACGTCTTTGACTGAATCAAGAAACATAGGCACTGTGGGTTGTCCTACGGTAGCTTGGATGTCGGGTGAAATTTGTCAACTTCACCAAAGCCTTTTAAACCTAGATAAGCATCCAGGTGCTAAGCTGCTGAACTGTGTCCACAGATGCTTTGTACCTGTCTGAACTCTGTTTAGCCTATCTGCTCTTCATTGCGAATGTGGTAAACCGACAAAATACTGGATGGATGGTTACTTATTCGGATGGAAATTTCCCTAGCCAACAAACCGCTGTGCATGACCATGTCTGTATGCTGTTGCTCGCGTACGATTGTGCCCGTTTCTCACGCTGAAACGGGAGTCAGGACGGCTGCCTGTCATCTTCAATTTAGTGACACCACACTTGGGCTTAGCTGTTTAGCTTATCTGTACCAAATCATTCAGCTCAATATTCTTGACAAATTAGTGTTGTACAGATTTTTTGTGGTTGTGCAATCCACTGGTCTGACACGTGACTATGAAACGAACACGCAATTAACAAACAACATCGCATTGAGAAACGCGCTTAGGGAGGCCATCTTTCGGGCACATGTACCAAGACTGCAGTGTGTTGGGATATTGAGTAATTCTCACTACGGTGGCAAAAGCCGGATACTATGCAGGCCGGTTCGTGATCAGTAGAGACGTCACTTGTACTGTTTAAGCGACTTTCTTCTGAACAAATGAACAGACTGAATATGGAAATCTAACTACTTCGCGGAGTACACACTGTTGCAGTCGAACTCAGCCTGATGTGAAAGCGGCTCCGTTATTCAGACCACTTGAAACGTGTGACCCAAGTTTGCACCCAAAAAGGCTTTTCTATTGCTAGCTGGAGAATGGAGTTTGAAATTAGGGCGCCAGAAATTTCCCTACTGGAATAACCTTCATGTAATTTTGGAAAACTGTGTTTTCTAGTTTAGTACATAGGATAACCTTATACTCGATGAGAAGGCTTAGAGAACGGCCGCAAAACAAGCGAGCCAAGCAACCCTGACCGTTTGGAATCTCGCAAGATGCGAAACCATACGCCTTAGTAGGACCAGCATTGTGCGTCTCCATTTCATCTGATAAACATAAACAAATTAAGTCCAGGTAAGTTTTCTCCGTGCAAAATTGCCTTCGTATGGGTGGATTTCACCGAGTTATCCATTACTACCTCGACGTTGGGTAATGGTGACTCCACCCAGAAGCATTCGCATGACTCAAGTTACGTGGTGATGAGGAGCTAAATTTACCCTAAGGCATGAATTCTCAGCGTACTAAGGGATGTGAGGAGGGGGGTAGCCATAAAAGCTGACGATAAAAGGAAAGTACAGTACCCATTGTCATTGGCAAAAACCTTGCTCTGTGATTAATACATCAGTTGCTTTTTAGACGATTTAACCCTCTTGGAATTGAAGTAATGCTGGGTAGCACCCACGCGATTGAATAAAGGCACCTCTATTCTATTTCGATCCTACTGCCATTCGGTTTTATCCTGATTTCGATCCCGTTCACGTCATTTACCGCTACCAGTTTGTATCTCCCCGTTCCTATTCTCCGTTTTCCAGTTCAATCACACAAAGTCTCTTCAGAGTGATCACGATGTTTTTTCTTCCGGTGACCACTTTGACTTTTCCTTTGGGGATTGTGCCTGTGTTCATCTTACTGGTTTCAAATATCACGATTGATTGCCTGAGAGAGAGAGAGAGAGAGAGCAAGAAAAGACATTTTTTGAGTCTTATTGTAACACGCAACAAAACTATTGTAAAAATACGTCATCTCATTTGGAAGTACTACATTTAATTCTTCTGTCATATGAAGTTCTCCAGTCAGATTGGTGACTTGACTGACTTGGAAAGTGTACAATATCTATCTGTTCAAGTCAAAAGAAACGTGAAGTGGTATTGTGCTATGTCGTATGGGAGAGTTACAGTTAGAGATAATGATCAGAACTGCGTAAAAGTCGGCGAATCTCAGGGGATTGAGATGAATGCACACTGTCCTCCAGGACAATTTGGCTTTCCTCGGATGACGTCGTGTATGCAATTTTTATTGGAGAAAAGTGTGCGTGATAACATTTTCCAGTGAGCATAATGAGGCCACATTCTAACTAGGTGGAAATCACGAAATACACTCATTTGCATGCCCATTTGGTTTTCACGGGAGACCCATTTGAATCTTTCGTTTGTGATGTCCTTCTTCAGCGCTAACATAAGATGGATGGAAATTCGGGAACTGCGCCTACCTGATGATCCCCAAGAAGGGCAAAACCAGCCGTGGGCTGTCGAAGAGTTTTCAGGAACCTTATGAGTAGTGTGTTACTTCTCTACACTTAGCAGTCACCACTTTGATGGTTACGAGTGATGGCAGCCTGAAGTGTAATTCCATCAAAATAAATGGTGAGCGCCAACTTATCTCGCTGTTTAGTTGTTAACATCTGGCTGTTTTTTAAGCTGGTAGATGTACACCGGAGGATGTTTGAAAGGCGAGGTTTCTACTGGTAATGACTTCTATTTTCTTGCATCGAACACTGCGTGTCAGCTTTTTTCTGGTTCAATTTTAACTCCGCTAATCGTCCCAGGGAAAGGGTTTCATGCACCTGCTTGCAGTGGTTGTTACTGGATAACATAAACTTCGGGTTGCGCCGCATTCGGAAATAGGACAAAGTCGGCTGGGATTTTAAGGCGTGGGTATATGTGTCAGTAGCCAGTCTTCCAAAACTTACTGAGATAGGTGACTTTTCAGGTTCCATCTCTTCAGGCTGCATGGGTCGTCCCCTCTCGATGTTGCATTTCAACAGATAGAGATGCATAGGCTTCCATTGAATTTGCTCCTTCAGCAAACACATTTATCTTGCCTTTTGCTTCAGCCCAAAAGTGCTCGTTTGAACACTGTGGTCAAATTTGGGTAAGAATTTAAAGAGAACACAACCGAATTTATGCGGATGTGCGAACCGTACACCAAGAAGGCGCTGATATTATTACTAGAAATTGTCTTGGATTCGCATATTTAGTGTACTTTTCTTAGTAGTGATGGGTTTGGTCAAAGACAAGCGAAGGCGAACATGGCGGGGAAGATCAGTTTTGAATGGAACAGGCGATAAATGGCACCTGGAGGTACAGAATGTCGCGCTATGTGAATTCTCTCCTGAGTGACATGCAAATGACTTTTGTTCTTCAACGAGTGAACTTACGTATACATATTGATTTACTTCCTCATAAGAACGCCAGGACGGCAGCTTGCAAGCCTGTTTTTCCTGGAATCAATTAAGAGAACCGGAACACCTGAGATGTTGAGGCAACATGATTTTGTCCAGAATAATGTGGGTAAGTTTTACGGAATTGAAATAAAATGAAGCCAAATTATTTTGGGGACACATCAGTGTGATCATTTGCTGCTGTCATTACCACTGAAGCAACTACTGCTATCTTGAAACTTAGAAGAGAGACCGAAATCTATGTATTCCGGGGTTACCACGTTTCGTTCGTCCACCAGTTACCGGCTTAACTTTTCAAGTTTTGTTAGGTCACTGACACGTTTAATACATACTGGAGTTATGATTGGAACTTGCAAAATTCATCATCGGCAGCTACCCACCCCACCTCCTCAAATGATCGGTGAACGAAACTGTGGCAGCTACAACCACTGTACGACAAGCGCTCGGTTCTTACAGCTGATAATGATGACGATGATGGTGATGATGATGATGATGATGAAGATGAAGGGAACTAGCTTTGATCCGTTCCCAGCCAGTCGGCAAACTAAAAGTTCGAGCCTTTGACCCACCCTCCATCTAAGCATCTCAGGTGTTTGTGAACCAGAAGATCTGTTTCAAAGGCCAAACAATTTTTGCTAATTATACACTAGGTTAGTTAAGCGTACGTCTACGAGATTCGAGTTAAATGGGACCGCTGTACTGAAAACCTGTGAGTAATGTGAAATTACTGAATAGTGTTGGTAACATCGGGTTCAACGTCAAGTTCACCCTCTCGGGAAGATGTTTTCAGAAATATCGCTAGGTATTTCCATAAGTTCCATAGGTTTGCGTCCTCGAATTTTATTCATGTTACCAAAGCTCAGATGAACCAGACACATGAACAAAGGAAGCGTGTTATCCCCTCAGCCAAAGTCTGTTTACCTTGAATTTCTTGCAAGAGCTGCCTACTGTAATCTTGGGCAATCTGTCTACCGAAGCGTGTGTAATCTACAGAGATATCCAACAGACACACATACTATCAAACCACACCATCTTGTATTGGTTTGGTGTGTTGTTATCTCATTCGTGCCCACCACCCACTTTCTTCAGACCGTAGAAATCAAATTCCTGGGTGCGCTTCACAGGATGTGCACTTTTCAGACAGACAAACACAACGTCACACAACCTGTTATCACCAGAGATATCAGCGTATCGGCTAACCAGAAGTGCCTTCATCCGAAATTCACAACTCCTGCTTCATAAATAATTAACAGATATAGTCTGGAATTTTAAGACACATCACAAGTCATCCGTAGGTAATACAATGAAACCGCAATTTTATATGAAAGGCTTGAGGCCACATTTTGATTTCCCAGTTTTGAGTGACAAAAAATTAACCAGCCAACGCGGATGGTTCCATCTAAATTCCCCTAACAAAGCTCCTTTCCATACAAGTGTGTGTGGCTACCATCTGGTCGAAATAGTTGCTACCTCTCGGTGATCTTGCATATTTTCTGCCAACATTCTGCCATGTATTCAGCAGGACGCATAAGTGCCCTTTGTGCGGCCTGTGCTACTTGTCCGACCGCGGGTATGTAACATGGTTTGTTAGACTTCCTGTCTTTGCTTTTCTGTAGTCGTCTGCTTGCAGTTCCAAATAGTCGCACCACTCGAACACGCGGTTGATCATCCTGGCGCACTAGGGTTTCCCTTGGCTTTCGCAGTATTTTTCAGTGACGGTTTCGTCCTATAGTTGAAGCCAAGGTGGAGTACCTCAACCAACTCTCCTTCCTTGGCCTGGGCAACTGGGAAGTGTCATTTAACCGCACATGTCAGTGTCCACCGATGTCCCTCCCCAGCCTCTTCCCATCACACAAGCAAACGTTGCTGGGAAAGATGATATTTCCATCCGGATTGGGAAGGCCAGAACAGCTTTTGTGTATCTGCTTCGCCTGTGGCGTAGGCTTGACATCAGCTTATCCGTCAAGGGTCGAGTTTACAATGCTGCGGTGCGCTCCATACTACTATACGGATCAGGAACCTGGCCGCTGCGCGCCGAGGACGTCAAAAGACTTTCAGTGTTTGACCATCGATGTCTTCGGAGCATTACCCGAGTCTGGTGGAAACACCGGATAAGCAATGCTGAAGTACGTCGAATGGTATTCGGAAGAAATAACTCACCCTCGATAGATTAACTGATCACTCTCTACAGGTTGCGCTGGTTTGGCCACGTGCTCCGTATGCCAGTCAATCAACTTCCTCGTAGCTTTCTTTTCGTACAACCACGTGAAGGGTGGAAACGAGCCAGAGAAGGTCAAACAATGACTTGACAGCGAAGTATAAAAGCAATTACCAGCAAACTCAGCTGCACTGGTCATTACCGTCTTCCTGGATGGGGACCCCCAGACGGGCCACATCAATGGTTAGAGACATGGCGCAGTCGCCCCCTTAATGGCGCTCGTGCATCCCATCTATTGCCTTCAATGCATACCTTCCTTCCCAACTCCCCCACTTAAAAGTCCACTGATTGTCCTGTATTTACGCACCAATTTATCAGCTCCCGCCTCCCATGCGCAGCTACCTACCGCACCTCCTCAAATCATCGGTGAACGAAACTGTGGCAGATACAACCACTGTATGACAAGTACGCGGTTGTTACAGCCGATAGTGATGATGATGATGTAGTTTAAGCTAATCTATTCTGAGAAGCCGAGAAGTACTGTACAGCTGTGTCATTATTACTGGGAATCACCATCCGGGCCCATCTCACGAAATTCCAGTAGAGAGTTTTGAACCCACGACCTCCCAACTACCAGTTGGCCACGAAAGGCTGATCAGTAGTACCATTCTCTCACACAGGATATATGGTGCCACTTATCTTTCAATCACGGAATCCACACCAAGTGGTCACTTATTGACCGCTTCTCACATGGAAGGTTCACTCGTCATGTGAACCTTTCTTCCTCTGAGCTACTTATAACTTGTTGGCAGTAGTACTGGTTAAACTCACACTTTAATTATAAAGTTGCGTGGTCGCTTTCCGACGATATAACATACCTCTGTTGCCACTTCCCAGAAAGTTCCGAGAAATCTTGCCAAAAGTGAAACTCATAAAAAACATGAATAATCCTCTAGGCAGAGCCCACCAGCTGGTTTTATTTTAAAAATACAATTTTTGGACAACCATTTTATTCGGCGACAAACTCCAAAGGAGTATGAAAACTTTTCAGCAATGAACCTGAGATTCTGGGTTGTGCAAGGAAAGGAGCAGTGTAACTTTCTCCAGAGAGAAATACAGGGTGTGATCATTTTTACGGTTAAATCCTTATGTTAACATTGGTTACATTAGAAGTGCTTGCATAATTCCAGCCGTTCGAGACAACTAGTGCACTAATGCTGAGCAAAACTACTATCAAGTCAGTTAATGCTTTGAGCTTTCGACCTCCCAATATTTCATTATGTAAGGCTCTTCATGGTAATAAGCCTCCCCTAAAGAGAAGTCAACCCCGTTTCCCCAAATGAGGCCTCTTTATCCCGGTTCCGTGTTCTAGCTTGAAACTAACACCTTTTCGACAATCCAAGCCACTAAATCCAAATAGTGGAAACCTCAGGTGTCCCCGATGGACAAATTCTCCTCCGAACAAAGGTCAGGGGTGAAAAATCGTGTTTTTAGCCAGTCCTTGTCCAAGAACGATGTTTGCGCCTGGTTCATTTGTAACATGAGAATCTTGTTTGTAACATAGTTGAGGTTTCCAAACCCGGTTTTCGGTTACATAAGCCCTGAAAACAAAGCTAATTCCTCAAAACTGCTTTTTTGCAAGCAAAATATGCTGTTCCAAAGGGTAAAGGGTACAACTCCGCCGTTTTTAACTGAGGAAGTCGACCAAAGTGCATTTTTTTGTCTACTTTGACGTGAAAACCCGGTAATCTACAGACAGACGAGTGGGTGAACTTAATATGAGAAAAGCAGTAAGGTCTGGAGGCTAGTCAAGTAACATGTTTTTTTAATTCACTGGAGGGCTGTGAGTTTTTATAGGCCTCTGGTTCTTAAAATTTCCAGCACGTCTTCAATTAGCGGAGACTGCTACCATCATTTCCCAAATACACTGCTCAAGTATTAGAACCAGAACCTTCAAAACTATAACCCATGTATTTTCACAAAGGAAACTAATCACAAGGTTGCTAAAAATTCTTCGACAGCCCACGACCGGTTTCGCCATTTTGAGGATCATCAGGTAGGCGCAGCCCCCGAGTCTCCGTCAACCTTATGTTCTACTTGAACCCAAATTGGACAGATATCGACAAATACACTCAGTTGCATATCAACTGGGTTATCACAGGAGACTCGACTGAATCCCTCGGGCATGATAACCCATGCATGGTAATATACCATGACAGACTCCTTAAGCCACTTTCTTTGAGAATGCATAACCATGCTCCTTAGAGGGTCACAGTAAATGTAAGATTCCTCCAAATAAAGGCCACCATCTTGAAAACTTCAGTTGTTGGCTGAAAACGGGTATAAAGGAACGATACAAACTCATACTTCAAATGTTCTGCCCACTATCGATGGCATTCTTCTGTATTGCAGTGATGCTGCCATCCATTTTGATGATTCTCAAACAAAGATTTAGAATTTCACATAAGTTCAGACACCAGAGTACACGTTGGAATTCATGATCTTCTGTTGATTATCGCAAATGATTGAGTGATTTTGAGCTGGAGGTAGCTGGTTGGTTAAGATGCGAATATGATGACCCGAAGGTTCTTGGTTCGAACCCAACCTAGGCATCTGGACTGATCCTTTGTAGGCTTGAGAAACCTGGCCGTAATCCCTTGGGCCTTCTCCTAGGGGCATGACAACTAAGCAGCGAAATGGTACTTTTATATCTTTAAAGTGAGGAACTCTTCCAGAGGAGTACAGCCCCTTAACAAATGAAGGTGTAATAGCACATTAACAGGTGCGGTTATATATTCCAACAAGGTGGTACGTAAGAAACGTGGGCCTCGTTCATTAGCAAGACCAAGATTTAAACAAATAATCTCTGTCTGTTATTGTGGAGTTCCAACGTACTGAGACACTGTGCATTCACAGGGGTTTTATTGATGTCCGAGAACCTTGAACAAGCCATGCAACACACACTAATGGGTTTATTCGAAATGATTGTTTTTGTAACGACACAAATCAGTTGATATTGTAATTTGTTTAAATGCATTTAGAAATTATGGCCCACAGATCGGCTTCAGTAAACGAACGATGTCTTGCAGAAAAGTGTAGTAACACGTAGCTTGAAAATTTGGAAATTAGAATTCAAAAGTTTATTTCGCGAAAAACAGCCGCCGGCTGATTGGAAATAGACCAAACAGAGACCACCTACTCCAGAATTAAGAGCATCTCAGCCACTTCTACATAGAATTGCGCGTCACTCTCGTGTGAACAGACCTCTTCCTGTCCAAACCAAAAGGGAACTTTCCAAACGAGTTCTCACAAATTATAGCCTAGTGAATTTTCTAGAGCACAATGAGATTTTTGGTATGTCGCGGGTATTGCAAAATATGTTCACTATTTTGTTGCACGAGCTTCAGTTTGTCACTATAGTAATAATGAAATCTAGAGCGCCTATTATATTCTTCTATTATACAGTCGATGGGGGCCCCTCAAGCAGGTTGACCACGTGAGTGTGGCATGTAGAGCTTCGGTTCAGAAAAAGTGCTACAACACATCATTTGTTACAGCTAACATTTTACCGTTATGACGACCCGCATTCGCTACCTCGCTCGCACACACACTCACTCACTCACTCACTCAATCAATCAATCAATCAATCAATCAATCAACCAATCAATCAATCAGTCGATCAATCAATCAATCACTGATTCATTCATTCATTCGCTCACTCACTCACTCAATCAACCAATCAACCAATCAATCATTCATTCATTCACTCACTCACTCAGTCAGTCACTCCCTAGTACGTATTAGAGGGGTACTGATCTCTGGGATGAAGAAGATGGCACCTTAGTCAATCAGTCAATCAATCAATCAATAAATCAATAAATCAGCCATTCCCTCAGTAAGCCAATCAAGTGATCAGTCAACCGGTTAATACTGCGATTATTCAGGTATCTTATCAATTTAGCTCTCACTCAGCCAGGTCGCAGATAAAAAAATTCAACTACCCAGCAGTCGGTCAACCGACCGCTCAGCCTACTAATTCATCCATGCAATACTTGGTTACTGCCATTACCGTTACTGCAGCTGGTACTCGTTACACCTTCTCGTATCAGTCTAGCTGGGTTGTCAGTAATTTTCACGTTTACATTTCAGCCGTGCACCGGCCTGTGATAACTCGGAAGCGTCAGTGAGCTAGATCAAAACACGAAATCAATCAGGTACAATGATGATGAGGAATAACCGATGTTATTCCTCAGTTATGTAGTTATGTAGTTCAGTATCCGGGAAGACAATAGAGGGAATAACCATGAGAGTTGTGAGCCACTGCTACTAATCGATGCGCGGATGCATTTCAAGCCACGCTGGGTTAACTTATACACCAAGAATGAGCACGACTTCTTAGTGTTAACGTTCGATTGGACACTTGAATCTCCACCAAGTTCTGTGTGTTTGCTACATATTTCGCCCAAGGCCTTGAGGTTCTTTTCCGTTTTCACCTGTGGTCACTGAAGGTAACAAGTGAAACATCATTTTGCAAACCCAGGTTAGTGTGTGCTATCCAACTTCACCTCTTCGTCTAGGGTCATGCCTTGGTATGACGCACAATCAAACACGGTGTTGTGCAAAATATATCTATGGGGAATGGGGCAACATGACAGAGATTTTCACCAGTACTCAGGGAAACGGTATAAATAAGTTAGGACATCTAACTATTCTGACTAGTGGTAGGAAGCTCACTAGTCGATGTGCCAGAGTTCTCACAGGTATAAAACACTAGAATACTAAATTTGAAATCGTCATCTCAAACGCTGCCAATGTTTTCGGTTTCCAGCTCGGAGAATGATCAGCCGTGGCACTGACCTGCTGTTTTTGACAGAAGCCAAACGCGCCCACTGTCCGTTGGCTCGGTGAAGCGAATTTTCAGCTGTTCTGCTTTCTGGTATCATATACCTACTGACAAAAACGAACGATTCTACGTTCCTACGTCAGTTTTTTGGAGTGAGATAGGTTGCTTTATTAATTAACTTCTATCAACAGAATGGTCATATTGCAAACCCAGGGGAGTCTTTCAAGACAAATTTTATGTCCAATCTCAGTATTGATTTTTGTGTGTACGGGGAAACAAGTTTCAATAAAGCTCCGTTCACATAACAATTCTGATCATTTGTTTTGCCCAACCTTATGAACTAATAGACCGTTTTTTTTTTACATTTTTTAACAATGCTAGTAATACACTTGGAAGGTATTTTCCCACTTGCCAGTCAGTTTTTGCTTGTCGTGTGAACTCACATGTTTACCCTGAGCTACACCACTCACAAGAAACCCCCAAGAGTGACATGACATTTTGCAAACATGCTCAATTTAATATAATGGTTAAGCTCGATAGCTACAAAGAATTTGCTGAGTCGTGATTAAAATGTTGTCGCCTAAGACATCTTGCGCCCCAAAAATGGCCCGAAATTATTGTCTCAAGTCGGTACGAATTGACAAGATAAGATGTGGTCCCTTCGTTACTGATTGAAGGTAGCCCGATTTTTTGACACTTGTCACTAATGTTAATCTGAGGAGACCCGACATTCTCAAAGGAGACTTGGTCCTATCAGTGAAGCTAATCTATGGTGAAAAGCCGAGAAGTACTGTATAGCTGTTTCACCCCTGCTGGGAATCATCAACAATGCGCGTGTGGCTACACTGAGAGAGTTTCGAATCCGCGACCTTCTGGTCAGTGGTTGAACACATGACGGTCCGGCTATGAGCGGCTGAATACCAGTTTGACCAGTTCTTACTCAGACAGAATAAAGTACCACTCATTCTTCTATCACAAAAGCGACATCACGTGGTCGCCTGTTGACTGGGTCCTACAGTGACAACTTCTACCTAAGACCTACTAAATGGACCGACGCCAGTCTGAAGAGATTTGGTAATTGATAACTGAGACTTGGTCCTATCAGTGAAAGCAGTGTGCGGTAGTTTCGTCCTTGTTTGCATTCACTAGTAATGCAAATCTTATAAAAAACCTTTCTTACTGCCGTATGAAGTGACTTACAGTGCTCATCTGACACAGGCCACTAGAACGGGACATATTTGGAACGTCAAATAGGAACTTTTGGGAATTTGCTTAACCAATCAAGACAGAATAAGATTTCTTATCAATATTGCAGCCCAAGGATGAATTCAACTTACGATCTACTGGAGTCACCTAGCACATTGAAGCCATTTGAAGTCGGTTGACAAGACAGGACAGTGACAGGTCAGAGGTTTTTCTTTAAAATCTGAGTTACTGTGTACATATTTGGACAATAAAAAGAAGGGAAATTAAGTAGCGTTTCTTGAGCTGATCGCTGGTCGAGCAATTTCTTGTGCTAAGCATTACCACTGAAGATATTTAAAGGGGAAGACATCGATTGCTGTCCCAAGAAGACGTACGTAGAATAGCTTTATCGAAGCTGTCGAACACTTCCATCATGTCAAACAATGGTCTTAAATATCAGGTTTTGTAGCGGATAAGGTGAATCCATCTGGTTATTGGCCAAACAATAAGCATGAATCGGTTGAAACCTCTCTGACGACATTCAGTGCCGGTTTCTTCCTTCTCGGATTTATCAGACAGGCATAGCCCCGAATCTCCAGGAACCTTGTTTCCTACTTGAATAGCAGACTGCAAGTAAGTGGAATTATACGTTCATTAGTAACTTACCTTAATGTTGGCAAAAGATTCAACCAGATCTCAACTAATTCCATCATTTACAATAACCCTTAACCTCATTTGTTACAAGCTTGATATTTTGCCCTAGAAAACAAAAATAGATTACCCTTCACAGACTATATAAAAACACGCAGAATTGGAGAAATTATCGACCCAGCCGCGCACTGATCTGGTCCCCCCGCATGATGAGGAGACGTTTCCAAGCCAGTTGCCAGGATCGGCGAACAGATCAGTTGCAACCCGATCATTAACTAAAGACAGCCTCGAGTTTCAGTTGGTATGATATTCGAGGTAACACAGTTTTTTCTTGACTTAACATATGACGGCGAACTCTTTTAAAGCTTGGTATGAGCCAGAAATGTAGCGAAAATTCGACTGGGTCTTCCATTAGCTAAAAAGTTAATTTCAAACGAGTGTACGGAAATGATTCCGTCGCAACGTCTTCCAACGTCAGCATAGTCGTAAAATCCTGAGAGGAGTAAATGACTGGGGCTACTGCCATTTTGGATATGTGATTCGTATGGTTGTTGGAAGCTCGACATATGGGTGGCAGGTTTCAATTAGTGCACAAACCCTTGGGTTTTATAGGAAGATAGCATGGAATGAATAATCTTGGTCTTGGTGGTCTGGTCAGCTTTGAGTAGATCAATATGACTGGTCCAACTGTGTCTTGTCTTGCAGACCGTTATTCAAAAGTGTACGTTTTCAGGCATGACGCGGTCGGAACGGGCTTTCAGCAAAGTTATTCACTACGGTAAAAGGTTATATATTGCATTTTACCCTCATACGTTTGTCCAGTATCCTTTTCGAGCCAGTGGTTCGTGCTGTTGACAAACGAAAGATTTAATTCCAAAAAGGTCCTGCCGTCACCTGAATAGTCTGATGGTACGCATTCAACCAAGTACAGCGCACATCACCCTTTTATCTTCCAGAATGTTTTTGAAGGAAGAAATAAACATGCCGTTTCCAAGCAAATATGCTGATGAATGGATGATTAGTTGCTCTGTAAGATAGGCATTAGCCCCGGTACTGCTGCCAAACTGGGGTACCAAATTCGGGAATCTGACGGCTCCCAGTGGAATGTCAATGGCCCAAGGTCAGAGCAACCTGTTCATTTCAACGAAATATTATTTCAGGCACTTCTGATGAATGGCCTTTTAGTGCCCAACCACTTCTTCAGAAGAGAACTTCTTTTCCGTTCGAAAGGGTCATCCTGTTTTATCCCACTGTAGACGGGGCTCAGTTTGGACATTCAGCTACTGAAACATCGATTGCATCAAGCTGTAACACCCTTTTGGTGCCTAGCTACTTGAAGGTTGAAATGTTTTTAGAATGCCCAAGCTTAGACAGGAGCAGTAGAGAAGCAGACGTTGGGTTCGAACCGCTGAACTTCCGGTGAGTACGTGCCATAACCATTGAGCTACCTCGGACTCACCACAAGAAGGGAAAACAACTCAAAGTACTTGGGGAGTTTTCTTGGTTCCGGTGAGTTTGAGGGGACACTGGAAACAGTGTATCATAAAGATGTGTCCGGCTACCTAAGAGAGCACTCTACAGGATCACATTCAGATGTAAAGTGGTTATCGTCCACATTTTTCTTGTAAGAAAGCCTCATGCTGTAAAATAACTAACAGCGTGACATTTGTTTCTTTTACGGTGATCTCCGTGTGAAGGAAATCAGCTGCTTTGAAATGGTCCCGTTCCTCAGAATAAAGCTATGATTTTCCGATCCGAAATTAGGAATGATAAGAAAATGTGACCCTCGTGGTATCAGGAAAAAATATATGGCCTAGGTAGTGACCGAATTATTTTGGCCATGGGGGATACCTTTGTCTGAATGACTATGGTGGCAACCCTCCATAAGGCTCCTTGTTTACTAGGTGAGAAGTAAAGGAACCTCCATCTGACTTGACCGTACCTCAACTGTATCACCGTGTCTACAATTCATGTCGCATTATTAGAGAAAAATCCTTAGGTTCAAGCTAAAATACCTTCTTTGCTTCGTGTAAAATTACCGGTTGTCACTAGACTCTTCTTACTACTAGTGTGATTTCTTTTTTAATCACAGGTTCGTGAAAAGTAAACCGTCCGATGACGGAAGCAATTTCGTGTAATTCATTTTTTTATACATGTAGGTCTCTATTAGGACGAATCACAGTTGCAAATGTTAAATACCATTGAGAAAATGCGTGGTGATCTAGCTGCTTGTGAGAGCTGAAAGACTATTTTCCTCTACACAAAAAGTAACGAAATTAGAATAGTTTTCTTTCAGAAACGCAAAGAGAATAAAATTTATTCTACGCATCCCAAGAAAACCCCCTTTTTTGTTCTCCGATTTGCTTGTGACTATGTTGTGCGTATTCTGAACGCGATCGATATTTCACGGTCTTTTGAGTTGTATTCAGAACATTTACAATGCTTTCTGATTGCAGTTCACAGATTTTTTCAGATGTTATCTTGGTCTTTTGTATTGTGAATCAAAGTTTATGGCCACTTTTGGTTTTTTTCACCTCTTTTTGACAGTTATCTTCCGGTTTCCATGTCTGTTGTACAAATTACAATTTATATGGGTTAGTACGACGGATATCCAAATTCGCTAGAGGTACCGACAAAATGTATGCGGAGTGTAATTTTACTTATACGTTCTCATTCAACTTCTTTCCGTGTATCGGTGAAAACATAACGTTTGATGGCTACACTGATGGCTACACATCTTACTATCTGGTATAGCTTTGTCTTGGAAGTGTACGGCGGACACGCATGCGCGTGTACAAACCTAACGCAACATATGTACACTGGGCAAAAGGCTTATAAATATGATGCGGCTAGGTCTATCTAATGAGCCTCAAAAAGGTGAGAACACTAGTTGACTGTGCGGAGTTTTCCACTGACCTAACAAGCAGTATCGACGGTGATTTAGTTCTTTCGTTGGTATTAGTGTATTGGAAGGAAAAATTGCTAGCTCAGGGGGAAAAGTATTGATTTCTAATACTTTTTAAAACTCTAGGAGTTTGACCAGATATATTCTCCGGAGTCACTCTGAGAAAAAATAGGACAGACCAACAGTTACAGGCAAATCTATGGCGTAAAGTGTAGGAATAAAAACCCTCAGATTTCATCCTCCGGGTTACACATGATGGATAGGAAATAGTATCTGAATTCAGGCTTCCAGACCAATCAGCGCTGGAGTTCCGAAAAGCACTATACACCCGTTTCATTCTTGTTGGGATTCACCAGCTGTGCGCATCTCAAGGAACTCCAGGGAATTTCGAACCCTCGACTTTCCAGCCAGTGGTTGAACACTTGACGGTTCGGGCTCCAGCGGCTGAACATCGGTGTGATTAGCTCTCACTCAGACAGGATATAGCACCGTTCATCCTTCGATCCCAGAAGCGAAATCACTTGGTGAGGTATTGACTGGGTCCTGGAGCGACGATGTCTCAGATGTGAGTTTCACTCATCATGTAAAATTATTCTTCCTCTGAGTTTTAAACAAGATCATGACCAGGTACACATGGCAGCCAGTCAAATAAATCTGACCTCACTGGACGCACGAATCTCAAATGATTCTCAGGGTCGACGTACTACTTTTCTATGAGATGGCTGTAGGTTTCCTCTTACAGAATTACTTTAGACCTCCTGGAGAGCCCAACTTCGATTTCGCCTCGTGTGGATCAATGTGGTATGCCTATTTCCTGGGTTTTCATCGGCCGTATTCGCTAAGTTTGAACATGCGCGTGAAAGGAACCCCAGTTGCGAAGTTAACTGGTGCCAGCTGGAGATTTAGCTGCTTCTATGCTGGATCTATTTAAAAAATTCTGCGACTGCGTATTATGCAGAGATACGGCCTCTTGTTCATCTGAAACCGTGTTCAACTTATGAAATAATTCTTCTGATGCGATTTATATGAAAGCACTACGAAAGCTTACCACATTCAGAAATCAGGCTGATGAAAACTCGGGGACTATGCCTATCGGGTGAGTGGCAAGAAGAACGAAACGGCTAATGGGCTTTTTATCAACCTCATGAATAAAGTTGGTTTGCTACGAAGCCGTATGTAATTCTTACGCATAAAGCTGTCTGTCGTCTGTTTGTGTTGTCCAGAATACGGATAAAATGCTGCTGTTTTGAACATCGACACGCTGCAAGCCATTTCCCGATAAATACCTGTCAACTTTTGGGCCAAATTGTACAAAATTGGCCAAAACGTTCAGTCCGACTACGACTGTTTTGAACAAATTCGGCCGTGAGATCTCAGTAGCGAAAAGATCAAATTCTGCAAACCTTTTGCATCAGTGTACGGCGGTGAAACGAGGCGCTGACATTCTGACACCATAAGATGGTAGATCGAATAATGTGTGATCTTCTTCCTCGGTTTTATCACATGTCAAGGTCGACAGAGAAGTCAGACAATAAGTACAGAAGACCGATAAGTGCTTGATGATGCTAAACCATTGATCGCTTGTGAACCCGCATTCTTGTTGATCGGCCTAAGACGGATATCGTGTAGCGAAACACACTCATTTGCATACCAATTTGGTTTTGACGGGAGACTCACCCGGAACCCAGCTGAATCCCTCGTTTATGATGTATTTTTATGCAGTTGCTTAAAAAACATCATGAATGGGAGATT
Source organism: Opisthorchis felineus (assembly GCA_004794785.1). NCBI lineage: Eukaryota > Metazoa > Platyhelminthes > Trematoda > Opisthorchiida > Opisthorchiidae > Opisthorchis > Opisthorchis felineus. Next base: position 475,053 of record SJOL01008206.1, on the reverse strand, counting down.
TAGCTGGGTTTCAGGCGAGTCTCCCGTCAAAACCAAATCGGTATGGAAATGAGCGTATTTCGCTGATTTTGTGCAATTTGGGTTCAAGCGGAACATGAGGTTGACGGAAACTCGAGGAATGCGCCTACCTGATGAGTCCCAAGAAGAGCTAAACCAGTCGTTGCTGTCAGCAACCTTATGAGCGGTGCATTACGTCTATATGGATATCGTGTACGTTTACAAGAAGGTCTTGTAGCGTTTGTTGAATACGCCACCCAATGGGATTTTGTTGACGCTACTTTCAAGTCAGCTACCATATTGTGAGTACGAACAACAACGAAGTCCAAAGCTGAGACATCTCTATTGTAACAGCCGTTGGATTAAAGGTATAAGACGTTCAAACCTACCACACCCCGCAATGGCCTCCACGATAACAAGTAATACGTCCGCGTTATCCTTGAGACCAGAAATCTTTCGTGACACTCCGGACCGCCACAACCCCCCCCCCCACACCTTAAACAACAACCAGGAGAATTGACTGTTGGCTCCTCAGCGCCTTGTTCCATAGTGAGTTTTGTACAAACTATGCTTGTATCTTTCGGTGCAACTGACCAACAGCCGGTATTTCTACATCTGATTTCCACCAGAAGGAACTGTGACTACTCAGCATCATATCGGCCAACAGTATCGACGTAATTTAATATACTTTGTAGCTGCATCGAGTGTGGATGTGCAGCCTATCTAGTTCTTCGAATAACTCAGTAAAAAACACCTCAACACAAATTTTATTCTGCTTGCAACGCAATTGAAGCCTGGATAGGTACGTGCTGTGAGGGCGTTGGGCCCAGGAAGTCTGCGGACCATGCTGTCTTATCGGGTTGTTCCATCCAGACACAACGAACCGAAAGTTTTCACGCTTGCATTGATATAAGTGATACGCATGTATAATTACAGATCGACCATTCCTGGGGGCTGAATGACTGGTTATATGCGATGTATGCCGAACTCGAGATAGCTCAGTATTTAAGACTCCAAATTGCTGATCGAAAGGCCGTGGTCCGAACCCAACCTCTGCATCTCGACTGCTCCTGTCTAGGCTTAAGCAAACTGGCAGTACCTCAGCTCTTATACTTCTTTCGGATATCATGGCAAATATGCTCCGAAAGTGTTACGGCTGAAAGACCATTATTATTGTTTACTTATCAGTAAAGTATACTTGACAGGAAAATAGGAATGTCATGTGGATGAATGCAAATGGCTATGGGAATACTTTTCACCAAATTTACGACACAACCGTTTGAGTCCTAAAGACAGCCTCCACATTCAGTGCAATTTCGTGTCTGGCCTAAAATTGGCTTGACTGGCGACCTACCCTAGGTTGTGTGCAAATCAGCGTTCGCTCAAAAATACCCTAATGCCGGTGATGAAACCGGGATAGAAAGGGAACCAGCGTAAGCTAGCCCGATATATAAATATTTTTATTCATCTGACTGTTGTTTCAGTTCTGTAATTCATGCATTCTTTCGAGGTAATTTGCATTTACCATGAAGTGTTTGGCCTTGACGACGTAGATCAGAAGAATTGACATTCATGCTGGATTAGTATGTCTTACTCACGAATGTACAGTGGCTTTGATAATCTGGATGAACAATTAATTTCTTCACAAATGTTTAAATCATCCAAAAATAATAGATACTTCAGTATTCCGGTGCAGAAGGCCCATCACATGTTTGTTACTTTTTAACCACTACGGGGACTGTCCGGTCAAGGGGATGCGCCAGTAGTTTTTCCTAATCCGCAGTTCCACATTACTTTCTACTCCAGACCGTCATGAAGTGACACGACCTTACCGTGGTGTGACAGTTTGTGTACCTCCGCGACCCATTGAGCTATACTGGGGGGTGTCTCGCGACACTCACAGAGACTCTCATACCAGGTTGGTCAGTGGGTAGCGGTCTGACGAACACAGTCTCCTGACCCTCCAGGTTGGGGGTTGGAACATGTGTGGCGACGTGTTCCGTAAAATTGGTAATGTACTTGCGTTTCCAGCCCAACACCGCTGCCTTGCGGTTAGGCTTTTGAGCCAAAGGCCTTGGTTGAGGACCCAAATCGTCCTCCTGTCTGGCTGTGGGCGCCTTGAGAGTATCCCAGCCCACGCACAACCATGACATTTACAGCTAACAATACTCTCATGCCACATCGGTCGTCGCGTAGTGATTTCAGCCGGATCGCCTTACTCGCTGCTTACAGCAGGGTGGCTAAGCGAAAACAGGCCACTGCTGACGCCTCCCTTCTTTCTATTTCACATACTTTTTCTTCCCCCCTCCCCACCCCATTAATAACTCCACCCTTGTAGGCCAAGGACATAAGAGTTATGACTCCGTCCGCCCTGCGACGGTTTTGCAAGCAACATATGCGCGTCATCCGGCACCGAAATCCTCAGGTATCTATGCATGGCAGCGAGGCATCAATGTTGAATACTGTCACTCTGTCCATGGGGATGATGACTCTACGCCAGATATCGTTCAACTATTACATGAATATGATAGACGCGATCCAAGTTACACTATCTATACCTTCAAATTGCAGCCCCGGTAGGTCATATCATCAATGTACACTGGAAAAACTGGTGGACTGTGAAATTTTATGCCATGCTCTAAAGCTTCAATACTCTAACTGAGCATAAACATACTTTAGAGCTCTTCATTTCAATCCTCGCAATTGTGCGACCACGGTTTGAATGTACTGGACAACCACAGTGTCCATCGCGAGTCTGCAGATTTTGCTCGAGTGTGTTGTAGTCAGTAAAATGTCCGGTAATGCGAACGGGTAAGAAATCTAAATTAAGACAGAATCCAACGACGTTTTTTTTATCGGGACCAAGCTACCGTAGGCGGGCAAGTGTGGGAGGTTGCACACGAACGACAGCAGTACATTCATACAAAATGCAATACCATTGTGCATCAACAAGTTACGTATAATAAGCGAATATACGTGGAAAAAAAAACAAATATATGCCCGGGTGAACGGAGACCCACTCGGACGTATGTTTTAACTTAGCTCCATAGCCTAAATCCTTCGGAAAAAGCTCCTGAAAGCTTGTGGTATACTCGGTTCACTCGGTTACTCAACTATCATTTATCAGCGAT
>SJOL01008206.1:449133-471173 GCA_004794785.1 Opisthorchis felineus | reverse complement strand
CCCAGTCATTGTGTCACTTACAAGGATAAAATTATGTCCGCCCATATCATACCAAAAATAACCCAACCAAATAGACACTCATAAGATTAGTTCTGTCAATCAAGAACCAAGTATCGGCCAGAAGATTAGGAATTCATGTTAGACCACGTATTACCAGCTGAGCTTATCAACGAATACCAGAGAACTGTTGTCAGTCCACAGCAAGTTTGTGGAGTATCATGCGGTTACTGCTGTGAGGGCTAGTTTGTACCAAGTAATGCGAGTGAGGTAAGCAAGCAGACCTACACATGTCTGATGTCCACAGCATGTGTAAGTTCAAAGTTGTGCCCTCAATAGTGAAAGTAGCTTCTGATATGGCGAAATCTTTCAAGGACTGTGAAATCCTACCTTGAGCATCTTGATATCTCTCGGACATTTATGTGTTCTTCTGATGTGCAACCATTGTTTATCAATGTCCCTCCCTACAGAAACTGTGAACCGGTCTGGTTAATCTGGTCTGGTTAATCCACACACCTATTCTTGAAGAGTTCCTTTCACCGTGTAAAAAGAGTCATATTTTATTTACAATGTACCAGTTACAAGCAGATGGATAGTATCGATTCGAGCAGTCATTTGGGGCCCACATCGGCTTATTAGTACATTCAGCAACTCCCTTTGTGTAAGCGACATTTGAACAAAATAATTTTACTCGTGGCAAGATATAGAGAACATGCTAAACATCTGCTCTCGGTTTTGTAATTCATTCCGCCGAGAAGTATTTCTCACTTTTGAATTTGAGGTAGAAAACAACGTTCCTTTTTGGACGTCTTGATTACCAGGAATACCAATGGTAGTATGTCACGTTTCGTCCACCGAAAGTCGGTCGGTATCACAGTTTTACAAGTCTCTCTCCCGTGCAGCACAAATACGCTTTGGTCCAGACTTTGGTCCGTAGGGTAAGACTGATTTACACTTCAGGGGAGCTTGCTAATACACGTGCTGCGGTCAAACAACTACCCGGTGTGTTTCATTAGAATACTTCTCAGAATGAGCGATAAGGATGCGCAGGTCAAAGTCCTGAAGAAGTCTATTCTCCTACAGTTCCCCGGCACTGGCGATAATGTTTCTAGTCAGCAGAGACAGACCTTAAACGTGGATGTGCGCCAAATTTAAAATGCGTTACAGCTGGCGAGAGAAGCGTTATGTCATTGCCGTCGATCAGATGTCAGCTTTGAAAATTCGCCACTGCATTTACCAATTCGCCTGCGGTTAGGGGATACGTACATTGAAAAACTGGCCACAGACTATACAGGGGAGCAAAAAGGCCTCTGCACGAACGAATTCGTATCCTACTTAATGGTTCAGATTTAGCTTGGAAGAATTCGAAAACCAGGTCACCAATTATCAGGTATCTAGTCGAGATGGGAGACAAATTTGAACTTTACTCCTCTTTCTGGGTTACAGCATGAAACAGTCGTCCACACAGAATGAATTTTCTCGAGGCAATATGGACCTGTACTGTGCTCTCAGAAAGATAGTGAATTTCAGACTATCTCGGCTTTATTGATCCGTCTCGTAGTAGTTCAGCCCCACATAAATAAGGCAACTAGCTCGGTGCTTTATTTCATTTTATTCCATTTTAAACTTATTGAGCTAGACAAGATTGTTCGAAATTAATTCATCCAACAATACGGTTGTGAAACGACCTGAAACGAGTCATGATGACATTTAGATGTCAGACAGAATTCACGAACATGAGGTTTAACTTCGCAACACTACTTCGACGGTCCTCTAGTACCAGACAACTTCATCAGGAGGCGGAAAACTGTTTTAAATATGCTAATTTCTAAATGTTCGTTTGTGAACACGGGAAATGATATTTGCTGAGCAGCAGTTGCCAAATATAATCATGCTATTGTACAGTTTCTTGGGTCTTGAGACAAGTAACACCACTAAAAGGTAATGGACGTAAGTCAAATTAAGGTGTTTTTGGGAACTTTTTTACATGGAGATATAAATGATTTTCAGTGTACAGTTTTGAAGTCCTGCCGGTAATGTCATTCAAAGTTCTACGAGCACGATACAGCAAAACATCCAGTGCTTTCCAAGGTAAATATGCCGAGTCAAGTAAGTTTACACCTGTTTCCTTGCCCGTCCAGTCAATGAAGATGGTTGTACTCCAGCGAAGCATCAGGGCTAACACTGATGTTGTAGTCTCCGATGATGATGATGATGCCATATCACAAGCTCTGTCAGCGGGGTCGAAATTTGCAAAGCATAGTCAAAGGGCGCATTTCGGCTTACATCCTTCATTTGAACCCGCAATAGAATATGCGAAGCGCTCATTTGATATATCGATGTATAGAGTCTTCAGCAATCTTATGAGTAGGGTGCTACGTTTAGGTTTTATTTTCCAATCTACCAACATCAACTATATATGTGGTCATGTAATCAAGTAATCTGGAGTTTTTTTCAATTTCCCCGTCGAGAACCTAAAACAACGTATTTTCTTGCGCACAAAGCACGTGAAATCTACCTTTCGAGAAAAAATGACGGTGTGACGACCATTAGATTTGTTCGTTCGGCACTAAGTGGACAATGGAGATGGGGGAGCCGAAACCAGCGTGATAGCTAACCTGATCTCCAAGATATGCCGATGTATTAGTTTGTAATTTGTTGCGAAAAGCCGCACTGCATCCAATAAGTGGGTTTGATTCACATTCTCAAGTCATTGGACTTACACGTCTATGGGTACGCTAGAACAAACTCGCATCCCACGATATGCCATTAAGCAGACAAATCGACAAACCTATCATCCGCTTGGTCCACGTACAATCCACCTGGACTGAACGACACTTCAGACGTTGGAAGTTCCATCCCACTGAACAGATTAGGATGTCTTTCACAAACATGAGCTCCAAAAAGAGGTCTCACGCAAAGTGGTTTTTAACGAAGCATTCTAGAGGTGGTCATCAGGAAGTAAACCTGACTACAGTGTGTTGATACAGGCTTTTGTATCACGTCCCTTCGTAAACCCAATGATAGTTTGAATTTGACGTTTACCGTTATCCAATGCAAAATGTTGCCCACTTCTCAGACGCCACGTTGTACTTACTGTTTCAGCGGCAGCTGCGACAAATCATATTTGGAACCGCCGAGGCCTCCCCGTATTGCCAGTAAAAAAAAGAACCACTGGACAAAATGCTGGTCGAATTCCATGGTTGTCAATTTCCAGAAGCATCCTAGAAACTGGTCATTTGGTTAACATGAATTTAAAACCCTTCTTTTCCGTGTAAAACTATCAATTATGTGCACTAAGCTTTACTGAATACTTGCTCTAAGCTACCAACTCGCACAAAAATGGTGGTCGTCAAGGTTTATGTGAACGAGCGAATTGCATTCTTCTACGGCTGTATTCCTTGAGAAATCTGTGCCTCTGGATTTTTCTTGACTAAGAAAATTGTGACATGGCCCTTTCGCGCAATGTTTTCACCTTCTGGGCGTGAAGCACCACTCAAAACAAACTTCCTATGCAAATGAAGGCATTTGGACTTTCCCCTCTGCTTTTTTTCGGAATACGATTGGTGGACACAACGCTTAAGACTATCTTGACGACATGACATGGGTAGACTCACTGTTCACGTGTCTAGCCAGGTCAAGTACAGCAATATGCACCAGAAGATTAAATTGTTGCAAACCCTACTTACGTGTCTTTGAAATTTTGACAGTTTTGCTGAGAATCGACTTTCTTGTGTCTAGTTTTTTGTGGAGTTGAAAGACGAAGTTGACTACTGTAAATTAGCATAACACTGTACTATTTCCCCAAAAGACGAAGACAGAAATTGTGTTGGTGAAATTTAACTAGCTAACTGGGACCACGCACAGTCATACTTACATTCTTCTCTCTCCAGGGATGTTTGTTGGACTTTTGGCTTTCCAAATGCTTACTGATTTGTTCGACTTCATTTACCTTAAAACAGTGGGACGGATGAATCCCTGAAAGCCACTTCATATAGGCTCATTGGGACCGATGCTGCCTGCGAGTCCCATTCAGTAGCACTAAGGGTATCACCCACAGATCCTTCCAATAAAACTAGTGCGTCACTGTTTGAATTCCTCCGAGCGGTCGTCAACGATGAATTCTCGGAGGCAATTCATAAACAGACGATCCTGGTCAACAGAGTTTCGCCGAGAGTATGTAAATAATTAAAACCCCAGTTCGATGTGCTCTTATGAACTCGTTAGGTCTCCGACGGGTTTACATACAGAGGAGGAGAACGGTCCAGTGCACAGCCAACCTTTATCTGAAAACCAGCAAGGCCTTCGTACCGAGGGTGTAATGGTTCACTGGACTTTCTCCAGTAGACCTTTCCACCATTGGAACTATGTATACGAGGCTGAAAAAATGTGTATGAGGCCTGGGAAACTGTACATGAAGAACGGCGGCCGGACGGCGAAAATTCTGAATTCCCAATTGTAGGCTCGAAATTTTTGCATATTTTAGAGGTTGGTTTTAAATTGGCCACTATTTGGTGATGACCAACGTCCACTTTGCCAACTTCAGTCATTCCTATTACTGGCATTCCCTCATCTGTAAACAAAAGTTTCCAAAATATAAAGACTGTCCTTGAATAAAACTATTAGAAACGCGGCTCACAAATACCTGTCAAGAGATTCTACTAAATGAAATAGTCTGCGTTGGCAGTTTACATGTTCCGCCTTACACGAAAGAATCAAACGGTAAAAACATCGCCGCCGGAGGTCTTCCTGACTGGATTATATTTCGTCGTCATATTGCGTTTCGGCCGTCAGTGAGATTAACAATGTACAAGGAAATGGTAATCTCCCCCGTCATTGTACAAAACAGCACTGCCTATAAAGAATTGATATGAAAAGCCTCTTAATCAACAGAAAACATTCGGGCAGGTTTTCAACTCACGGTTCATCCAGCTTCATCTTAAGCTGATTAGCTAAGTAGGGGGGGGGAGGGTGGAAGGCGCAATGTGAAGACCGTCGATGAGCACATCGATCGACATCCAATAAACCAGTCGTATTCTCTTTTGCGGCGGATCTAATTACCACGGGCGCATTTACAGGGCAATCAGTAGGCAACAATGAACCGATTACACCTATCTTTCTATTATCCGAGAATTTTTTCTTTATATTTGGCCTTTAGGATGAATGGACGGGACATTAGATAAGCCAAGCGAACAATAAAAAAAGCGATGGCAAATAATTGGCCGGGCACAGTTTAGGCGTTCCCGCTTTCTCGTGCTTCAGTGGCGCTGTGATTCTATTCAGACAGATAGACGATGTTTTTCGAGCGTGTCTGCTGATTGGTAAATGTGAATTAATGATATGCGATTTTTTTCTTCGAAACGCTTTTTTCTTACTTAATGCTAATAAATCATTCAGCGAGCCGGTTTCGGTTAGGTCGGTTCTTCACGGAGACGAAGGCGTTTGCCGTGAAGTAAATGTTTCGTCAAGCGGCAGTTTCATCTAGACAGGTTTCTTCTGAGTTAATTACCAGAAAGTGTATCAAAAATGGAATGTGGTCTGCAATTATCTGCCTTAACAAGGTAAAAACAATTCTTACAGGAATAATCAAAACAATGTAAAAAAAAAGTCGATAGTTGATGATCTGGCTGGGATAGTTTTGTTTACATAAAACACGCATTAGCTTAAAATCTCAAACCTCGAAATTAGGTCTCATCTTTCGTGCAAGTACACACCAGGTCATGAGGACGAAAAAGCGGGAGCAAAAAAGATTCGTTTTTTTTAAAGGTATTGTCTATTGGAACAAAGCTAGTGATGAAACAGGAGTATGAAACTTTGTTTCCTAGCCATCAGTAAGTTACCAGCCAAAAGGGCCATTAAAACAAGTGCTATCTCAGAGAAGTGGCTTCTCCAATTTCTTCATCGTTTGGGGATCCTGAGCTCGTGATAGCTTACTGAATAAGGGGCACGAACTTACTGAACAAAAGGTCCATGCTTCGAACCCAATCTCTGCATACCGACTGCTCCTGTGTAGGCTTAGGCAGCCTGGCAGCATCTTGGCTGCTTTTCTTCGTCTTGTCTTTCTTTTGTCTTCCTTCTTTTGTCAAAGCTTTGCAAGAACAAAGGATTTTTATAGAGGGAGTTGTATATTGACAAGTCACTCCCGGTGGGTTACACTGGCTGTAGCCCAGCGCTCTAAGGAACAACACCCCAGGAATGAAAATGAACGATAGTCCGACAAAGAACAATGAAGATCCGTATTACGAGGAGATCTGCAGATACTGTCGCCTTCAGCTGCGGTGCGATTGTTACAACCAGGCCGACAGCATATCTTTACTTATCGTGACAGTGGTTCTGCTTTGCACTTGAAAGGACGCGTTAGGAGCCATTGATCTTAAAAATCCGAACATCATGATAAGCAAAACACTTGCGGCGACAGCTCAGTAAGGTTGAAAATCAAGAATGCGGTGTTTTTCCAACGAAACCTACCGTAAGCAGTGGCTTTGGAGTTTAGGTCTTCGCGCTTAAAACCTATGACATTGGTTTAGCCTAGAGCCCATTGTTTTGTGGATCAGGTCTTGAGGCCGAGTCCTGCGGACGGTGTACTCGAAAAAAATTAGAAAGCCTTCCTCTACACTGCGTGCCTCTTGAAATCAGAGCAAAGCAGAAGACACGTATTTTACTAACTGGAAACCGCAGTGTGAGGATCCCCACTGGCAGGAATTGAGGTGAAACTCTGTTGTTTGGAGATGACTTCAGCGCTTCGGGATTGACCTTGCGATGCCCAGTAAAGGCCGGCTGAATGATCAAGGGAACCTACCTTGATTCGAGGTAGAACGACCGAAGAAAGCCAGCGTGAACATGATGTCACCGTGGCCACTGCAGCTCATCTGAATCCGAGGACAGCATGTATATTAATCCTCAGTAACTCATAGGTGATATTCATCTGGTTCTATCTATCACATCCAAGGTTCACAACAGTGTCTGTGCTTTAAAGACGATAATACAGTAACTTCTGAGTACAGCTGCCAGAATTCTATCTTCGAAGCAGCTACACTCTTCCCGTTGTAACTTCGGTTTGGAAAGGACGCGGAAGCCTGATGGATTATACGTTTGGGAATCAAACAGCATCTAACAGTTAAGTAATAAGATTACTGGTAATACATGCGGCACCGGGACTTACGATAGTAGACACTTTGTTCAATGTTGTGTAGACACCGCTTGTTACCTGAACTTAGTTGAACTTTCTATATCATCGTGTGATAAGTATGTTGTAAGTATTCGCCAACACGGACTGATCAACTGTTCATCTCCGTAGACAGCCTAATGTGGACTATCACGAGGCTGTCCGGAAGGTGCTTCGACTTGACGCTTGATTCGTTAGGTGTGCAAGCATTAGATCTGACTGCAGGTTTCCTAATGACTATCGGTGCTCATGGGCTGAATAAATCATACTAAACTCGGATGTTACTTCCGTTGCTTGAGTCAGCTAAATCAGCATAGCAAATCTCAACTCTTTTTCATGGTTTCATCATATATTGGGAATACCAACGACTACTCCTAAGTTTCTTATATCCCGTCATTCTCAGTACTGATTGATTTGCCGAGCTGAGTTTCAGTCTGTGAAAACATGGAGAACAACGAGAGAAAATATAGTTTTATATAAGCGGACCTCCACACAAAAGTTCACCACTCCATTCGCGATTCCGTAGCTGCAGATTGCTGCTACAACTTTCCTTATCTGGTCACTTCCAAACCACTTGGTTTGCAGAAAATATCGGATGGTTTCAAGGTTCACTTGCCTAGCTTATTCACTACCCTGAAGAAGTTTTGAGACAGCTTTTTTGCAGGAAACCGTATACCTTCTCGTCATGGATTAAATAGGCTGGACAGCTAATCTGGAGTTCAATCAACAGATCTTCTAATATCGTTTGCGTGAGAACAAAGTTCTTCGGAGTATATCATTCCTTGCAAAGGATGCGTAGTCACAGATTTTAGTGACATAAATGAACGGTTTTGAACGTTTGAAATATCCAGCATCTTTGGTCAGTGTAATCGGATGGTCGGCCTGTTTATTTGCCCTTCATGATGCAAGTTTGTGAACGGTCAGACAGTAATGAAAACAACCGCCGCATCGGCCCAAAAATTAAAGTTGTAGTTAGTATTCTTCAATTAGGCACAAACAATTTCCAAGCGTTATCGTTTCTCCAACGAACCCTGAACAAATTCAGTTAGTCTCGCAGGCTTTGAAAACATATTGTTGTATTCGTTTTGTTTCCAACTTTCATTAAGACTGCCGATTCTCTGGGACTGTGAATTGATTAGTTGGCCCACGCAATACAATTTTTGTCGGTGAATATACAGCAGCGAACGTTGCCATGACATGGTGAAAAACTCAAACTCTTACGAGTGAGAACGAGCAAATATCATTAGCGCGAAACGGAATCAGTGTAATCCTGAAAAACGTATGTCTGACAGTTGTTGAAATGCACAAATTGCCAATAGGAAAACTCGTAAGTCGGTGATCTGCACGTATGGAGGGGTTAAAAAAAAATCCGGAAACACATGCAAAATTAAGATTATCCGCACCCAATTCAACAAGAACGTAGTTTTGATGCTGTATATGTCGTATTGATTGGCGTGCTGCCTTGCAAAGGAAAAAATGCTTTTGAGTGGAGTCTTATTGCTCAATGTTTCAGTCAGTTCGTACGATTCTTCACTGCAGAGAAACGATTCGGATCACTTAGAAACGAAAGCACGTGACAATCATTGCCAGCACTGAAGTGATCAATATCCCTTGAGCTAATCTGATTAGTCAGGCTCATGATTAAACGTGTGTGTTGTGCGGAGCATGAGGGAGCTATTAGTGCACTTTAAAAATTTCTACTCTTCCTCACTTCTTTCCAGATGACAAAGGGTTGTTGACCGTCGGTTCGGCTGGCACACGCTAGCTGAGAGTAACTGGCTAGAGTATCTAAACCTCAAGGTTCAGCATATCATTTTAGGTTGCTACGGCATCGTTTGGCTTCATCAAAAAGCACACTGTGGCTTGATGTGAGGCAGGAAATGCCGATTGTTTCTCTACTTTATAATATAATACTGCACCCAGGGGTGGGAAAGGGAGCGCCTTTTGCGTTCAGCCATTTGTGCGCGCAAGAGACAACTGGTCTCCCCGATTTACGTGGATTCAGAATCCCCGCACCGTATTTCATAGACGCAATCGTTTTGGTGATCCGCTGGTACGGGTCTTCTGGGTGCACCAAGTGCCTTTTTGTTATACCCCCCACTTGAACCATAATGTGTATGTTTAACTGTGGTAGGATGATTCATATTTTTTTGGATGTTTCGTTGTTACGCAATCCATATACATGTTTTAAGCGTCTGGTTTTGTTTCGCCTCGTTGTGCTTTAAGGTGCACCATGTGATTGGGTTCAACTAAACCCGCTTTTAAAGCCTCATCCGAGGAAATCTTGTTTGCTCTGTCTTTAGACAGCTTTGCCACTGTTCGTTTCATGCTCATAGGATAACCTAAACGATATTCCAAACAACGATCGGAGCGAGTCGGTTTTCGATACATAAGTACACCAAAACGTGGCCTAGACTGTCAAGGAATGCAGTCGAGCGTTATTCACTTGTTCAAATGAGAGTGGCACATCGTTGCCCAAGAAGTTGAGGAATAAAAGCCTGTTACCACACATTCCGCGTTACATGATCCACAGCATATAATCTGGGCACACTTAACAGACGTGCAGTGAGGACCCAGCTAATTCATCTACCTTCGTTTGCTTGAAGGTAACATAAGCAGAGTGTAATCTGATGCAATCTCTTGTGGACTTTAGATAAGACTTGAATGCAAGTTATCACCACCTGCTATTGGACGTTTGAGGACGAAAAAATATCATTTGTGGATACACTAGTACACAATAATTTGCTTCCGAAGTAGGAATGGTTTCATCTAGTTGCAGTGCATCTAGTTGTTTCCGTTTGTAAAAAAAATCAGAGGAATCTTTAATGTTGCTCAACACGTGTTCTTGGAGCGGCTTGAAAATTCGATTTAGAGGTTTTTCAATCCTGTACTTTGGGCATCCGAATCCCTTTCTTATGTACTTTTTCCAAAATACTGAAAAATAATGGCTTGTTACTTTTAAGATCCACAGAAAGCCACACAGACTGACTTGAATTTTGCTTCCGACGTACGAAGGTATGCAATGTTTTCTAGCTTAACTGTATTGAGTAATAAATTTGTCTTTCCCTTGGCTACTGATCAAGAGGGCCTCTTATGAAATGTTCAAGAAGGTTCTGCTTAATTTCGATGCTGTCAAGTATCACTTGTACTATTTTATATGTGGACTGTAAAAACTCTTTGCAAGCCTGAGGTCACCTAGTTTACTGTGGCACCGAGTTTGGAATGACTTGGTTGTTTAGAACCGCATATTGAGAATCATTCACGTTTGACGCAGAAGAAATTTGTTTCTCAGAAAGAGAAGATTATTACCATCCTCCGGGTTTTCAGCTGCTCTGGCCATCCATTGTCAACCATCATCTATCAGTTGAGTTGACGGTCGATGACTATCTGCCACAAACCCAAACGTGAATCCGACTGTTCAAACTACCGTAAAGACTATGGATTGTTCAAAGGCTTGCATCATTCGGGACTTGTTTTCTTGTCTATGTGGTTTTGATCAACAGGAGGTTGCGAGTGGATGATGACTTTCAACCAGACTGCTCAAAGCCAGCAGCTGAATGGACCAAGCATCTAAAATTAATACACTACTCATAAGGTTGCTGAAAATCCTTCGACAGCCCACGACCGGTTTCGCCCTTCTTGGGGCTCATCAGTTAGGCGCAGTCCCCGAGTTTCTGTCAACCTTATGTTCTACTTGGAGCCAAATTTCACGGAATTAGTGAAGTACACTCATTTGCATATAAATTTTGCAAACAAATTTTGTTTTGCGAGAGACTCACCTGAAACATAGTAAACGAGAGATTCATCTGGGTTCCATGTTCCACTTCTACCTAATGAACTTCAGACCTCTCGAAACAGATCGTGAACTGTCTGCGGATTCTGAAAAATCTTCCGATGCTGTAGACATTCATCAAAAAACTTTATTGGATATCGCTGCGAAGGAAACTCCTGCTGGCCTATGTGCGGAAGGTTTTTTGGAAGAATATCAGTATACTTTTGATTTCTTGGCATTACGTCAGTCCTCTAATTCCGGAAATCCCATTGTACATAGGCATTCAAAAGTGGCCGAAACAACTGTTCTAAAGTTATTCGTCGAATTGGGTTTCATATCTTTGGCTTCATGCCTGTCAAGTGAAACGCCATGGGCAGTTGCTAGGCAGGATTTTAACCCTCCCTAATTTCAAGGCAGACAATCTTTTTGGTAAAACGCCCTGTAGTGGTGCACTCACGAGCTTGAAACGAATCAGGAATATAAAACATCATTTGTTCCCAGTTCGCTGCTTAATTTGACGACTTGATGTAATGTTGGTCGCTTTGGCCTGGGTATCATACCCAACAAAAACTAATAGGATAGAAAACCAACGAGCAACCTTCATGCAAAATGTTCTCGGCATGTTCCATAGGGAAGCGAGGATCAAGGTCGGTGCTAGCGTCTATGCCGTCAAGTATAACAACCTGAGGTATAGGGGTGAAACGTCTGAACAAAACGTTCTGCTCACATCACTCAAGCGTGAACATGTTCACCTGTTCAGACGTAAAAATCCGGATGAGTCCAGCGTGCCCTGGTAACACGCTCGCCTCGCATGTCAGATGTGCGGAATTCAAACCCCGGCACGGCCATTGGATATGCATTGCTGATGAGTATTGATAAGAGCGAAACTCGAGTCCAATGCTTCCCGCCTTGGTATGGACTTACCAGAATGAGTGTGCCAGGACAGGAGGATGATTATTCAAATGAGAGTCGTGTGAGTATGATTTATATAAACGTTTATCACAAGCAACTGCGAAGAGGATGGTTGGTACTGAGGAAATATAGACCTAACAGTGTTGACTGGTAATTGCTGGATATGGTATTTTGGGAACGCATGCGTTTTTTTGGGAATGCGTTTATCTTATACTTCTGTATCAGGTAGGATGTGTGACCTTCCAGGCTTTCGTTTGCAGGCTTCTTATCAAAGCTGACCAAGCTGCTGGAGGTATCCACCGTCATTGATTGCCTGTTGACAGAAGTTTGGTCTAATAATGGCTGAATATGAGAAAAAATGGCTGTGACAACTGGTCAAAATCTGTGAGCAATCCACTACCGATTTTGACGCGTCTGAGGCTCATCATATGCGGATCTCAAGAACCGAGAAATCGACTTAGATGTGGCTTTGCTGAAAGTCATATTTTGGGCTCAAATTCATGAAGGAATCTCTAAAACTGGAGATTAAGTGGTGCCTGCCGTAACCAGTAACATATTGATCATTCTTCCGCATAATGCCCAGGATACAGGCCAGCTTAAATTCCGTTGACTCAGCGTGCCCGGTTTTGGTTGGCGGGTGTTTTAACAGTTGGTTAAACTATTCCGCCTATCAGTTCATCCTTTCATCATAATTTTTGGGAAGTCCTCGATTTACTCCACATATCAGATACTATTCAGGCCGAAAGTGAGCTGGAGCCAAGCGTATGAGGCGAAAATGCTTGCGAAAATCGAATTCCATGCCTGAGTGTATGTGCGACCAGTATGAAATTATTGAATCTAACCTGATATCGTGATATTTCCCCCATGCATTTGCTTTATCCGCCCATACACCTTTGATCACTTATTTCGCTCATCCGTTCCCGCCACATTGCCGCGAAGGCCACGCCGTCCGACAATTGTATATTAGCATATGTGTGTGTGTGTGTGTGTGTGTGTGTGTGTGTGTGTGTGTGTGTGTGTGAATATGCTCAGCTGGCCTACTTACCCATTCGGGCTCGTGCCCCGTCTGATGAGCCTGGACTAACCTGTTCTGTCATGATATCCGACTGATCGCACCAGCAATCAGAATCACGAGACTGGGTTCGGAACGAACAGCAGCAACCCAGGCTACCAAGTCAACTTTCCGGTCACCGTTTACACTACTGCACTGTTCAGATCGGTGACAAACTTGCGGACCTGTTGACGCCACGAATGTGGACAAATTAGGTTTGTTGTACAGTTTTTCTCACTTTTGGGTAAATAGTGCCGTAGAATTTCGCACCCACTCCTTCCTTTTGATATTCGAGGTCGTCAAACCTACGTGTGACTCAAAGTTTCCTATCGGGAAGCTCAATAGAAATATAATTTCTTCTGTCTGATTGGTGGTTTTTCATCTTGGCGGTACCAGTTGTAATTTTGGATTAATAAACTGTTTCATACACACTGTTGTACGGCGCCCAGCTTTTCTTCAGCGACTTGTTGTATAGTTTTCAAACGTGCCCATGGTGTGTTGGAAGGTTGGGGCTGTTAGCGTCTAATTTAGTGGTTATGGTGTTTATGGGATAATGCCTGTTGATCCTGCAGCGGTTTCATCGACGCTGTGTTGTGCACTTTGAAAGAGGATGATTCTTTCATTTGGCAGCGAGTGGGAATTTAATCCTGGATCGCCCAAACGTGTGATGTGGGCCTCTTGCGTTTCCAGAATCCGCACCTTTATACGATTTTAAATCCCCCATTGATGGTGCCTATCTTGTGAGTACAATAATACACTACATCTGGGAGGCCTTTTGACTGCTATTTGAACACCACACCAGTAAGTTTTCTGGATTGTTGATAAGAGTGCTAGCAACAATGGCTGATAGAGAGACAGCAAAGTTTATCAGCCCATTGTCATTTCCACTTTGCTGACTTAATCCAAACCGGCCAAGTATTTGGCGCACCTTGTAGTCTAATCTACAAACTTGAACATTCCACCCACCAGCTGTTATTCGGAATTCTCGTTAACGGTCTCGTTTTTATCGCTGTTGCAATTATTCATGGAACCCCTCTGCTTTAGGAACTAAAAAGCTACCAGTTTAAAAGGAATTTCCGAATCAAGCCTTAGGAGTACTGAATTCAAAGCGGAAAATGCATTTTCAGAACAGTCAGATGTGGCAATCGCAAAAAAGTGGGGTCGTGGGTTGTCCTATTGTCCACTATGACACAGCCGGCAAGAAGTGCCTGATCTAGGAATATGGTTTGGCCATGTATCATAGTTAGCTTCTCCGAAAGACAGTTTATAATTGATCGCGGTGTATCGTGAATTGTCGCAAAGACCACGCATTCAAATACTTTGACTGGAAGAGTCAAATGAAGTATGAGCCTTCCAAAAGCCCTAAAGAACTCTTTTCTTGCACTGAAAGCTAAAGCTTGCTTCCCGGTTACCAAGGGCCGGCAAAAGATTTGCCGCTTTCCGGGAACACCAAATAGATATTGCATAGCATAGATATTGCGTATTACGGACGTCGCCATTGAAGCTTCATGGTTTTTTTTACGGTTTGAGCACGCAGCGCCACCCAGCTTTTGTAGAAATATAACAGTTCAGACAGCATTGATGCAAGCTCGTTTGGTTCTGCAGCCCAATATAGTTTCAAGGCAGAAAGGTATATTAATACTTCAGCAGGGGAAAAACCAAGAAGCTCACCTTGTGTCGATGGTCCAAACCGGCAGCTGGCGTAGAGTATCGCCGAAGAAGGGACTGTGCCTCGACTTCGGAGTTTGTCGTCCCAGGACTGCAAAGAACAGGAGGTCGGAAAAATATGCCCCGTAGAATGAATGCCTGTGTAAACATTTCCCATCAGCCAGATCTACACCCAGATCGTTCCAGTTTAGTCAGCTCGATGCTAGAATTCCGCGGATGAAATGAAGGACTGAGGATGGAAGCTGATGACTACCTCAAATTTTTTGAAAGTATTCTGCCGAGAGATCCAGATGCTGGATTTTATTATCAAAGTTCTTACTTCATCTTTCATTAGCTCACTAACAGAGGGAATCCGGGGTCCTGTTTTCAGCATTAGCTAGGGAGTCTTCCGTGCATTCATCTCAACTCGAGCTCTCCCCTATTTGGAGCTTTCTGGTTCCACCGCCCGTATCTATCCACACAAACTTCGTTTGAGTTGACCCTAACGGCCCACCTAACCGAAAATGTTGCGTTCCGGAGGGAGACAGCTTTTAATATAAAGAAGTGACTGGTTCGAACATGCACGCGCAAAGGCACCGCATACCACGTTTTCAGAGTTGTATCTGACAGCCTCCAGACAGAGAAGGTGTTGTACGCTCAGCAGGTGGGGCGGAAGAGGCGTTAACAGGGAATAATTAAGCAAGATCGGAGGCTGGTATTAACACGCGATAGCCAATGCGGCATCGGAGTACATTTGTTTGTGTACTTCATGGTGCGCATGGTAGCTAGATACTGTCAGGGCGTGCAAACCCTCACAAGAGCACGATTAGAGTGCTCAGTCAATACCTTTGGCCGAATTGCCAGACCAAAAAACAACGGCGTTTGGCGTAAGTCTACCACACTAGTATAAATTATGGGGCATAGATTAGTATCCTTGTCCCAGTCACCGAACTGGAGGTCCAGGAGACTGCCAGGCATCAATCAAGTAAGAAACCTAGGGAAAGAAACCCTATGGATGTTGCACAAGCACATTCTAGTATAGCCGAGGTACACTAAGGTAAGTTCCAGTGTCTTCGCGTAAGACCTTCACAACTTCATAGTACTTTCTACGCTGAAAACTCTTTCTAACTTTACAAACTGCATAAAATTTATGTCAAAGTAGTCCATATGGTTGAAGTAAACTCGCCGGCTGTATCTACCTGATGAGTCACAAGAGGGATCAAACTGGTCGTGGGCTGTTGATGAGTTTTCAGCAACTTTATTCGTATTCTTTATCCAGTCAACCACCTTACGACATTCGAATATCGGCCTTGGTGAAGCACATTCAGTTGAGGAATATCATAAAAAACAAAAGATTTAGGTGGATTTATATGAGACTCCCATTAAAAATGTCCATCCCGTTTTGTTCTCCTGTCCGGAGTGCGAGGATACTGTTGTTTCCAATTTGTTTTTTTGTCGGAAGGTACCAGACAGCTCGTGTCACATTCCATTCAAATAATAGAGAATATCCGTATATTTCTACATGCTCGTTGAAATTTCACTCCGTCACAATAAATTGACGGTGGAAAAAATATGGACATTCAGACGATTCTCACCTTCTCAATTTCCTGTGATACGGAGCAGGGATTACTTAGAGAATCCCGCAAAAGTTCCACTAGAAATTATCATTCATTCTTCCGCGAGCTATTCACAAGCCGGAGCCGTCTACGGCACTACGGAAAATGTCAGTTCGACACAAAAGAAACACGAGACCCGAAAGCGAAACTCACGGGTCGCATTGCGACTAAGAAATAACCTTCGTAACTATGGAGATAGAGAGAATGTTGACCAGACAGTTACCTGGCAGTTGGTCCAAAGATGCCAAATGCACTTTTGTCGACTTGTCACACTTTTTTCCTTGTGCGTTCCGAAAAACAGGAATGGCTGTCAAAAAGCAGGTCAGTTATGACTGAGGGTCAGATGGACATCCGGCATTGCAGGACACTGTCGTTAATTCTAGGTAAGAAGCATCACTTTCTCACCAGTCATCTAATCTCGTGAACATGGGATGCGGGCTCATGTCCACCACTGTTGACACATCCAAATTTTACTCTAGTCTTCATGTCCGGAGTTCTATTCACTTTTGCAAAATCGAGCAGGGAGAGTTCTGACTGCCGGATCAATAACAATTCGTCCTGATATATGCTGTTTTTGGCACTCCATTTCTGCAAGAAACGGAAACATCTCAGTTACGTTGACCTGTTCACAATTTTTCCAGTCAATCACATCAATTATAAATGTTTATTGTAACAGCCAGCAACCGACCCCGCTGTTCAGTCCACTTGGTGTGACAGTCGTAGGCGGGAATCGATAGGAGTGCCAGGCTATTGTGCGAACAATAAGTTAGTCGGACGGTTGTCGGTCAGTAAAAGCGGGAATTTTGCATAAGCATCCGTTTTGTTTGTAGTGTGAGGAAATTTGGGAATTTTGGCGAAGATTTCGTCCTGTCATTGAATCCAATCTATACTAAAAAGCCGGAAAGCAGTGTACACCTTTTTCATCCTTATTGGGAATCGTCAGCAGTGCGCATCTCACGAAACTCCAGGGAGTGTCGAGCCCGCGACCTCTCGGCAACAACTTTGAACTCTTAACCGTTCGGTCTCGAGCAGCTGATCAGCAGTGTGACTGACTCGCAGGATATAGCCCCACTCATCCTTCAGTCACAGGATTCACATTAAGTGGTCACACATCTTGAGTGGCTCCTCGACTTCTGAGATTGAAGTTTCACTCATTAGGTGAATTTCATTCCTCGTCTGAGCTACTTATAGACTGAGGAGGGGAAGAACAGAATCCGACCGACGAGTGAAGCTTATATCTGAGATGTCATTGCACGAGCAGCCAGTCAGCAAGTGTCACCACGTGATGTGGATCCCATGACTGAAGGATGACCGGCGAGTTAAGTGTGAGTTAATCACACTGCTGATAAACTGTGGCCTCACGGTTGAGAGTTCCAACTTGTAGCCGGGAGCTTTCGGGTTCGAGACACTCTGGGGTTTCGTTAGGTGCGTACTGGTGACGATTCCCAGAAAGGATGGAACAGCTGTGCCCTGCTTTGGCTTGACGTTTTGTGTAGAGCGAATTCTCGGTTAAAATTTCCAAACCTTCTCATAGTTTCAACAATATATGCTAATTGCTATATAAGAAACATTCCCGTTGCACTCTCCTGGGCAGTTTACACAGATCATGTTTTATGGTATGCCTACATCAGTGAGATGCCTCCACGTGTCAAGAGCAACTTGACGTTTACCGTTCAGCTTTTTCGTATATATTATGTGTTCCTAACACGACAGATGTAACTGTCGAACTGTCGCCGAAGTGGTAATGCTTAAAACAACTTTACACCACAACTGTGAATTTTTAACTACTTGGCTATTGCTTTCTTCTTCGTCCGAGTAGTTAGAGCTTAGAGGAACCATTTAAAAGGTTTGCGTCTGCATTACCTCTCTTTGCTGGTGGGCACACAGCTAACGGATGCAACACATTCGCAGCAATATTGACCAACGACTTCTGACAGGCTACTTCTAACCAATGATTTCCTTGAGCAGCTTGAACTGATCTGTAAAGCTGATGGTTGAACCGTTCGATTGGGTTGGCAGTTTTGTTCCAGACGTTTGGTAACCAATTAAAGTGACTGATCAGATTTTTCAGGGGCTTTCTGATTAGCCGACGTCCAAGTGACCCCTTGAATTCGACCTCTCTGATTAATACCCCGTAACGTTTGTCGGATTGGTTTCATCGTTGAGGCTGTCATCTGATCTGTTTGTCTGGTGCTCGATCGTGTTTGCGATATTCTAACAAGGAGGATACTGCAACCATGCAGCACTTAATACGGTTTCAGAAGATTGATCTGAAAACTTAAACACAAAAGGAAACAAAACAACCAAAGCGACATCATATTTAAGATAAAATGCAGTGAGTGCAACAAGCGCTACATTGAACAAACCGGAAGAAGATCATCTGCATGGATCACACGACATAAGATCCACTTTTCTGATTTCTATAGATGAAGCTCTGAAAGGCCCTTATTCCAATATGGAAGACGTAAAGATTCTGGCGCACGGAGGTACCAAATTTGCGACCGAATTACTAGAAGAATGGTATTCCACAACGAACTCACTCAACCGTCAAGTTGAACTGGAACCAGCAAGCGATCACAAACCGAATCGAACAACTCAGGCACAGCGCACAAAAAGTGAAACCGGCCAATAGGAAAGAAGCGCAGTCTTTTTGGAATAATGTGCAATATGGCGGAAAAGGCGCGAAATTTAAAAAAAAATTAAAGTTTTTACAAAATAAATTGGGCAATAACCCAACAAGTAGACTGTTTCTGGGGATACTGATAGCCCTAACAACCGGATAAACCGAGTGGTCAAATGGATCAGTCGAGGGATGGAACTTGATGACCTTCAATGATGCACCCTCTGGATTTTACGATTGCATTTATAATGAAGAATGTTTCCCATCGTAACCCACCCTCGGTGGTGCATAAGGTCAGAATTGACCCACTGGTTTTGTTAAAGGCGTTACATTGCCAGATATACGATAAGTTTAATGAGCCACATGAAAAGATTGCATAGGCCTAAACTTCTGGAGCTGACGGAACCATTATCACTGAATTCTCTGTTCAAATTTCGAGAATTTGAACCCTCAGGCAAAACACCGTCAAGAGTTGAAGTCAGGCTGATAGAACAACTTACATTTTCAAACGACTTGCAGAATTCATTATAGGTGAAAGTCCTTCTCTTCGATTAAGTTGCAAAATTACGCAGTCAAAACTGCACTGGCGAGATAGTGCTTTGATTTCCAAGTGAGTTTTGTTTATACTTCGCCAAAATGTCCTTTGGACCGTTTACTTCTGCGTTCCACAATGCTGCAACAAAAACTGCAATCTGCTAGAATGTTTAGTTAGATAAATGCCAGCAAATGCGAATTGTTCAGAAAAGTTGACCAAAAAAGTGTGAATAACCGTCAGTTAGGCCGTCGAGGGTCACCGCCGCACAAACAACAATTAATTTTGAAAATTACCGAAAATAACATGCTTGAGGCACAGTCAGTCTCAGACAACGTGCTGGTGAATTTTTCAAAGCTTTGCCTTATTCACTGGTTATTTTTAGGACAAATGTCAAACACCAGTACCTCGATGGTTGCACATCAAGCATTCCAATGAATATTCCGATTACTATATTTCTAAGACTGAGTAACTTCGGCCTATATATATAATAAATTTTTGGGGGCGCAGCCAGTTCTAGTTTGCTCTCTTCGGCATTCCCCGGGACATGAAACGTCTCAGGCAAACCCTTCGGATTTTAGGAGTTCGTCGAAACAAGAAAGTATATTTTCGGCTCCCAAAATCAGTTCGTTGCAGGGAGATGTGTGCATCGAATGGCTTTCTCAAAATGTGTTATAACCATCGTCTACAGAACGACCTAGCGTACGGTTAGTGATCAAACCGGTCACTATACTCAAAGCCCATGATTTCGTCTGTTTGACAACAACACTACATACACACATCTTCGGCTGAAGTCAGCATGCCAACGTGTCTACTGATTACTCGCAAAATCACGTATGTATCAGTATGGAAAGGAATCAAAACGCACGCCTGTATATGCATCTACATTGGTCTCTTTTGAACGGTCTTATGCCTCTTCTGGAACAAGTCTACAAAAAAAGGCGAAAGCACTGGGCTCCAGTTCAAACCTGATATTCGAGGTGCGTCCTTCATGTGTTGATGGACTGGTGGTGACAGCATGTTCATCTCGAATGCTTTGTGTCCAGAATTGAAAGACCTCAGCACGACCAGGGATATGCAATGCTGATGAGCTCCAATAAGACGCTTCCACGTTCGGTGCGGACCCATGAAAATAATCGCTCGAGGACGGGAGAAGGACGGTTAAATTGAGTGCAATGTAGATGTCAGTTCTCCGAATTCCTCAATCATCTGTAACTACCCCTGAATTTTGATGAATAGAACCAGATAGTGTGAAGTCAAAACCGGATGGGTATATAAATGAAGTTACAAATACCTTGGCTTTAACTCGTAATAAGTATAGACGGAAATGCTTCACTACTAAAACAGAGTAAGTTAAATAAAATACATCTTCAGATGATCAAACTTTGATAGTGGTACAGTAGCACCTTGCTCAGAAGTACCGTAAATGGTTGCCAGATTGCCACCTGACCCCACCTGCTATCCTGTTAACCCAGTAACGATGACAGAGAATGTACTTTTACGTAGTGTTTGGCTCCACCGTAGTTACCATTCTACTCATTTTCGGCCGAAATTCCTCAATATAAATTTTGCTGAGATAGTCAGTTTTCAATCGTCCATTTTAGTTTCCAGAGTCTTCAAACATTTACAAACATGAGGATGCCTCTGATCACAATTCTGACTGCTTTCAAAAAAAGAAACAATAAAGTAAACAATGATTTGCTTATCTGGACTTCATCGCTAGAGGATTTTAGATTTTTCTAGACTAAACGCAAGCTGTCCTCGGAATGATGCATCCCACAAGTAAAGCGTGAACTCGTCTAGTCGTCTGGTGGCGTCTGGCGGGGTGATAGTACAACAATCAGGAAGTCGCTTTTTCCGGCCAATTATATGCGCCATACTGCCAGCCATCGGAGTAGTGAAGAGGCTTGGCTAAAGTAGTAACGGATTTCGTTAGTTAAGCTACCTCTGAAGTGGAAATCCGGAAGTGATACAGTATATCTGCTCACTTCACCCGTGTAACACCTGTGGTAACATCATTCACCATGTGTAAGGACGCAAAAGAAGGTCTTGGAGGTACATTTCTGTGATTCAGTGAATCTTCTGTGCTTGTAAATTCCGCCAGTAATCGAGCAGGACCCAGCTGATAGCGGAGCACTCGATCTTGGATAACCTGATCGCAGTACGAATGGATTACTGAGTTGTCTGTGACCCCGACCGAATGTCATGCATGCAAACGCAGTCATGCTAGGATAAGTCGCGGTTTGTGGAGAAACTTTATCCGACCACTCTGTGGGTTGATCGTAGGGTGATTTGATTGATAGTTTCAGCAAGAGGCTCTTATTCCTTCATCGACAGGGTAAAGTTTGTGATGACTATCGGTTTGTTCGCTGGGCTTAGCACTTTGATTGCAGACGTTTCGTTCCAAATGAGGTGACATCCTCAGTGTGGTGCGAGCAGAAGTGCATTGAGGTTGGAGGTGTGTAGTTGTGCATGGATTGATGTGGGACTTAGTCCCCCAGGTCGACCTTCGCCGAGCATTGGTTGGTTGGGGGAGCATCTCTGTTGGCCAGTCTTCTGATTTGCGGGTACCCGGTTAGCCTTGAGACTTGACCTTTTTGGTCTCCTTGATGTGATATTGTCTCCACAGAGAGTCCGCTTTCTTGGTCCGTTGGTCGGATGGCGGAGGCTTACTCAGTCTTGGCATTGACTAGTCAGTTCCACGCCGGTTGACTGAATCATTTCAGTA
>SJOL01008206.1:417948-443367 GCA_004794785.1 Opisthorchis felineus | reverse complement strand
TAAGACGAAACTGGTCGTGAGATGGTGAAGAGTTCTCAGAAACCTTGTGAGTAGTGTATTACATCCTTTTACAGTTATGGTTGCGTGGGTATGGTCAGCTTGTGCCTTCGAGGTGCCAGGAGGACAGCTGAGTACCAAACCTTCGATTCAGGGAGGCCGAAAAACTTGAGCTTTTTCTACAGAAATCAAGCGCGCTCATTTCTTGAACTGGTACTGAAATGAATACCTGGTATAATAATTTGGCCTCTCACACTGAGAGGACGTTTGTCGTGTTGGTAGGATATATGCCGTTTGTAGGCTGTTTAATGAAGCCATTTTTGTGTGACGAAACAATCGTGGACACAAGAAACTGCCCCACTGGAGATAAAATGATGTTTCACTGCTCTCATGTATGTCGATTGTGTCACCAGCAACCTTATCGTTTTATTTGGACTTCTCGGCCAAACATTGACAGCCAAGTTACCTCGGTTCTTGATGTGAGCCTGACCGGTTCAAGCACCGAACACGTACTCCATCCTCATAGCAAGTGACGTCTTCAAAACTTTGTCTGGGGACGGTTCAGTCGTTCCCGTCTATGGTAATCAGTCGGATAATTTTCATGCTGAACCTGGATTTAATCGATATGCTTGCTTGTGACCACGGAAAGCACATTTGTTGCGCCAGCCATCGATTACTCATTTACCGAAACAGAAGACCTTATAAGCTCCTACATATGGACGACCGATTTTACTTGTCTGCAACAACCCATGCTCGCTTTAACTACAACGACAGTTCTGGCCACTTGCAGCTACCTAAATGAACTTTTCTACAAAATCGTGAGTCACTTGTAAGACCACTCATGTAGTTTAGCCCACCTAACTTCCAGAAAACGCTAGAGAGTAGCTTCTAATCGGGAATTCAACTCGGGAGTTACACAAAAATTCATCTACTAAAGCATTTCATGAAGGCAACCTATACCAGATTGGTGGGACCGAAATATACAGCCATGGCGTCGGGAAGATTTTGATTATATTTTGCCAGTGAAAGACCGACAAATAACTTCGGTTTTTTGTTTATGAATGGAACAGTGACATTTCGTCCACGATTATGCAGCGTGTTTTTCAGGGGAAAAGTTTGTACTTTGCTAGCATTCTGGCTGCACTATTAAGTCACTTGACGCCTCAGTCAAGTGAATGTCCGAACTCCTAATTGGCAATCCCAAAATATCTCAGAGACGGTAACCAAGTCCATTCCTGGTGACAAAAGCGTGTGCAACCATCGTATTTTCCTGCCTTCTGGCTGTTTGTGACCACAAGTTGCACTCTCAGGTGTTTCACTGTCTGCAGGTATACAATAGAGCCGTACCAACGGTTGACACCTGATCAACCTAACCAAAACCTTCTAGCCGGAATCTGTTATTTTACACGAGTAATATGTCCTGAAAATTTGTGTTACTGATCCATCGATATGTAGCTTAAGTGAGGATATAGCTATGTGGATGACTCCATGTGCCATAATATTCCACTTAAGGTAAGAGGTGTTGAAAAAGGGGCCTTTGAGCTCAAGACATCTCCCCTTTTTTCTTCGTAGTTTCAACTTTCCGCTTTTTGTGGTGCTGAACAGGTTTCATGACGTTTTTCAGCAATGGACAATTCTCCCTCAACTTTTGTGTGCCTATGGTTGAGTTGAAGAAACTTAGGACAAGAAATGAACAAATCAGCACCCCGAGGAATGTACGGGGAATGGGATAGATCAACAAGCGGATACAGTGTCCTAGGCCCATTGTTTCAACAAGGACTGATTCCTGTCGTTTTCCGTAAACGAGTCGCACTGATTTTTATTCAGCTGTGACCTTGTGTAAATTGGCAAACAAACTGGACGAAATGCTAACGATTCCGATGTTTTGTTGACATCGGGTGAAATTTTTGTAAATCCCGATTGTGATTGCCGATGGTATCGGTCACACTTTGACAAAAACTCATTAGGTTTCATTTCCTATAACTGGGGACAGGACTAAACTGTTTTTGAAAGGTTTGCAGCAGTAATTGTTTCCGGATGAAATGTCTTTATCCAACATTTTTCCATTTTAACCGACCTTTCTTAATCTTGCAAGCTGCCGCTAAATTTTCCAAAAAAAAATACCAGACGTAAGTCAAGGCATACCCTGAAATTATCGTTTACCCAGACCTATCTGTTTACGGGCTGATCAGATTGCAGTTTTCAATTTAGGGAACATGAATTCCTTTGTCATGGAATTTCACTGGATTTCATCTTAGTCAGTCTGAAGAATCAGTCGATTGCAATCATTCCGCGTCTTTTGAAATTTAATAATTATGAAATGTCATTACCTAGTTTCTGGTGCCGACTGGGCGTAATTGTTGCCATCGCAGACCGTCTCATGCTGGTATGCCTCTAAATAACGTAACCACAAACTTCAGTTTCTTCAGTAATTGCATGGGTTTTTGAGGGCAGAACAGTTGACGCGGACAGTCTACATCATTGCAGAGCCCCAAACAGATATATTTCGGGCAACAGATATTGGCGAACTGAACACAAGACGAGGGGTCTTCAGTTCAACAGATACGTCAACAACCGGCCTGTTCTCAGTCTTTATTAGACGAAAATTCTCCCGAAAACCGTATCAGGAATCCCACAAGTTTAACTATCGTTGTTTTTTGTTTACTAAAATTGTGACTTTGACAAACTGCTCGGGTAAATGTGTCCATCACCGTGACATTGGAGTTATCATATAAGTTGCATTTGGCCTGCCCCGCCCACCAAAATGCGTCGTTTGTTGCACTAGAGTGCACTAGAGAGGCCACGTGACATATTTCACACCCGGCGCACTGCACACAGACTTAACTCAAATCCAATAGATGAAGCTGTCAATTCTGGGGCCTAGCGCTTTTCCATCTCAGAACAGTTTAGTCAGTTTTCTCAGCCATTGACAAACTGCCAAAACGTTTCGTGGTAACTGACACACAATTCGGGTGATCCGGACTCATCAGCTGCCTCTATCACCGGCTCTTCGTGTGAACCGAATTTTGGAAACCCTTGCTATTGTCGAGGCTGGCTAATTGACATATGCACTGTCAGAATGACAGGAATAGTCACACTGAAGAATACGTTCTTCTCAGCCGCTTTGCCAAATAGGGAGGATACTCTCCTATTCAGGATAGCATCAATCCTGCCGTATTGTTAGAGAAAGTCATCCAGCTTCGGTATTGTTGAGGGTCGTATTTAGAGCCCAGTAAGTGATCGCTCCGGTGACAAGCCATCTTCCCTGATAATTCACGAGATTTTCTGTTATGTGAGTATTCATGGTAGGAAGATGTTTATTACTGTTAGTCAATATAGCTAATAGTGTTCTTTAGAAGTGGTCTATGAAAACAGGCGTCAATCTTCAAGAACGCACGTACATCCAAATACTTCGATTTGGAACTGCTTTGCATAAAGTTGTGTGAAAATGGGCTGAAGTACTAGGAAATAGGAGTGCAGCTGACTCCCGTAAGCAATGCAGTGAGGGTGATGGAAATCTGTTGAAGCTGACCACAGATACTGGATATGCTTTGGAGCCTGTGAGTGGGTGATGTCAGACAATCTCATTACCTATCCTGGAGGTTTACGT
The DNA here is from genome assembly GCA_004794785.1 of Opisthorchis felineus. Lineage (NCBI taxonomy): Eukaryota > Metazoa > Platyhelminthes > Trematoda > Opisthorchiida > Opisthorchiidae > Opisthorchis > Opisthorchis felineus. The sequence continues at coordinate 439,760 of SJOL01008206.1, read as the reverse complement.
TTCCAGTCTCGCTTCGGCCCAAACTAGAAGAAGAACCAGGCAGGCGGGTATGAAATTCCTGCGACAAAATTTGCGGTGCTTAGGACATTTGGGTGTGTTTCGAACACATTCTTATGAGGCAGAGAAAATAATTGGGTAAAATGTCTGTCTGCCTGTCTGATGTGTTCTACTAAACCATGAAATATCTACGGAATTGGCGGCACGCCATTATCGGATTTGTTACACGAAACCGGACGTTACACATTCCGTTCACTTCCGTGGTCCATGGATATTGTTCGAAAACGCTTTTCCATACCTCGCGTGAAATGGGTGGAGAGAACGTCAACTAGAAATCAGATCACTAACAACAGTTTTCGGAAATGTTTAGTTTGGTGATGATTCTTTCAAGTTTTTTGCTTACGAAATCGATTTATTCCAAGCGAAGGTTACGTTTTGTAGATTCCTTACTTCTGCTTTCAGCCGGGTAGGGGTTTGTGCTTCCGAGGTAATCCGACTTTTAACTGCTTAGGTATAAATTATTCTTTTCTCATCAGTATTCTCCACCGGATGAGTTGAGTTGATGGCATAATGAAGGTGGATCATTCTGTAAAAGTGAAAAAGTCTGTTCTGGGAACGATAACCAATGGAAAGTACCGGTACAATGTAATATCTTGGATTTTCGTGTCAAAAACATTCTTTAATACCAAAATCGCTGAACTCAAGATAGCTTGAGGTGGTTGAGGTGCGAACTTACTGACCAGAAGGCCTTCGGTTCGAACCCCTAACTCGGCATCTCGACTTCTCTTGTTTAGGCTTTGGCAACATGGCAACAACTCAGTCCTCGTGCTTCCTCCGGGTGGCGTGGCAACTGGGCACTTTTCTGGGTCATTTTCTTGAGGCAGTCAGTCGTTCAATCGTCAACGGCTCAACAATGAGCAAAACCACGGACTAACGAAAACCCCTCAGAGTTCCCAACCAAAAAACCCACACCTCAAATACCTAAAAACCTCAAACCTGCGGATCTTAGGGTTCTGCTTTGGAGTATATGGATGGGAAGAAGATAATGGTGGTACACTGTTTACCAACACAATCGAAGGCATTGTACTTATCCACACTGAAAACTGGTTATTACGTTCATATCTTCTTACTTCTGTGGGATTCGCGATTGACTTTGTACTTTGTACTTTGTGGCGCATATATTAAGTGTGATATTCGGGATCGTAAGTACCAGCTGGTACCAACTGTCTAGCACCGATCGCTTCTGTCAGTTTTGTCTCACTTTTTTATCTACGCATCACCTGTGTCGAACACAAATATCCAACTTTTACAAACCATCAGTACTGACTACAATACATTATTGATGAGTACTGGCGTCTGCCTACTGCAGTAAACTGAACATCAGTCAATCAGTTCTAGGAAACAGACTAGCAATGGATTCCATCTTATCCTGGTTCACTGGCGCTAAGAATTTTCTATCTAGTTCGGGATTCATGAGAGGAATTCTCTCCACGGGGCTTCGAGGTGTGCTCGACAGCGTTCAACGATGTAATACATCCTATCGTTGGCTAACTGAGGTAATTAGCAACCTCCAACTGTGTCCATAGATTCCAGTTTCACAGGCGCACAGATACCCATACGTTGATCTCCAGACGAACTTGACTGTGGTGCAAATTCTCGGGCGAGTATCACACGCAACCGAGATTTCATTTTTTCTTCCGGAAGAAGTGCAAACGTTTGCACATGCCAACTGTCTGTCTGCAAGATGATGCTACCCAAAAAAGCTGTTAATTACAATGAAAATACAAAGATCTGACTTTGAAATAAAGGCATCAAGTGCGAAAGTTCTTTCCACTAATCATTTTGGTATCCGGGTCCTTAATCAGACAATTGTGTACACTTGTTGGAGGACGAACACGTTCCTTGTTGTGAATGTTACAGTAAAAACATAAATGTCTTAAGGCTGTTTCCGAAAGAGAGCACCAGGTAATCCGATTACTCGATCTGTACATATGCCATTGTCCAGAGTGTGTTAAATATCACTGTTGAAGATCCCATTTCCAAGCATGATTGTAAACAAATTCAACTACATGGGTGATCTATTTATCTAGGCCACTGATTTCCAGTAAGTCCCGGACATTCACTGGTCAGGCACACCATTGTGACCTTTTTTTACATCGAAACAGTTATTTTGAGAAGTGCAAAACCGATTTTTTTCAAAACAGGTGTAGAGAGAAATGGTTTGGAATGTTTCATTCTCGTTGGTGCTTGGTTTAGTCATCAAAGTCTGTCTGCGCTGAGATATTGAGGACAATCAGCAATGGGATTCTCGCGGACCTTCGGGAAAATTCGAAGTTACCTACACTTTGCTACGTAAACCATCAACGTGCGCGTTTGCGGAATAAACCAGCTCTATCTCTAATGCATTGTTAATGCCACTGGATTCTCAGCGCATTGCTTGCCACTAGAAGGTCCCGTAAGACTAATTGAAATTTTCCTTTTCTGAAAAGACTGGTTGTCTAGTGGGGAGACGTTTGGAGTTCCAACAGAGGCGGATGCGTTGAACGGTGAAAGGGGTTTTGATATTTATAAATCACGCACTCTCCTTTCACATCACTGTCGTTTGAGAATTCCCCGGCCATTCCTTTTAGGCTAAACGAACTGGTTGACGGTGGACGGTAGTTTCGGTTTAATTAGTATTCATCCAAATGAAAACGTGTGTTGTTCATAAAGGTCTGGAGGGCGCTGCTGGACTGGTGTTAACGCGTCTGCCAGAAATCTGTTCGACACTGTACACTGCCAATGAAGGTCGTATCAGGAGAGTAGGAATTCCATTCAGTTAAGTATATTGTGGGAACAATTTCTACGCATCACTTAAATGCTCAGAGATACGTTCTGTAGGATTCACAGACACACGGAGCATACGTGTGTTGACCTCATGATAATTCCCCCATTCATCTGCTCACTTCGCCGATGCACTTTTGACCCTCCACTTGTTTTGCTCATTTGTGCCCGCCACTCACCTTGTCGAGAAGGCCGTCTCGTCCGACACTTGCTTATCGGCATGTGTGTCTGTGCGCAGCTGACCCACTTACCCATGCGCGTTCTTGTCCCGTTTGCTGAGCCTGCCCTGACTTGTTTTCTCATGAGTTCCGTGTGATTGTACCGTCAGTGAGATTCGCGAGACTGCCGTCAGAAGGGACGACCGCAACCCACATTATTGAGCCAACATTCCGCTCGCCGTTGCTTGGTTTGCGGACGCTGACACTGCACTGTGTCGGCCAGTGACAGACTTGTGCACTTGTTGACACTACGAACGTGGACAAATGAGGTTTGTTGTATAAAGTTGCCTACCCTGACGCAATCGTACAGGCATCTTGCTGCTTCACTGGCACAGCTTCATACCAATTGGTTAGGTAGTCAACCCTGACGACTGTTAAATCTAACTTGACCTTATGATAATTCCCCCATTCATTTGCTTACTCCGCCTATGTACTTTTGATCTCCAGTTGTTTCGCTATTTCGTACCCGCCACTCACCTTGCCGCAGAGGCCATCCCTTCTGACACTTGTGTGTTGGCATGTGTGTCTGTGTATGAATGTGCGCAGCTGACCTACTTACCCATGGGCGTTCGTATCCCGTTTGCTGAGCCTGCCTTGACTTGTTCCATGTGATCGCACGGCCAATGGGAGTCACGAGACTGTCGTCGGAAGGGACGACCGCAACCCACTCTACTAAGCCATCATTCCGCTCGCCGTTGTTTGGTGTGCGGACGTTGACAATGCACTGTGCCGGTCAGTGACAGACCTGTGCACTTGTTGACGCTACGAACGTGAACAATTGAGGTTTGTTGTACATATTTGCTTACCCTTGTGTAAATAGCACCGTCGATTTTAGAACCCAACTCTTCCTTTTAATATTCGGGACTGTCGAACCTACGCGTCACTCAAGGTTCCCTATCGGGAACCTTTACAACGTGATATAAAAAATTACGTCGGGCCATTTCAGTTGGTAATCGCGGAAGTCAAATTGACCGAAACCTTGTGTGGCACGCGTTACTTGTTGTTTTGGTGGAGTAGGTTGCAATATTTTTACGTGAGTATTACAAGTGCGCCCTACTCACCTCCGTTGACCGATATCTCTGGTGGAGTCCTTCCTACTTTAAACGCTCCCTATTTGCGAAAAATACATAAATACTGGAATACTGACGGCTCGAGTGTATTTATTGGTGGATAATCAGCTTGCTTAGGGCACTGACGTTGTCCTCTCGGATACTGATGAAAAGTTTGCAAGTCACTGGTTGACCTTGGTGACATCCACCTGAACAACTCGCAGACTCAGAAGTAACTGCGAAATCCGATGTCTTGTTTTACATGAAGTCAGCGTTTGAAGCACAAATTCTGTTTTGGTCTAACGAATGTCACATTCAGGATGATTCCCTCCCAACACCCCATCAAGTCCTTCTCAGAAAAGACTGACAGGATTTAGCGAAATACACTCATTTGTTTGCGGAAGATAGGACGCACATGTAAGGTGAACATCGTCTACTCCAAACATGTGCGATAAAACTTCTCATCAGCATTCCTTCATACAACTCCCGACGCGCAAACCAACTACGGTTTACTGAATATGTACAGATACAAAGTGACTCAACCACAGTTTGGCATCAATTCCTTGCCAGAATCCGCGTAGTGCTGGATATAACGTTGGAAAAATATAGTAATTATCAAAATACAGTATACACATATATCGATATCAGCGCTCATTTCCAGACTGGGCTCTACACAGTCGCAACAACCACATGTAACTGGACGCACCCAGCGATAGGTGTCACCATGCCCAGAATTGCATTGGGACAAACGTTTATCTACGTTTAAGTTGGATTTTAGACAATTTTTGTGTTGTCATTCTCATACAGGAGCAGCCATTCAGTCGCTAATTTGACAGTGCTCTAATTGTCACACTGGATGTGTTGACACACCTGAAATGCAGCACATCATCGTTTGAGATCGTTCATGCTATTGGAGGTTTAATTACAATCACGTGTCTGCGGTCCGTCTGAGTAATGCTCAGGTCTGAGGACTGCTCAAGTATTTTTCCTCCCTACTCGTCCCGGACTTATTGCACATGTAAACATAGCAAAGTAAAATCCCGCTGGTTTCGTCCAAAGTGTCGTAGATTGGATAGGTTTTCCTGAGAACGATGAGATAATGAGAGTATTATCCTCGTAGGTTTACGCGCGCGGTTTTCAGATCTGTACGCCTCCGAATACACTGAACAATCGCTGAAGGAATATATGCCGATCCGAGCGCGGATGTTGCAGCATCCGCGCTCGCATCCGCATGTTGGAGAGCATCCGAGATTCACCGTCAATACGGAAGCAATGCTCCATGAGATTTCTCCCAAACATGTTCACTCAAGCGTGCGAAACAAGGCCTTTCTCGTGTGTCGAGATGTAGGGGCGCTTCGTTTTCATCTAGGTGTGCGAGTGTATCTATGCTTTTTTGTAGGAATGGTGGTGGTGAACTTTTACCGTCTTCCGAGTGGGTACCACTGCTCAAACATATAGAAGCCTTACGTAGGTTTGCTACTCCGAGACCCCGGTTTAGGTTGCCAAGCTACATGTTTGTGTTCACTGTCCCAAATTTTGTTTTTTTAGTGCATTACTTTATGATGCACGATGTACGATGTTGAACGAATCCATTATTAGATACATTCCAATTGTAAATTTTCCAAGTTTTCATGTGTTTTTCCAGTAGTGCCCCTCACAGGAGTGCTGACTTGTCATTTTAGTTTCTGTCCGTCTTGCGTCAGCCAGCTACTCACGTCGGACACCAAGTTCCGGAAGACAGAAGATAGCTGAATCATATCTCGGGCAATTGAAAATCTGGGACGACTCCAATGGGTTACGTTGAGACAGGTTGGTGCAAATGAGGGAAAACCCACCCTGTGCGCAGAAGGTCACTTAACCTCGCCACCTAGCCATTTCCAGTATTGTCTACGGAACTGGCGTAAAGTGCAGTTTATAGAAGCAGGACAGTTTGTTATAGAATAAATCAACTTCTGATTAGATATTTCATCATGAAAGCCGATGACATCCGTCATCGATTTGGCAAGCCACTTCGTTACAGGACTCTGATGGTCAACGGCCTTTTGCCATCATCCGACTCCGACCACCATTCGTGTAGGTGCGCTGGGTGTCATGCATGCTGGGCTTTTTGGATAGGTGCTGGGATAATGGCTGTAGTATAGGAGCACAGAGATTCACAGCAGCTCAGACGTAAACCTCAGCTGAAATAGCATTTTTACTGCCTATTATACGTCTACTAGCGTCCTCCGGCCCGATGGAGGTGGGCGAATTTAAGAAATATTTCTAAACCCATCCCGCCAGGAGGCTGACCTCGGCCGAACAATCACTAATACCTGTACCATCAATAAATACCCGATGGCTATATATAATCAACCTAAAGCATGGTTTATTTAGCCAGGCACTCTACTCTTAGCTCAAATCTGAGGATTCATGAAACAGTCCATCCTTGTTCTTCTGCCTTGCAGGTAAATAGGAAGCAATTGTAGTCCCGCGGACGACTGCTGACCGTAGGCTTATGAAACATTTGAACACTGCTGGATCACGCTGATAATCAGATCAAACATCCTGCAATACGTCTCCTTAGTTGCAGTGGGAGGGAGGAGATAAGGAATGACTGTTGTGGCCATAAGCAAAACTCAATTGGTTGATTGAGAAGATTTTCTGAAGTCTTCCAAATATACGTTTTACTAGTAACCCGATCAAGAAAAATGTTGACACTGCGACTAAAATCCTGAAGACTGCCTCTTGGGTCGTGTACATTGGGAAGCACAGGCAAAGTGTACTACTGCACCGGCAAAAATGATACGACTGGAGTTCAGAGATGACCGACGTCGAGCATGATAGCCTGAGCGTGCAAGACACGAAGACATCGTTGAAGCTCTTGGAGCCGGTGACCGAACTAGCTAGATCTGTATCGACTGTGTTCGTGCATGTTCTGGCCATCGAACTGGCCGGCCACCAACGGGTCCACACTGCTTTGGAAGATCGGTTGATAGCGTAATTTTACCGGGCCCGTCTCAGCTTCCCGAGTTTATCAGATTGCTGTTACTGCGACGGTGCTACAGGTTAAATTCCGTGACCATCGACCAGAAAACCAAATCCGACCAAAATTCTTCAGCGCCCTAATCACTTTGGTGTGCCAAGTCCGCGATGGTGCAAGAAGTGACCCTCAGTGCCTATTATCATGTGGACTGAATCAAATCGAAACATGACTACCTACATAACGCCATGCTGGTGTATTCCTGCTTTGGTTTGTTAGTTATTCAAGGCTATCCAAAACAGACATCTTTGGGTTCCGCCTTTAGGCTGTTTCTATCTATATAATTCATGCTGACGTCGCTCTCGTTTAAACAATTGTCCTCCTGTGCTGTCATTCTGGTGTGTCCACACCAGATGGGAGAAAAACTGGAGTCCAGTTTCCCTCTTATTGGAGTTTTTCAGTAGTGTACATCGTTCGTTGGGTTTGAACTCCGCACATTTGACATGCGAGTCGAACGTGGTACAATTACTCCAGCGCACGCCGGACGCATCTGAATTTTTACGTCTGAACCGGCAAACACGTTCACGCTTGACTGATGTGATTGGTTAGCCCGACGCTTCAAACGACGACCCCGTAACTGCCATGGTTGTGTCGATCGATTGGACAGCCCGTCAAGCTAGTATTTATCACTATTTATTCATAAATCTGTGATTCCGGTGCGTATTGAGTGTTGCGGACCACATCCTCCCAAAAATTCGTGCATACTGAGGGTGTCAAACGTTTAGTTGCCCCTAATTTAATTGAACACTATGCATCCGTAGCCAGATACGCTAAAATCTTCAGAACTATCCTCTCCTGTTTACCATGCAGCCGTAGCCTCCAGGGTTAACACCGGGTTGCCCATCTGGTGCACACGCTACTAGGTGCAAACAGCGTGTTGGGCTGCTTATTGCTGCGGTCATCTATCTTCCTAGCTGAATGTGACAGACAAACTGGTAAGCGTAAACGCCCACTATGTTTATAAAATCCCTAAGGAATACTTTCACAGTCTTTTCATACTAACGGAACATTAAAGCCAGCAAATAACTGTTTTCCAGGTCAGTTTATGATTTTATTTTATATTGTATTTGTAAGTAGAAGAACAGAGATAGATAATGAGAATCAAGCGAAGTACAAGGTAAGAAGACAGTCAAGCTACTGGGTTGTATCCAAGTGCCAGTGTATATTGACGCACGCACACGGTTGTCATGTTCCCAGTAGTGTCTGATCCACGAGTCCATTAGTCCAGTCTTCAAAATGTGACCCTTTGAACAAGAGAGTCCTGGTTTGCTTTGACTGTTTGAAAAGACTGAGTGCCGGAAGCCTAAAATAAAATTCTACTGATTCATCTGTTTGTCAGGTACATGAGCGTATTTATTTTGACGNGGGCGAGCACTGATGTCGCCTCTGAGTGATCCTCACTCTTACAAGGCAGGCGTTAGTGGCAATGTGCATGGATACAGATGACTTGTTGACCGATGCAGTAAGCGTCACAGATGCACCTGAAGAAGTAAACAGTCATGGATAATGTGAACACCGGTAGCTTGAGCCCGTTGTTTAACGGGATTTATTGAACAATTTAACTGGTGAACAGCGGGTCGAGAAACAAGCTTACTTTTTTTCACAGTCCTATGGTAAGGCCTTGCTTTTTTGCCTAAGATTCTGCTAGATACGCCTTTCGGGATAACAATTATCTGACAGTTTTTTGCGCAAGAGTTCTAGTATATCCTGCACAGTGTTACCTGAACACATCGTTCTATATCCGGGCCTTCTTTCAAAGGAAGAAGACTAGAGTATTTGGTGTACTGTCCACTCCAAGTCATCTTTCTGTAAAACTTGCCAAGCAATGACCCTTCTGACAGGTGATGTAGCAATATGTCGGAAAATGGCAGTCAGTCACTCTGTTCGCTCTCAATGGTGAGCTTCAATAAACACCGGGTGTCACTAAATCCTTCCGTTAAATATTATAAAGTACTGTCTATGTCAGGCAATGGTGCAAGGAAGAATGCCTTCAGTGACCAACAAGAACTAAGCGGTTACACGCTATTAACCACGAAGTTAAAAATCCTATTTGCACGCAGTTTTTTTAAAAGCGGACTTTCTCTAACGTCTGCCTGAACTTTCCTGGACATTCTATGAAGAATAAATAATAATGAACAAGCGGTTCAATTCAGTTATATCATCTCTATGCTAACCTGCCATCAAATGCGGAGGCAACGCCCTGACAATTGGCCAGGCACTACTCGCATGTGTATTCAGTAGTATACACCGTTGCGCCGGTAGTAGTGACCTAAGTCACCTATGGAATGCTGCAGACGGCGGAAATCAAACGTAAAACATTAAAAAGTCGGTTAATATGGGCCAAGTGGTGAACACACTGCCATATCGACTACCAGACTATCGAGATGGGACGTCTATGATGCACCGGACCAACAACTCATTCGGCCCACAAATGGATACACCAAGACCAAGTTTCATCTACGTAGTGAAAGTAAGACTAAATTTGGTGGGTTTTTTCTTCAAAAGTTGTTCATTACTTTCGCTGAATCACAAGGATAAGTTATCAGTACTGACATCACCCATGACTATTTGCTTCGTCGGTGACGCTTACTACGTCGGTCGGATGTCCCGTCAACTGGCCACTCATATCCGTACACATTGCCTAAAACACTTGTGTTGTAACAGCACGGTATCACTCTCAAGGGACATTAGTGCTAACCTTGTAGACATAGAATAGATACACACACCACTTTCACAGTCATATATAAAGTCGCTCAACATCCGTCCAAACATGTACGCTCATGTACTTTGCAAACAGCTGAATCAGCTGATCTTTATATTAAGCTCCGAGCACCCCGTCTTTGCAAACAGATAAGTCAGGGCAAGTCTCTCTTGTTGGACGGGTTACATCCTCAGGACTGGACAAACGGGCTACTAGATCAAATGCCTCGCATTTTATATAGAAGTATAAATAATGATAGTGACCGAAATTGCGCGTAAGTAATGATGAACCCCCTATGAAGAGAACGTATGAGGAGAGAAATCCTCCCATTAAAGAAGATAATCTTCACGGAGAATACTACGCGCGGGAAAACGCTTGACAGGCGGTCAAATGACTGAAATAAGGATAACGCTTCGCTACTCCCTTCTTTACGTAAACAGCTTATGTTGACTGAACAAAATTGTCAATCTTGTTGTTCACCTGATCAAACCTATAGGTGTGGGACAAATCATTGGTTAGAGACAAAGTCAGACACGTCGCAGTTGCGCTCTTGCATCCAAGCTGTTACTTTCAATGTATAGCTCGCCTCCCGATCTCCCACTAACACCCCTGTATTTACGCAACAATTACATCAGCTACCGCCTCCAAGGCGTAGCTATCTACCCCACCTTTCGAAATCAATGGCGAACGAAACTATGGCAGTTATGACCATTGTGCGGCAAGTGCGCGACTTCCACAGCTGATTATCATAAAGCAAGAAATTTAAGACGTACAACTGATTTCACTTGGAAAGGAACGCTGGAAGGACGAACCTGTTTATCGGACTACTGATCGGAAGTGACTTTTAGTTGGAATTTTACCATCGATAATACCCCGGTTCGATGTGCACCCACACCCACACGCAGTTTAAAATTGTTCCGCTTTGATGAATTCCGTTCTCTCAAATAAGTCGTGTTAATAAACCGACAGTGGAATTTCAGATGTCAGGATTATTGTGTGCATAGTTTAAGTATAGCGTTACCTGCCCTATATTAATCCAAATCCACCCGTTTAACCTGTAAATGGGCTTCTTGAGGTCAAAGATGGAGGCGGGGAACCCAATCATTAATCCATTGTCATAATTCCAATATCTTTTCTGACTCATTTAGTTTATACACACTGCTAACAAAATAGTTGTTAAAGGACGGGGTTAAAAGCGCTAGCATAATGAAAAAAAGACCCAACGGTTCTGGACTCACGCTTGTTCCGCAGGTCAAAATGTATCCTACATACTATTCCTTAGAATAAAGTTTCTGGCTGACCCAGTGGGTGTTCTTTTGGAATGAGGCTGATAGGAATGTGTGAGGTAAATTCCGGGGATTTCCGGTTTCCCATCCGGACGAAAAAGTCGAAGCATGAGCATCAAAACGGTTTGAAAGATTTGAAGAACTTTTAGGGGAAAAATTATGCACGAAACTTGCTTTTGATCAATGCTCAAAGTCTGCAAACGGTTTTTGCCATCAAAACTAGCCAACGTTTCGGCTGACGGTTTCTGTAAAACACTGCTCCCTCTGATTCGTATTCTCATAGACTCAGAATTTCACCGTCAATTTTTTTACAGTTTGAAATCGACTATTTGTCTTGACCGAGATAATGGACGTTGTAGCAGGTGACCAGCCCTTTATCTCAGGTGCACAGAAATTGACTGGGTGGATCATAAACCAATCAAGCAGTACGCGGTGCAAGTAAAACGGATTTCAGACACCGAATTTTCCAAAACTAGCTGGAGATAAGATTTTTCTGATCACATCCCAACCCGTTCTATGTTTTAGTCCGTCAAATCTGAGTGCACATAAGGGCTAAACATTAGTGTAGTGGGTTTTCTTGGATAGCAGATGATAAGTCTTGCCAAATGCAGATGCGCATCCACCATTCGTCTAGCTCGAGAGATAAATAACTAAAGACTGACCATGAGTCGATTCCCGTCTAATCGAAATTTTTTGATGTTGAGTCTTCTGTATGTTGAGTTTTCGCGACAGAACGAAAAACTGGGAAAATGTTTTTTTCTTGATTGTACACAATTCTGAACTCACAAATCCTTGGGCAAGTAGGGAAGCCCAACTTTTCTACCAGCGTCTGTTTTCGAGAAACGAAACATTCGGACATATTTTATCAACACTGACAAATCCTCATTCAGTTTTTACTTATACTGCATTCATGAGTCTTCCGAATTGGTGAGGTGAGCTTCAACACCATTGGGACCACCGTGGTTCGTTGTCGCAAGTACAACTCAGATGCCATTCAATTGGTGGACTAACTGAAATAATGAAGGCAGCACAAGGATCTCAATCGAATACTTGTTCTTATTCCTTAGGTATGTTTCCTCTCTTCACCTCCCGCCTAAATAGTTCTCCAAAACCCGAACGAAAAATTAGATTATTTAGCAATGGTAAGAAACAGAAGGTAGGGCGTTGACCAGATTTTAAAAAAATGGATAACGTTAAAAACCATCGATGAAAATGTCGTAAATATCGTGAGGAAAATGTCTTAAAAAGCGAGAGATTCTGACACGAAAATGTCGTGCATGAGCAAAAACTGAGTGCTCGTCTACTGGTGGAGTTCCCAGACATTTGTCTTGGATAACAGGAACACTTGATTATTTCCCTGGACGCCCTGAGTAAGCTGAATACTTAATAACGATTGATAAAGAATATTTAGTCGTTTTTGTGGATCAGTTGACTGGTAAGAGGTTAACATGGCTCTCTGCGTCCAGTTTTGATATAATAAATTCATCTTTAATCGATCATTTCCTTGTTCCCTTTCCATGCAGTAACTATGGCGGCAGGCTTTGAAAATGGTAATTTGTGGCTGGAGACCGTCTCAAGTGACATCATTGCCAACGCATAGTTTGCTGCAACACCTTCTAACATATAAACTTGTCCGATGTAGATTGCGACTCTTTGGCTTCTTAACTGGCTAGTTACCGCAAATTCAAGCGACGGTTTCATCCATCTTCGAAACCAAACCCAAAAGAAAGTGACCGAATTTGACCTCTTTGACGAAATCGCTTCTTTTAAGGCCGAACTTTCGATGGAGGTTTCCCCCTATAATTGAAGAAATCTCATGCTGGAAAGTATCTCATGAAACTCCAGGGTATCTCAAACCGTGAATTCGCCGGCTTGTAGTTTGAACACTCAACCTACTTGCCACGAGCCAACCAGCTAGTTTACCTTGGGTGCTGAGCCTCACCGAGGAATTTCCTTCGAATTCCAGATTATGTTATGTACACCACATCAATCTGGTCACTTCCACAAGTGAACGTTGCAAATACATGTTATCTTCAGTTTGGTCGAACTACACAGATTTTTAATGGTTAAAAAATACGAAAATTATAAGTGAAACGAATAGTTAAATAGCCGGAACCACTTTTGGAATGTTTCTCAGAAAAGACAAAATAGTGTAAGTGGGACAAATCTCACTGGGGTTAAATTCGGACGCCTATCTAAAACATAAATCAGAATATCCCACTGAGATACAGAAAACCAGGGATTGAACTTAAACACCCGACTGCTTAATAAAATGAAGCCTGCATGATGAATTAACCTAAAGCTTGATGTGTGGTGGATAGGTAATGTTCCACCAAACCTGGAATAAATTCACCGACCTCAAAATGGTCCAACTTGACCTCACCTCACTACGCACTGTAGAAAACACTACTGATTTAGGTGTGATACAAAGACAATCACGAGCTGGCGGTAAACAAACCACATCTGATTAAACCCTTAATTACTAGCAGAAAATCGCAAGCAAACAATTCTTCCAAGGTTGGAAGAGTTTCAATTTTTCGGAGATTTAATAAAACACTTTCTGAAAGAATGAATTGCCACCGACGTCGGCAAAACTCGCTTTTCCACATGGGCAAGAACTGATCATAAACGTCAGCACAAAACTGCGTTCATCTTTTTCTCTTTGTCATTATACTACATCCCAGTCCTTTTACTTATTTGGGCACACGGAAGAATGTTAACCCAAGTATAACATCTACCATATTCTGGTTTGCCTCCACGACACATTATACAATGGCGACGACCAGAAGACCAAGTCAAACAGATAGACGGATGACAAGGTTTGCACCTCAGTTCGTTTATGTATTTTCAATTAACTCCCAATTGTTTTTTTTTATTGGAATCAGAATATTACTTTACTCAGCGCGCAGATTCTGATAAAACCGGAGCATTTACCCACGTCGCTTGCTGAATCTCTCACCTGTCCTGGCACGTCTAATGTGGACTCGAGTTTTTCGTATTATTCTGACTCACTGTCAGTACATTCTGGGCCCTGTGGAATTCGTACGCCTCAATAGTATATACAGTGTGTAGCATGTACTGTAAAAGCACATTGCACAGGACACGGAATTTACACTCAGTTGGAGGAAAACGTCACAAACGAAAGATTTAGCTGGATTAAGTTTAGTCTCCCTGTTCCAAAGCAGACAAGTGTGCAACCGAGTGTAGGTTGCGAATGAAGTACAATGTAGGTTGAAGAAGGACGCAAGACTGACGATAATTCGAGGACTATGCACACCTGATAGGTCCGAAATAAGAAGAATCCGGTCGCGGACAATCCAGTGATTTTCACCAACTTTGTGAGTAATGTGTTCCATCACGAAGCAATCAGCTTTGGGTAGTGAATCATCACAAAACAAAACAAATCCAAAGGAATATCTGACAAAACCAAGAATCTAGATGATTAGGACGCTTCCTCACTTTTCGAAACTCGGGGTTACTCGAGTGAACTTCATTGATAATTGTAGCCACTGATCCCCCAAAACCGAAATTCTATAAAAATTTGCAATCGAACTTGTCATATGTCGAATCAAGTAACTACCGAAATGAAACGAATATTCACTAGATGGCGCAAAACGTCCTCTAACCCGGATCTTTCCTTGGCGGGACCTATCACGAGTTATCGAATCCGCAATGTCCCCAGTCTAAACTATGTGGCTTGTTTAAAAAAATCTAGAGAACGAAGGAAACTATACAGGTGTCCCAGACAAACTTGTTAATGCCTGGTGAAGCAGGGATGTATGTATACGTTTTTTTCTCAAATAGGAACATAATTACTTGGGCCGTGCTCCTGCAAAACTGAAATTTCAGTTTGAAGAGTAAAAAAGAAATAACGATTGTCACTTGTAACGTTGTTGTTCTCTGCGAACAACTAACACCATCAAACACAGCGCGAAGTTAAAACCCGGTTGTTCAAAAGTAACACGTTGTGGTTGGTTAACTTGGAGACACGGTAAAACGTTTAGTCTTCCGTGCAAGCTTCAACGATCGAATTGCAAACTGGCAACAGGATGCCGGTATCGGTGACTACTTTAGTGCAAAGTTGATGAAAAGGGTGTTTAAATATTTCAAGACTATTTCTTCATGTGATTAGGTGAGCAGGACACTGTTGGTCCCAAACTTCACAATTAAGCATTTCAACAAAAATGTGATACTCAAGCACTCATGTTTTTTCTAACTTAAACCGCCAAGTTAGTTTCTTCCGAGGTAAGAAAATGTTCACTTATCCACCCATCTTTTCTTAATAACAAATCAGCACTGTTTTTGCATTCTGAAGTCAAAATGTTTCACCTCAGTCTGTTGGAAGTTCTCCAGGGTAACCTATGGATGCGCATATACACTGAGGTCTTAGGGGAAGATCGCCGAGAAGTAATATCTGGCTATTTTGTGATAGCGATCCTCTTCAGTGAGGAGCACACCAGGCCGCAACATATGTTGTAGGCGATATCCTCTATTCAAGTCTCTCTCAAGGCCTGTTGCATTGTGCTGCGTTATCTCTAAGTGACTGCCTTGTTTGCACTTGGTAAATTCTTGAGACATTCACTTTTGTTTCGATCCATCTGTTTTCGCCTGACGCTATGGTTTTGGAAATCTACCCACATAGTTACCATGCACATTCGGGGAAGTTGCATACCAAAAGGGGTATTTATCACCAGTTTCCCCACTAAGTTTGACGGCAAGCCGGATAAGGGATTCTGCCCATTCAACCGTATTTGGCCAATTGTCGAAAAAAAAGAACCAACGGAATTTTAAAGTCAGTTCCACAAATGGCGAGTAGTTCATCCTGGCTTCCACATCATCATACATCGCTCGTTTGCATCGAAACAATGGTTAACACACTGGCTTCCTCCAAAGGTAAATTAGTATGTGAAAGTTTAATGCATGTTTCGCTTTACTACCGCAACCTGTTTTCAAGTCTGGACCTCCAAGTCGATGGTATTTCTCCGAAGCGCAGTAGATGGTAAAATAGGAGATGTATTATTGCACACAGTGACCTTTCCCCTGGGGTTGTTTTTCATGGGACAGAAGTCTACCACCTATTGAAACCTGCATGATGGAAGTTTGTAGGTCAAGTGTTTTGATGTATTAGCAGTAACGTGTGTTTATTTGCAGCTGATCAGGTGAGGGTTGACCTTGCTGTCGAGTTTGTAAACCTTTTCTCTGTATTGATAAAACGGAAACATCAAGGCTTTGCAAAACCCAGCGATCATCAGGATTTACTGTCCCACAAACGATGCATCGTTGGTAAAAATGAAATATTTGTAACAAAACATAGAAAGTGCTGAACTGCCAAGCACCTTTCCGAGGACCTTCGCACATTTTGAAAGAGATATACTATGGTAGGTCGCTGTGATAATCTTGGTTACCGGTTATGCGGAAGTCAAATGATTGTAGTTGGAGACCAATCGATAGTTTCTTGCTGCTTTTGAAGTAAAAAAACCAGCAAAGAACTCCGCATGCGCATTTCTCGAAAATATTTGTGCCTTCACAAATCAAATGGTACAAGTATATTCCCTTTGAATATCAGCTTTTCACCAAAAGTCTATGATTTGTTTGTCCGCTAGCAAACGATGGTTCGAGGGAAGACAACCCATTTTGACTCAATGATCACAGGGTATCTAAAGACCCAAGAGTACTCAAGGTTTCACAGAGTTCCTGCGCATAGCTAAATGTTGGAGCCATTACATTCTAGAAAGCTTTTTTATTAAGGAACAACGTATGGTCGTTTCTAGAGAGCACAAGATTTATACTCCATTCTGGTCAGTTGTGATGAGCGGCCAACTTAGCTATAAAGGTAGAGGCTGTAGTCGTCAAAATGTTTCTGCTCTGAAATCACAATCTGAGACGAAGGAGCCATTTTCTTCCTACATCCGGACGATCAGTTGACGAGCCTCTATCACTTACTCACTTATTAGTCAATCAATTAATATAGCTATTCACTCCATTTATTTATTTGATCATACACTAATTCAATTTGTATTTTGGCGTTTCTTGATTTGACATTCGTAAGGTGAATGCTGAAAGAGTACCATTCCATCTGGGTCCCAGCTTCCATGACGTAAGCTCTGTTGCCAGCCGAAACGATTAATAATTCAACTTGCGAGTCAAATAGACCGGAACTTGATTCATCTCCCAAGCAACGACCGTAAGCGATACGTTGTCTTTCGTAGCAATTTTGTGGTTTTTGAGCAATAGGACAATAGATAATTTGGGATGTTCTGCCAGTCAAAGAGAATGTGGCACACCCCTTTTCATAAACCGAACGGGTATGACGTTCCACCTGTATGTGAAAACACCGCGTTGTTTAGTGTGGTACGCCATGGAATCAGTGCGCAGAACTACAAACACGTTTCTGGCTGCTCACACTAAAAGGACTGTCTTGTTGATTGGCCATTGGAACTGCAACCCATGGAAACATGTTTGAATATAAAACAACAGTGAGAATAATGCCCTCAGTCTTAGCAACTTTTCTAAATAACCTGTCCAGCAGTCCGTTCATCAGATACTGACTTTACTGTCGTTTAACTGAGATCTCACCCTTCAAGTGCAGTTGACAGAAAAGCTTTGTACAGTCATCCGGGATGTTGGAAGCTATCGTCCCTCCGCATCTTACAAATCTCCAGTGGGGTTCGAACCCGCGTTAGTCCAATTCGGCCATGGATGCCTAGTCGGCGGCTTGCGTACCTGGTGCTAATTGGATACACTTACCCAGCATCTTTCGACCACCTATCATACTTTACGTTGTTTATTCCTGGAAGGCTCCGCGTCTAACGACTCCGCACAAGAGAATTCCTTGTACCATCTCGAGCTTTCTTATAAGGACCAGGAAAGCCATTCTGGCCTAATCGACTCTTAATGAAGGCAACTGTCTTTATTTAGTCAGTGGGGTAGGTTGAATGCATTTTAATTCACCCGGACGTGCAACAGTTTTAAAAGGGACGGAGAAAAATGGGTGTATTTCCTAGGGAAATCTACTCGCTTGCAAATTAAATTGATGCTAATGAGTGGTTCAAATGAACCTCGGTTTATGACATTCTTCAACTAAGCAAGCTGTTTAAAAGCTGCCTGATCTCATGGTTCCCAGGTGTCGTGGTATATATTCTTGACACAACACTGATTGGAAATAGTGTGTGGGCCTTCGAAAAGATTTCAGCAACCTGGTAAGCCATGTCTTACATGATGTTCTTCAATGCGTGTACATGCATCTCTTCACGTGGCATCGTATGAAAGGAAATAAAGTGGTACAGCAGAACTACTTGCCATCATGTTGTCTTGATGAATGTACTGAATATGGCTAACCATCGCACATCGACGTAACTTCTCTAGTTCACACACAACGGTTATCCTATATACTGTCATTTGGGAATATGCATACGGGATGAATCGATTTATGCAATTCCCATTCAACTTTGAACAAACGACAAACGTTTTTATTCCGGGTACCCTGTAAATTGCTAAGACTATCGGGGGATTATTGCTCAATGTGGTGGAATGTGTCTACTCCAGGACCCGATAGACCTTTTAGACGACTCGACAAATGCATTGATTCAGTCGCCACCTGCGCGTAGATAACCTGATCGCGGTTCACCGAGCTACTGCACTATTTCCACGTATTTATGGTAGTGAAATCTGGACATTCTTCAGCCGAAAGGTTTGGGAACTTGGTCCGTTTCATTTGCAATATCTGAAAAAAACGTCCCAATTCATGAAGAATATAAGAGGCGTAATAATGTTTCGAAATGACTCAATTGCTTCAGAGATCTCTCCACTTGCGGAAACACATTTCTCGGTGAGATCCACCTTGTGTATCACTGATACATTCACCGCAGTTCAACGAATATAAGCAGGCAGTCGATACTGAGGTAGGTCTGTTTAGCTTGCTAATGAGCTATTGATTAAAGCGTTGTCATCCTCCGGATGAAAACATCTTTGACCAAAGGATGAATGGAATGGCGATGGTTTATCCGCTTTCACTTTGGCGGCACCTCACTAAAGGGTCCCGAAGACTTTGGTCTGTCATCACTATAATGTTGCTGCATTTCTATATTAAAATATAAAGGAACTAGGGTATAACACGGGTACTCCAGTGACAGCCAAGTTAGTGGTGGCAAAGGTTGGTGCTACGTCATCAGATTTAGGCCGATATGGTGCTCGACAAACACATGACCTACCGTTCCAGTGGGTCCTTATAGGGGTCACTGGCATGCACACAGAGCCAAATTTATTTTGACGCTAACCATCTACCTCCGGCTAACTGTGTGCAGTTAATCGATCTGATTCTTTAAAAAATCTGAAGTAAAATGACAGGAATGAGACCGTGTCTTAAATAACGGCCACCCGTCAATTAGATAAGTTAAAACAAAATGTTTGTTGACCCCCGTGTAGGACAGTATGGTGGCACGGAACCTCAGCCCAGTGGTGCGACAGATAATTAGTTAAGTAGTTCGGAACTTGTGTACCCTCACTAACGGCGAGATAACTTTGTGCCTACGGTTACTAGCTCAGCGCGCCGTAACACCCCTCGCGTCCCACCTACCGCATTGCACACGGTGCAGTACGAAATAAGCATCAAAATGAACACGGTGTGTTTTGGTCACTTTCTCAATCCGAGACAGGGAAATTATAAAACTCTAGTTCAGTCCATAGACGTACTACACTACTCAGAAGGTTGCTGAAAATTCTTCGACAGCCCACGACCGGTTTCGCCCTTCTTGGGGCTCATCAGGTAGGCGAAGTTCCCGAATTCCCGCCAACCTTATCATAAACGAGAGATTCAGCTGGGTTCCAGGCGAGTCTCCCGCGAAACCAAATTTGTTTCGCTAATTTCGTGCAATTTGTTTTCAAGTAGAACATAAGGTTGTCGGAAACTCGGGGACTGCTCTTATCTTATAAGCTCCAAGAAGTGCGAAACCAATCGTGGGCTGTCAAGGAGTTTTCAGTAACCTTATGAGTAGTGCATTACGTGTATGCATGTATCGCGATATCTCGAATATCGTACCGACTAAAACATGAGGCGGCCTGGCGCAGCATATTCAGTTGCTTGGAAACATCATAAATGAGAAATTCAGCTGGGTTCCAGGTGAGTTTAAGAAAAAACAAATTTGTTTGCAAATGAGTGTATTTTGCTAATCTCTAGTTCAGTCCCCCAAAGAGGAAAACACAGAACAGACTTGTTACAACACACATATTCAATAAAGCCAATAGGCTCGTGATGGACGATCTAACCCCCACTGCTCACTTGCCTTGCAGGGAATCAGCTACTAAAAGGAAACTTTTTAAATCCCCTTAACAGTACTCTGTTATTTCTTCAAACCAAAGTTGACACACCAAAGACTCTGCTACGGATACATCTCAATTTTGAATGAGGCCGAACGAAAACTTGTATTTGGCTTTTGAAGTGACTAAAACCGACCTACGATTTCAGACGGTTTTGTTTTATTTTTACCTTCCACTGCATCTCCCACGAGGTGTCACTGAAAGCAACCAGACTGATGAATAATTCCTTCTTTGGAACACCCATAGAAATGGCGGTTTCTACACAACACTATCCGGGTAGGTTTTCTAAACCGCAAATTCTCAGCAATATAAAGCGACGATCGCTGGCATTTGCGGGGGCATAGCTTTCGGGATCTGTGTGTCAGAAATTCAACTGAAAGGGTGTGGATAATAGCGTATCCAGACAGGTTCATGATGGATAGTTCGGGGCAACGAACTACTGTCAGTTTGTGTCAATAAAACGTCCAAGTGCGGGATCGTACTGATTTGTTCCAACTCACGTGAATAATTGATAACTGAGTGGGCAGTTGTGTACTATTTAATCCAGCTTTAATGGCTGGATTGCCATCCCCATATCGGCAGTAAACTGAACATTACTGCAGGATTCCAGAATGGCCTTACAGAGAAATACTGAAAATCTGACTAGCCCAAGGATCAGCCATTATATGTTGGCACAGTTGGGCGCTGAAAAAGCGTTGTGCTAACAATTTAGCTTGCGCGTGGCATCTGTAGACTAGATTTCGTCGTATGTTTACAGTCCGTTTCGCTGATGATGTCGATCAATGTGTTGGGTTTCATATCGCTAGAAATGCGGTGCTGCCAATCTCTCCGAAATTATTTTTTTGTTCTAAACGAACTAGACCTGTTATCAGGATTCGATAACACTGAGATAGATAAAAAGCTGTTCAATATGTTCATAAGGTATTAAAATATAATTTACGAACAATTAGTTTCGACAAAATCTCTACCGGCAAGTGCAGATAAAAACCTGGTTATGACATGTAACACGTTTGTGAAAAAGCAAAGTTTAAATTCCAGTTTAGTCAAACCATTTGGTTCAGACTTGTTGGAGAGAAGAGACTGGTCTGCCTGGGCAGCAGCTGTGCTTTCAATCGACGGTTCTGACGACACAAGGAGGGATGGCGTAATTTATTAGCAGTCGCTCCGGTTGTTACAAATGCTTTTTGAAGGATGACCTTGGAGCTCCCCAGTGACACGCGATACATTCTATCGAGTCGATTAAACGAGCCACGCCTGAACTTGTCAAGTGCCTGATTTTGCAGTATTCATTACACAATGACAAATGCCCAGACACTCCCTGACACAGGCGGCGAGTCGTTCGACCCACGTCGTTTACGTCACATTCGCAATTTAAAGAACAGACAAAACAGGAAAAGTTGTGCA
>SJOL01008206.1:378242-400953 GCA_004794785.1 Opisthorchis felineus | reverse complement strand
GAATAATCGCAGTGAGCCGCCTAGCCACTCACTGACCATATCTTCTCCCCTTTTAGTAACAACCACTTGCTGAGTACCACGTTCGGCTGGCCACCTGATCAACAAGTGACATTCGACACCTGACCCAGTAGCATTTAGTTGAGGCCTTAACCGAGTTCTATTCATCAATTCCTCTTGAAATGGTTGATAGTTTCAAATCCCAGCTGGTGGTTCTGATGTAGTGTGACTACTATTTAAGTAGAATACACAATAACCGTTTCTGCTGAATGTCTCTTATGCGTTTACCAACTATGGAACTTTTATTTAATGTTGAACTCCCGAGAAAATGAGCACCGTCCATGAGAGCTCTGTCTATATCCGGAAACCTAACTGTACCGCTATTGCATGGACGCACAATAAATGTTGTGATTAATTGACCGATTAGGTTTGAACATAATTCTATCGCCCAAACTGGGTTTCACACGTTAACAGGAATTCGATGAAGCTGAAGCCCGAACCTGACCCAGTTTTACCGAAACGTACCAAACTCTCACCGGCAGATAGTGAGCTACAATCTTGATAAAATTACGTGTTCGTAATAGAAAACTATAGTAGACTCAATAGAGTTCGGTTTCACGTGTTTCCTGTAAAAATTAGCAGCTTCAAACTTATTACACCGTGTTATGCTATTCTCGGCACCAAGTAGCAAATAAAACGTGCGGGAGCAACCAGTCTCGCGTTCCTTACGGAGAAATCTTGCCTTATTTGCTCGTAAAAATACACCGGTTTAACAATAACAATCGTTTAGTTGTAACAAATTTTCGGTGCAGTACTACCATGCCGCCTGAAGAGGATTCGGAAGCTGAGATACTGTCAAAATATTGCCCAAGCCTAGACAGGAGCCGTCAAGATGACGGGTTTGGGTTCGAACCACGGTCCTTTCGGTTAGTAAACTCGCGCCTTAACCATTAAGCTCCCAGCTAGTGTTAGATAAACACTGACCACTATAGTCCTAAACAGTAGTATTAAAAGTGTATTGATTGAACCACACCGGACGTTTACTGCAGCGGTAAGCAACGCCAGCGAGAATGTAAGAAAGGTTACTAGAAATGCATTGTGACAAATTCGTCCTGCCTGAAATAAATGAGATAGTTGGACAGTATTCAGATAAGTCCGGATACCAAAATGAGTAGGACTGAACATAAATTTGTGTTCTGATGCACGTACGGTGAAGAACAGCAATGGAAATTAATCGGTTTACGCATGTACTCTCTGGAGTAGAACACATTGCATTTAGTTCCTAGTATTCTGGAGGAGAACGAAGACAGTAGAAATTCACCGACCTGTCTTAAAGTACACTAAAGTCTTAAAGTACAGTAAAATGTTAGCTGACTTCCATTGATTCATAACTAGCAGAGGCGTGCGGTAACCACCCTCAACAGCAAAAATCTTCTGGTCTCCGAAGCGAAAAGACAGTTAGCAACTCCCGACCATTCGTTGCTTGGCGATATTCATACACTTCCCCCTCTCCACGATATCCCTTTCAACCAGCGACAACTTCATTCTCATTTGGGCTTTCGTAAGTAAATAGCTAACGTAGCATTTTTCTTACCATTAATCCCAACTTATCACTAGCCGTCTACCACTAATTATGCCATGATTCAGAGAACTTGTACAATAGCTTAATAAATACGCAGGCAAGCACGGTTGCTTGTTCCAACGTGACCACACATTTTAATTCTACTCTTACAATGTGTGGCAAATAAGCTTACAAAATGCGGTCCAAACCGGTTGATGCTGTAGAGAATAGCAGCTTAGATGAATGACCCATTATTTAAATTAGATAATTACGCATACAGTCACAGATGCTCGGTGGACACAAGCATTATCCGGGAATGAACAGCTTCGCGATATTTTCCAATTCGAACAATGCTGAAACAATATCGGATCTCTTCTAGTTCCTGGTAATCTGATTTTTAGTTTTCAGAAACAACGATCAAATGAAATCAGTCTACAAGCAACGGATGAAGTCATGCCGTAAAGTCAAAAGTACCTACATTTGAAGGAACCGTTAGAGTGAAAATTGTATCAACTGAGCTCTCGGCACGCAAACCTGTAATCACGAAACATTTGCGAGTTACTGTTAGTCCAGATGCTTGATAACAGACAAGTTGTTCGCGCATTGCTGTTCGTCCTTGAATGCAAGTCACTTGACAGCTGAAGTGAAACGTCTTTTCAGTTTCGTCAATGAAAGATGAGTTATTCTTCTAGCGCCTTGAGGAGGATTGTTGGTTTGATCAGCTGACCGAGGTGGCAAAAAACGCCCAGTGGTTAGGGAGTGAATTTACTGACTGGAAGGTCCGTGTTTCGAACCCAACCCTTGTAACTGGACCACTCCTGTCTAGGCTTGGATAACCTAGCAGAATCTCAGCCCTCGTACTTCCTTTAGGTGGCATGACAGCTAGACACCGAATGGATGTTACAGCTTAACGATTATCTATCTATCCTACATTACTCTTTAACAAAAACAATCATCAAGAACACCATAACCGCTTCTTACCTCAAGCTGCTGTTTGCTTAAATGTTTGACACAAAAACTGAGTCAGAATAAAACAAAGGCTTGGAGAGATCATACCTTATAACCCCCATAAGGTTACACAGGAACTTCAAAACTCCCTTAAACATCAATTTGATGTCATGTTGGTAGTCTGTAAACAAATACGGGATTAGAGGAATTTCTTCACGTTCCTCCTGGAGCTGTAGCAGCTAGCCTCAAAAAGGCACAACCCGTGGTGAACTGTCTAAGGGTTTCAACCAGCCTTGCAAGTTATGTCGTATCAAGAGAAGTCTTTTGGTATCTTAAACATCCTTTTCACTAAAAGAATACCATAAACAAGACATTCAGCTGAGTCTGCGTCAGCACCGTCTCAACTTCATGCTCAGACTGAAGAAAATTCCGGAATAAGGCTTGCCTGCTCTGCCACCAAAATACAGCAAAATCGGTAGTGGGCTGTCCACTATTGTACCCTATACCACATACCAAGGGGGCATGCGGAAATTCTGTTTTCCGGCAAGTGTGCATTTACAACCGAATTCCAAAACAGTCATGCTGTGTTTGTAGTATTCCACGAACAACTGGGGTTGAAGTAGAACCCAAGGTTGATGGAAATTCGGGGATTTCACCTACTTGCTGAGTCTGAAGAAGAAGAAGGGTAAAACCGGTCGTGAGCTGCCGACGGGTTTCAGCAACTTTGTGAGTACTATTCTGTCAAGAACCTGTCGACGTGTCTACCTGAGAATGGACTCCTACAGGTCAAAATGGAAGCGTTCTTTCACACGTGTAAGTAAAAAACAAGACCGATGTGCTGCTGGTTTGGTTAACTTGTGCTACAAAGCTGATCGTGAGCAAACACAACACGGAAAATTGCATCGTGAGAACACTTTATTTCAGTAGAATAGAGGCATTTATCAAAAAATCGTTCCATAGCAGAACAAATAAAGCGGCAGAATGCTGCTCGGGTCAGCGATATTCACAAGTTTGCATCAGGGGAATGCCAGCTGGCCTCTGCCTGACCTGAAGACAAAACCATGCGGAATGATATGCCGCTCCCGATGATTTTGTAGACCGAATAACTGCCCACCACAACCCATGACCTTCCGGCTGTTAGTTTGAACACTCAGTTGCCCATTCGAGATCACCTCCTCAGCAGTGCGATTAAGGCAAACTTAGGATATAGTGCCGCTCATTCTTCGACCACATAAACCACATCACGTGGTCACGCATTGACTGGGTTCTGTAGTGACGACTTTTCAGATGGAAGTCTCTCTGATCTTGCAAAATGGTAATAATCATCAGTATACATCTGATAAAATTCAAAAGAGTTTCATTCCGCGACCGCCCAGCCACTAGTTTGAACAGTTAATCGTTCGGCCACGAGCGAAACTGATTGCCATTATCGGACCATCGCACTCACCCGACTTATTTCGTTTCCCTTCGATCTCTAGCGACAATTGTCAGACAACTCATTAAAATATTCTAGATAACTAATCCATCAGTCTTGTACTTTCGACTTACGTGAAACCGTTTAAAATGAAATCTTCCTTGTGCGTCATAACTCTTTACCAAAAAATTCAAGCAGTTTCATTGGAAAGTTATGACAGTGTTCCAGTAGAAGGCTCTTTCTTAAGTTGATCTTTACACGTGTTGCATGGTCGTCAAACATCAATGTTTAGTCTAAGCCGTCGGCCAATGTGATTATATGGTAATTCTGTTTTATTTTCTTTGACAATCGTAGCCATTTATTTGAGCATGTAGCATAAACGCGGGCGTTTGGGCAGTTTTCAAAGCAATCCTTTCCAGATACAGTGAAACACTCAGGGTAACAGGCGGCTGTTTTCGTTGCATGTCAGACAAACTGGTTCATCAAAGTAGGTATAGCGATCTCTGGGTCTATATTCTTCATGGGAGGTCTTCAACTATATGCCGAGCAACTTTCGGCAACGCCTAGCTATAAGTGCACCGCATTAGGGAGGTAACCGTTTGGCATGTCCCGATAGGGTATCGCGAGAAACATTTGTGTGGGAAAGTGTTAGAGATCAAAGCTGATGATTGACTTCCAAGGATTCGTGAAACGCAACAGAAGCTCGAGAGACCGACCAATGAAACCAAAGTATTAAGAATGGGTTCTCAAGAAGAGGACATTTTATGCTTAGTTAGATAAAGTATTTTGATCTGTTAAATTAAGCAGCGATTATATATATACATATATATACATATATATATATATATACATATATATATATATATTCACTGAATCATAAGGTACAAAATCCGTGTTTTCAGATCGAGGCTTTAGATTGATCGGTTTAGAATGCATAAGTGGGAACGATAAGTACTGATTGGTGGAAAAATTTAAATGTCTTGATACGTTATATTGAAATAGTATAACTCTCCACTCATTCGTTGCCTACTCCATTTGTCAGAAAACGCTATAAACCCAATAACCAAATATTTAATACCCTAGCCGATGATCGCCACCAAGAGACCTGCGCATATTTCAGACTTGGGCTGGCTTCCGAACGACAGAATTAGCACAGCTCGCCAAAATAGTTTAGGTTTACCTGCCTATTGCCGAATAGGGAACTCTGTTTTTCTGTTCCCCAAGTGTTTAACTGTTTCGCTTACTGCATTCTGTCGTTTTTTGTCACCATGCAGCGACTTGCATGTTCGTAAGCACAGTGGACTTTGGTCTTACCTTGGGCTGTCCCCCTTTTGAAATCATCCACTGGCTTTGCTCAGTAATTGGGAAACCAGCCTCATACCGGTTCCGCTTGCCATCACTTTTCCATGTAAGTTGATAGCTGTTCCTCTACAAGCAACAAATGTTTCCCAGATGGCATTTGTCATCAGTTAATTATTGTTTGCAAGTAACCCGTGGCCGTTTGTCACTGTTTCCGTGACACTCCTCAATTATGTTGCACGTCTATTTGGAGGTGTGAGGCAGGTGACAAGGAATCTGCTTTTCCGTCTATGGTGCCTTCATACAGAAGTGCATTTTCCCGTTTTTATTGAGGCACACGATCATGATATTGAGAAATCCCAAAAAACCGATTATATGCAAGACAAATAATACAATCAATTAGGTATGAAACGGAGCTTCTGTGGCGAGCAAGCCTTGATAAAAAATCTTGGACACATTATACGTGAACTTTTCCTGGGAGTATCACAATCCCATAGCAGGGACTTGGTCATCAGCTGTTAGAAAGGATTATTTATTACCCGTGTCGGTTCATTTAGATGCGGAACACAATGGCTTGGACACGTGTACTTTATGGACAGATCCATTAGGCTGTTTAAGAAGATATGCCGATAAAACTGCAGTTCCAAGAGTGGATGTTAAAATATAATTTACATTCCAGCGTTTATTGAATAGTAGAAGAAATATAGCCGCGAGATCACATATGCATTTAATTATAGTATGTTTCTCTCTGGTAGATTGCTACATGCGCTGGAATCAGATTCTCCCCTGCGCCACTGTATGTCTATTTTGTTCAGTGTTTTTTCAGTGAACACGGCTATGGATCCCACATTTATAGCAGATGTTTTAATTCTCGAATGTGGGATGTGTGAAAAACTGACCATCGGCTGGAAAGCGGTGTTAGTGGCAACTAACGCGACTGCACGGTCAATTCTGATTGGACGGTTGCGTGACAGTTCACCGCATCCAATGGGCCAATCAGACTAGTCGTTTGGATGATTGGTACAACAGGGCGGACGTTACAAGTCTCCTTGCAGCCGATGCATTTCTCTCACAGAATTTAACCGGATGACTAAAGTGATGAGTAGCGCACTTGTCTTTGCCCATTCTATCTTTCGTCAATGTTGGATATAAACCATATAGGAGAGTAGGCCTTGTTTTGAACGACAGGTCTTTCTATGTCAAAACAATGTCATTTTCATCAACCATCAAGCTGAGGCATTTACACAATCTGTGTTTGGCACTTTTATTGTTTCTCTGGATGAGTAATTCCGCAATGGCCGATTTGAGCAATTCCCCAAATCCCACAGGAACATTACTCAAAGGCCCCTTAAATCAGTCTGTCCTAATTGGACGAACGGCAATATTCCAATGCCGAATACTTGATCGTCATCTCTACGGAATTACTCCCGATGAATTAGGTCAGAGTTTCAACAAACAACTTACCGTACAATGGATAATAGATGGTTTTGGAGTTACTAATGAAACGCTGAAGTCAGTTTATGGATCTCGATACGACATGCCAGGACCTGCTGATCAGGGTGAGTTATATTTTGCCATTTTTGCGGAGTGTAGAATGGTTTCTGCAGGCCTTGACAGGAAACAACGTCAAATGTTATTTTTTCAACGCATGATATAGTGATGTACGCTTCCGAAAAAAAACCCTCAAGTAGTCCTTCATGGTTGTTAGCCATAGCTTACTAAGCCCTCACAAAAAGATAATTTTCCGCCACCTTGAGCAAACATATGCATAGGGAACCATGTGGGTACATGGCTTAGTCCCTATTTCATCTTCGGCAACGTAAGTTGTCAATGCAATTAGGACAAGTTGTATGCAATAAATTTATGTGCAACTGCTTACCTCAGCTATCAGCCAGACTAAATCAGGTTTAATTAGGGTGGTTCGTTAGCTGTACTTATCACATTCAGTGTTCTTGGGGATGGCTCGAACATTGGCGTATCTATTATGATGAATCAGCATTTTCGAGAATCTTTAGGTTGACATGTAGATGAAACTTTTGTTTGAAGAATTCAAAGACAGTCAGCTAATTCGCTGAATATAAGAGATTCTGTGTGAGACATTCCCTAATCAAGAGATTACATACTTATCAAATTCCGTATACTACTGTTGAAACAATGTCCCCCGCAAAGCTCACAAACCGACTGCTTTATTGATACATTACCCCCCAAGACAAACACCGAATGAGTACCCGGTTCTCTCTATCATCCTTGTTGACAGCGACTCAAGCAGGTATAAGCACCATATAGTAGTATTGTCAAGACGTGTCAGAAAATCGATTACTGGATAAGTTGAGCAGACATCCACTTTAAAGCACCATCTTCTTTAGTCCACCAAAGAGGGATGACAGAGGAGCATGTCAAAACGACCTCGTCTAGTGGATCTCTAATCGTTATTAACACCATTATACACATATAACAATATTTTCTATAACTATTGTGGGTGGGACATTACATGTGATGCATCATGCATTACTTTAATATTTATCATGGAAATGCATCTCATACTAATCTCCCCGATTGGCCCAGTTTGTAATGTGCTTCTCAGACGATGCGCAATAAATTTCTTGATTCGCCGGTAAAAAAACGCGTTCAAAGCCAATAATATTCACAAAATAATCTCAACATATTGCGAGGATTCGAAGGATGCCGTCCGCCTCTTCGTAAAGAATTATCTGTGTCAAACAAATCTCTTGGGAGCGTGGAATTCGAGCTTGTGTCTTGATAATGGTTGAACACAAAACTGGCCAGTTAATTGCAAATGTGATCAACTTCCACTTGAACAAAACGGCGGCACAATCATTTCCCGTTGTTGGAATGCTGTGCCCCAAATCATCACTGTATCCCAGACAAATAATTTATCCTGGCAAAAATGAGAAAAGGGTGGGAATGTCTTAAATGTCCATTCACTATTAGCGAAAGTTGAAAATCATGGGGCCCGACGAATAATTGGGAAAATGCCGTTACACATTTTCAGTGAAATATTGGTCATGACCACTTATAAGTAATTGCGCACTTCATACAAAATCCGTCCTGTTTTGCTGCGCATAGTTTAACTGAAGTGGCTAATAACAGTTTCCACTAAGATTCTTCAAGACACGCTGTTCTCACAACATCTATGACAAAAAACATTCAAATGAAAGCCTATTCATTGTTTCTCCACGAGGCAGTTTCCACCGGTTAAATTTTAAGTGTTTGCACTATCAATTGTTCCGTTTGCAAAGTATGAATTCCACCGTCTTTTCGTTTTCCTGAGCATGTGCAACAAATCAATTTTCCCACGCCTCCTACCAGCTTAGTCGCTGCTGGACAACTCAGTTTACGGTCACCGCGTTGCAACGGGTAACTTTGCCAACCAATTTCTTATTAGCCAAAGATGTTAATCCTTCATGTGAGCAAAATTCACTGAGAGTGAACATCAGTATTATTTACGCCGACTTCCTTCACCAAATAGAAGATTCTCCCTCAGTTTTTTCCATTTAAAACACTAATTGTCATCACGAAGTTTTCTGATTGGTCAGTACGCGGCCTACTCAAGCCTGTGTGGAAACAACGGTCCCACTAATGTACAACGGAATGGTACTTCTTAATCTATCGATGATCATAACACTGCTAGAGTGAGTTCATAAATATCATCTACTATACTAGACAAAACGAACTACCCATAAAATCTGTAGAAAAAATAACAGTTTCGTCCTTTTTGATGTTCATTCCAAAACTGTGTTCTGTTTGGGGAGCAAACGGTGTGCGACACTCATTTGTAAATTGTTTTGGTGATATGCAAAACCACAGTATACGTCCATCATACCACCAAATAAAGGGGCCCAAGTGCACGTTAATCAGACGTGGACTCTTTCCTTTTTCCGGACTTACATCGGCAACAACGAACGACATTTCTGGATTATCTCGATGGGTGGGTTGAAATTCGTGCATTGCAACAGGGATATCGATCAATTTCCAGGTCTGGTGAATAAACTTCACTGTCCATCCAATCAATTTTAATCGATCAAGTGACAAATCAGTTAATCAATTGGTATCAGTGACCTACTTTGTGAATTTCTGTTCTAAGTTGGCTCGAAAAACAAGCTTAGGCGCACAAGCTGGATCACCAAAATCACCGGCTGAACAAATGCAGACAATAATGGGCACAATTTTCTTGTTATAAAACCGCGTTCACAGTCGTTAAAAGTTGAACATTTATTGTTGTTCTTTTAATGCGCTGGTCTGCGGCTGCATTTTCAGTCAGCCAGTCAGTTTGTCGTTGACCCGACTGAGTTTACACGCTAGTGTTTTTACATGTCATTGCCGGCACATAGACGGTCCACTTCTACATAGTTTCCTGTTAGCACATTGCCGGCGATCACGGTCACCC
Source organism: Opisthorchis felineus (assembly GCA_004794785.1). Classification (NCBI taxonomy): domain Eukaryota; kingdom Metazoa; phylum Platyhelminthes; class Trematoda; order Opisthorchiida; family Opisthorchiidae; genus Opisthorchis; species Opisthorchis felineus. The sequence goes on along the minus strand of SJOL01008206.1, from coordinate 391,326 downwards.
TTTGCTCGATTGGGGTGTACGGACTTAAGTGCCGACCTTTTCTAAACCGTCCCTCTTCGGGGGAATGCAGCCCCGATGAATTCATAAATATGGACATCCTGATCGCCTGAAGAAAAACCCTCACGGCCTAAACAATCAAGTCACAGATGACAGCATGACTTCATCTCCAGGCTGCCTTGTACTACCAATTCTCGTAGCACGGAAAGTCACTCTTCTTCCTCTGGCCGCTTTCCTTTGGCATGGTTGAAAGTGAGGAACTGTGTTCCAGCCAGTGCAGCTCGCAAGATCACTACAGTCGGGAAAGCCCATCACCACGACAAGGTGACAGCTTTAAGTCAGGCGGCTGCATCTTGGTTCTCGTTGTTCTTTAAAGATGCATGGCGTGGGTGGGTAGTCTGATTTTCAGTATGCACGAGAAACTTTACTACACTGAACAAACAGCCGTGGCAGAATGTAATGCAAAGGTGATCCACGAACATCAATAACGCCCGGAAATATCAAGTGCTCAGCCCTGGGGAACTTCGGACGGGTGTGGTTGCTAGACTTGTGCAAATGGCCTAAACAGTTTTGCCGTCATTGTGACTTATTCGTTGGCATGTTGATGGTTGATCAGGTGGTCTTTGATCGGGACGCCGAGCTTTGTAAATGGTCCCGTGATGATTGATAGGTTACACTACTAGAATGGAAGCATTTTGGATTTGTGGAGGAAGTGTAGGTGTTGTAGTATCCGGCCTGATCGGCAGATGACAGTATCCTAAAGACGAACTGTTTTGTGCATGCAGCGCTTGAAGCTGCTGAGAATGTATCGAAAGCATACCAGTTGTGTGAGAAAAACGTATCCACTCGACAGCGCATTGATGGCGTCTCCTCGATAGTTTTCGAGATGTATACAAGCCAATTTCGGTGATCTGATCGACGGCCACCTGATCAACCACCAATGTTTCGATACAATGTCTGGTGAAGTTATCGTCACAAATGTGTTGTGTATGCGAATGACAATCACACTGCAGTACATTGGTGTGCCTGAAATCAACATGGTGCCCTTTGACTACCCTAGGTGGCACCATGTCCGAGTGGCACTCCAAACCGTTGGGTATTCATGGGAGCTTAGTTCGTGCTTTCAGACGTGCACCTAGTTGTCTCGATGCTTGGTCAACTGAGTCGCGCCTACAATATGAAAATTTGTTCTCCTGAACTTGGCTTTGGTGTTCGCCCCCTGAAATTGTACCTTTGCTCCTACCCAGATGTTTTTGAATGGTATTGTCCGCAAGAATGACCCGCGCAGCCTACCCTGAGTAGCCTCATATTTGGCAGTATTTTGTGGAACAACCGAGTCGGAAGCTCGAGCAACTTTTTTTCGGATTTTATGTTTCATTGCCAAAAGTGTGGCGTAGGAAAACAGTTGCGGTTGACCGTTCTGATGAAAAAAGTGGCCAGACAGGCTAAGTTTTAGGGCATGCACCAAAACAGCAACAACTTGGAACCAGTTACATAAGATTAAGATGCTGAATCGCACCTGTCAAGGCTCACATATTGTTAAAAAACAAATGTGTGGTTGCACGTCCAATCTTCTGAGGCAAAAACCAGTCGCTTTGGTGAACACTCATTTTTGCGCCGCAACCAGAACACGGTTCGTTTTATTCATCTAAAGACTCGACTGAATGTAATGTATTACTTCAAAAAAGGCAGCCCAAATCTCAATGTTTATATGAGAAGTTACTCTGCCTCAGTCCGATGTTGGTTCCTGAAATCCTAATTTTAATCGGTGCGTTTGTTAACTTCCTGAGGTTAGTGGAAAACATTGCTATGAAAATCGCTATTCTCCCCTAATCTTCCCTTAGTTGCGACGACGATCTCTACGCTAATTATTATCTGTTTCGCTGGTTGAAACTTAGAATCGTGTCCATTTATTTCGGTCAAGAGGTGCAATTCTGTTGCAGGAAGTAGTAAGATGATGCTACCGAAAACATCTATCTTGTCTTCGTCATTTAGGCTGGTGTAGGCCACTTGTAGTCGTCTGACGAGCAAACGATTAATGCTCAGGTCACTTTGATCGTGCAGACTGAATCGATAAACCACACACGTGATTTGATTGGGTAAAATCGAAATAGCTGAAAACAGTAATGGTACGCACGATGCTATTATGCCCATGTTGTGTTTTGTTTTAACCAAGATCAACTCTATCCTATCTCGCGATCATCAAGTCCACTTAAGATCAGCAGGGTTGCGTGGTACTCACAGACTGTGACGATTAACTTAATGAACTCATAGAAGTATCATACAATACTGCATAGCATTCAGAATCATTAGTGTAGCCATGACATGGACACAGTGATGAAAAAACGATTCATTCAGCCCCATAAGGACTCTGCATGATTGCACACCATGATAGCTTTCTGTTTCACCTTCAGTTCTTCAGTTGTTGCGTCTGAAAAAGACGTAGACATCAGTGAACCAAACATGTGATCAGATCTAACCCAACAACAGCATCTAAGATAAATAAACGGGTTAACTCTACCCATATGGGTAGTAATTGGAACCGAGTTATGTGATATCAGTGTTAATAGTGAAATTACCCCAAACCCGACAAACACTTGCCCCCAAAAATCCCACTTTCGTGTTTGGCAGACAGACTTTAGTCAGTGTCGAATATTTAGGTGTTGAGACTACTAGCCGGGAGGTTGCAGATGCGTAGCTCCATGGAATTTCGTGAAATGCGCAATCCTGAATATTTACCATAGGAATGAAACAGCGTTACAGTTCTCCTCTGATTTTCAGCATAAATTCGCCTTACTCAGGGGAAGAAATCTCAGTTGAAGCTATATTAGACCTTAGTTCCTGTCAGGTCTTGGTAGTACTTATGGAAGGATCAATGAACGTAACGGTAGGCTTGAAAGTTTTCCGGATGTCATCTAATTCAACTAGGTTGAAACATACTACTTACCCGTTTTCATATTTGACATTACGCGAAGGGATCCCGTCCTGAATCGTAGTTGATAATGTTTTGGAATCCCGTACATGAGCTGACTTAATATCCGGGCAGAAAGCACACCACTGTACTCCCGTCTTTTGACTGATCTAAGCCAATTTTAGCGCAAGGGTCACCGGTACTTTCGTCACGGGGAAAAACAATCGAACGTGAGTATTCCTGTGTTGTTCAAACTTAAAAAAAATAACGCTTAGGAATCAAGGATCTTATTTTGTACTTCGCATAAGGAAGCTCTACAATGTCAGCGGTTCCTCTTATGTGACATCGTGTTGATATCGGTCCCTTGTATGCACAAGGCCGAAAAACTTAGCGAACAAATAAGAGTATATGTGAATACACAAACCTTGTTCAGAGGAAGGTGTCACTGTATCCTCCCTCAAAAACACGTGAGGTTTATAGGTGGCCAGTTCACAGGAGAATGGAAGGCATATTATTCTCATTTAATAAAAGTATAATATGTATACATATATTATATAATAATTATTGTATCGCCCTATATTTTCAATTTTATTTTATTTTGCTGACCTTTTGTGGTTTTGGCTCACAGCTCTTTAGGCTTGTGAAAGATGCGGTCAGTCTCATGCAACTCTTCTGCAAGTTCTCCTCTAGGAAAATGTCCAGAGTTTGATCTTTCTAAGCGATTGAATGCACATTATCGCCGATCACCACGCATTACCACACAAAATGGCAAATCTCCGCTAGAGCAGCAAACACCGAAAGGTAATCATTTCTGCTATTTTGGAGGAAACTGCAACGTACTTTCATCTGTCATTGATAAAATTTACGCCGGTAAAATTGCTTCTAAACTACAACGAAGCCATGACTAAGCTATGACTAATGAACAGGCCCTTCCATGGAAGTAACACTTAGAATCACCTAGATCGTGTAGAAGAAACCTCCTCGTACCTGCTGCGGATGAAATCTGTTAAGCCACCATGTATTTTAGTCGAGTAGCAACCCATAGATCATGCAATCACTTGGCATTTGTGCAGTATTCGATTCGAGGTGTTTTTGAGGTTTCATCTGCTCGGCCGTCGCGAGTAGTCTGTTCCTCGTTTCCAACATTTTTTTTACCAAGGAACCAGCGGCTTCCTAACGAATTCCCAAGAGAACCGTTTTTCGGTCTCGCTGATTTAGTTCCCATCCACCTGCTACCTACTCTCACGCCTCTGACAATCACCCTAAGTTGAATTATACATATAAAATATCCATCATCCTATACAGACAGGATATCCCGCTACTGAAAGTCTCTTGAGATGCATAATAAGACTTGCGCACCTCCAGGGAGAAGATATTGCACCAGTAAAATCGCCCTAAATTGTGTTATCCCTAATGACGATTTGCTTACGTGCACACACACGGACATTTCTACAGTTTTTGCGCATCTAATCTCAATAATTCACAGATAATTGGCAATAGTCTTGGCGAGAAAATAAGCTTTTGAAATTTGAAAAGTTCGGTAGAGGACTGACATCTTTACCGTTACCGGTTGACCATACGATGTTTGGAAGCACCATATACGTTGATGTTCCCGCAGAAAAAACATATCCAGACGAAATTTTTTAATGTTTCACGGCCCTTAATAAAACCCTTCAGTCGCCCAAAGATCTTAGTGTCAGCAAGCAAAAACCGGGTCAGGAGACAATATTACGTCAGTGAGACTGTCATGTAATTTTCATATTCCACCAAGGATCCCCGGAATATTGATCAAACATATGACGAGTGGAAGTAAACATGCGGTGACGAAGTAGGACGAATGCGGTTACCCAGCCCAGATAATACACGCACATTGTGGACAACCTGGTATAGTCGTGAGTAAGATAAAAACTGTTGAAAATTCCTTCAAGTTGGTTATTAAAGTTTACAGAGTAACTTCGATAGTCCGCTTTAAAAGTCACTCCTGCTGAGGGATGAGAATATCCTACTGAAAGATGTGGCAGTTCTTGGCATGCGAAAATCAATTATTGTAAGATGTTAACTGTATTGCCTACTATCTCAGGTTTTGTGGAAACACGTTTCTGTACCGTAGTAAATCAGTATCAATCCATTGAGACACGTGACCAGTGCGTGCTTTCCAATTGCCCGATCCAGTCGCGTCCATTCTGACTGAATTGCATGTGCCCCCTACTAAGTGATTACATAATCCATATGGGTCTAAAAGTTGGCCCGTTTTCTTTTGTTGTGCGACAATTCTTGTTACCCATGATGCATTTAATGGTTTTACGCCCTTAGAATAGCAGAATGTCATGCCTGTCTGCCCCTGATAAGATCAGTGTCAAACCCACGACAAACAAATACGTTTCTGTACAACGGCCATTTGATGTTATGTTTATTCCCAACAATAAGCGACCGATACATTACCGGAGAATGAAAAGTTTACCTCTAACAGGAGTATATTTAGTGTCTATTCGCAGATTTTGAAAACATCGAGCGACAAAATAGTCGGAAGGCCCGGGATTTCTACACTATGTTAATCTGGACAGATTCGATTGTGTGACTTGTCGTTGGTAGGTGGCAACTCCTATCACACAGTTGACCTAAGAATACACAAAATTATAACCTTTACCAGTCGGAGTAAAAATGCCAAGAACCGATAAAAGCCGGGAGTTTTCGAGTGCAACTATCGGCCGTTTCGCGTCAAATCCTTTATAAATTGGTTTTTATTAATCCAGCGAGTAAGTAGCTGATATGATCAGTTTCTGGAGTCTTGAAATCTGTTTTGTAGTTACGAATGTTCCCGTGTTTGTACATTCTCAGTCGGGCCGAAATCAAAAATGCATGCTGACTAGGTCAGTAATCCTCAAGAAGGAATAAACTCAGTTCGTGAGTAGCCGGCAGGCCTAGGTCGCCCTGATTCTTTTGTTCCATGGTATAAAAAGGACTATTCCGATAAGCTTCGGTAACAGGTCACTCACTATACCAAGTTTGCCCGATTTTTGGGCAATTTGAGCAATCATACAAGGCCGAGTCTGCTAAAACTGATCATTTCTCTCTTATTGAGCAGTGTGCTGGTTCACTCGGTGGCTAGCGATATAGCTCCATTACTAACACCCACCTCACAGGAGATTTAGACCAGGGTATAACCCAGTGAATATGAAGCCAGTTGACATCATTTTTAGTCTTTGAATACTGTGGTTCAAAGTGCTTGACGCTGTGTACTTTTGTAAACGCAGCACGTGTCTTCACCAGCACCACGCACTTCTGTGTACATCCACAAAATGGAAAGTCTGATATTGTTGTTTAACGTTAAGGGTGGACAGCAGAATGGTGTACTGCTTCTTTTACGCGTCTCAAACATCAAGCAGTGGGTTTAATGTCCACTGAGGGTTCCGGGCTGGCTGAATTGCAGTGTCCTTAGCTGAATTCAGATTCTTAATTTTTCCAAAACAGTCAGTGTTCAAAGATGAAACTAAAACTGGGTTGGTAGCTGCAATCAAACACGAATTTACAACGGCCCAGGCACAGCCTATTAAGGTGATTTGTAAACATTTTGAGGCGGGATAGTTTACAACTGCCGCCGAGACTTCTCTATGTAGTCATCCTATACTTCTATCGCACCCTTGTCCCACTTTTCGGCATTTTTATGCTAACTGATCAAACGACTACTTTTATTCATTCTTGGGTGACTTTTTCGGCGAGAGTTGTCATCCTCGTTGAAGGCTGGAGGTTCTGTGATTTTCCTGCGCACAGTATGTAAACAATACTGACTTCTGAACTAGGCGTAACACATTACTTATAAGATTACTGAAAACGTTTCGACAGTTCTTCGTTGACCTTGTAAGCATAATGCAGTATCAATACAGTATTCTGCGGTTTCACAAATATTGTGCCAGCTGAATCATGGGGCGGTCTTTTTGTAACAAATTCAGTTGAAGAACAGGATAAGCGAGAAATTCGGTTTAGTCCCCCATTAACACCAAGGTAATCTGCAAAAGACTTTATTCCATAAAAATTTTATCATAATTTTAAAGGCATTTTGCTTCCCATGACACCTGCTTGGACGTGCATTGACGCAAGCAAAAATTCTCTCGCTTTCTGACATCACTCCTCAATGTAATCTGTGTTCGTTCAAAACCCATCTATTGTAAAAACATGCTAATTGTTTGCCTGAATTTTGAGCAGCCCGATTTTCATTACTGTGTTGCTCTAACGCTTCCTCCACCTAGTGAGTTAAACTGGAATTGGTTTTCAAATCTAGTCGACCGCGTTACGCACTGTTTGATTTGTGAGATCTAGTGTTCGTCATGATTTTAAGGAGGATTTGAAGTACTTAAGCTAGCTGTTGTAAATTTGCGGGAAACCTGGTTAAGTGACAGGTGTGATATGGACACCCTGGGAGACTTTAAGACGTGAAGCTTGCAAGGATCACAATGTTGCAAGCCGGACAACTATGGACAAGTAAAAAGCGCTCTTTCAACTTTTACAAAACACAACGCTCGGAACCAATAATAACGTAAGATTGGGAAGTCAAGGTTGGAAAGCATCTTGATGTAATATATCACTACAAACTGCTAATTTGCGGTAGAAATACTAAACGTTGTTCTTTTTACATAGAAATCAAGCGTGATACTACTCTCATTTAACTTAATACCACCACTTATTTGATGCAATACTACTCGTATTCGTTGAACAACGTTTACACGAATGTGAAATTTATTGGAGGTGCACAAGCAGTCTCTTAGTGTCATTCAAAATGGCACAGTGGTTGAAAAAATTTGTGTAAAATTATCGTGCATCACTTAGAACCTCCTGTCTTTTTAGATTTGTTTAGTGTGCCTCTATCTTTGTGCCTGAAATAGGAAGTAACATCTCGAAACAATTTTGGCCAACTAGGCATGACTAAAGTATTGTGGGAACTAACAAGCCACTGAATGTTGGTGTCGACCTTCTACCAGAATCGTAAAAACACTGATGATGACCATGGCAATTGGCATAGTATGACATCATGTACGGATTATGCGCTCGGATAATTTCTTCCGAACATGGCAAGCGCCCACGATCAGTTTATCATTCGCTATCACCAGCAGGCACGGTTGTAATGACCGGGGTCAAATCACCTACTCTAGCGGGTTTGGTAAAACGAGTGTGCGAAGGACAGATAATTTGCTAAGGTGAGGAAATCCGCCATGTATGAAATTCGGTAGACTGCTGGATTATCAACGCTCACTCACCGCTGCAGTTAGTGCGAGATGACCAAAGCGCGCTGGTGACGACGACGCTCGGATTATTATTATATACTCGGATATTAACACATGAAAGTATGAAACACATATTCCAAGCTTTGGCGGGAACCAGACTGTGGTCGAAAGAGTTTATACGTCTGTAGATGAGCGAGGAACCGTGTCATTCGTAGTGTCTGCAGTTGCCCACAAACAAGATTGCGCTGATGTGTCCGCGGCTTTATGTAACGTTTACAGAACAGTAATTGAACTAAAACCTACCTGGTGGTCAAACAAAATCGAGAAATTAATTGACTTACTCTGTATGCATACAGCACATACGAAAATCCATATAGTTCCAAAACGATTCTTCTGGGGTTGATACGTTTATAAAATACGTAACCCTTGGTTGGAATGAGAAGACTTTAGATGATAAACTTGTTTTCGATGCTCAAACATCGGCAACTTTTCTTATCTGACTAGTTGCGTTTCAAACCGCAAACATATGCCACAAATCACTGGAGAATCGCTCCCAAACCGTTCTGACCAAGCTGGTGTCAGATATAGAACAAGCAATGGACGTGAAGTGAGTTTGGAAATTTTTCTTAAAGTTAAACGCAAAACAAGTGGAAACTTGTTGCAGGAGTGCCCCTGTTCAGTGGATGACTATGCATCTAAATACTGTATTATCTATGACTGGATGGCATTTCACTGAAAGCGTACAGCGCTTCAGGTTTTTCTGCGGAAAGTTTGTTATCCCATTGTACATCGCATATTAGCACAGAGGGAAAATATGCCACCCATGGTCAGTAGAATCCTAACACCTCCGGTATGCGGCTGTGCTTTTTGCGGGCAATTTGTCAAGCGTACATTTTGCATCAGCTTGCCCACACTGGAATTCGCCCCAGTTGTTTATGACTAACGTTTAATGAAATTGAGGTAAGAGGTCGAAAAGGACACAGTTACACGTAGCATTAGTGGACTGGTTGTTCGGTAATTTATGCAACACAAGGATCTTCGTGCGGCTGTTTTCCAAGAGGTGTTAAGTGCCCTACGATACTAAGATACTCGTATCTAACCATTATTTCCGGGAACCAAGAAAGTAAATAAGGTCATAGGAAGCCTAACACATTTTTGGTTTGAATGGTACGACAGCGAACGACGCTTTGTGCAGAATAGTTTATTATACAACGAGTTATGTTTCTAGCTGTTGTGGCAATTTGGTCTCCCGAAAACAACCGATTTGCGCAGTAATAATCATAGGAAGGTTATCATCTGTTTTCGTTAATCGTTCAGCGACTCATCCTTCACATGAGCTTTGTCGAGTACAATATGTGGAGCCAGAAGTCCGTATAGCCTCTGTATGCCAGCCCAGTAGACAAAAATTCATATCGTTATGGGTTCTGAATAGAGGAAACTGGGTGGATCCTCCGGTTGAAAGTACAATCAGTGTTTTACTGTAACATAAAGTTAGCAGACCCAAAATCTTGAGTAGCAGCTCTATGTATTGAGTCTGCTTCACGGTGTGTTTGACACATGCGAGAAAGCCATGACTAGGAGTAGACTTTTCAAGTCAAGAATTGCCCGTATGCTGGAAACAAACACGGAAATACCAACAAAAAAATCTATGCAGTAGATAAAATATGAGAGCTTGGGTCATATCAGTGGAATCGTATTATGCGCAACGAAAGGTACAGGGATAACTATAATCAATGAGCTTTGTTCCAGGGGGGAGTTCTAAGCTCTGAACGCTCTCCCTTAGGAATCAACATGTGATTGTCGGCTTACTTTACTATAGTAAACTTGTGTCAACGGACTGGAAGTCATCCGTGAATCGACGCGTTACAATAAGCGGGACGTATTCAGTATGACCGGAATGGAATTCTGATGTCAGCTACCAGAGGTCCGTCTTCACTTATTACCAGAAAGGCACATTTACCCAAAAAGATGTCCAGAGTAAACTGATGATAATACCGGTGAACTGCAACTGCTCTTTGCTTTTGAACGAGAATATCCAGTTCCAGACCAGTTCCCCTATTTTCAATGTCCCTAGAGGGTGTGGTGGTTGCTTTAACGTTGGTGGCTTGCCTTGAAAGAGATGAGTCGCAAATTGTTATCTTCGGAGCTCTTTGGCTTAACCAAGATCTACTCACTGGTGCCAACTGAGTTGAAGCAAGCGTGTAAAAATTGTGGGCTCAACCGTGTGTTTTGCTGTGGAAAAGCAATAGAGAAGCGGCTCTTAATCGGAAGGATACGAAGGCCATTGGTGAAGAAATCCTTGGGAAAAAAACAGACGTAAACGTAAAAAAAAAGCAATCAATCTACGCATCAGTATCAGACAGCCACCCTAGCGTATTGTGAAATCGGAGGCACCTTTTGTGGTGAACGTTATCTGAAGTTTAACTGCTTACGTACTATTTTCATGTGTCTAGATGGATGGTTCTTCATTCTAGTTCTGCAAAGTCCATATGAACGCTTGGCATCCTAATCGGATTTTCCAGTCAACAATGGTCAAACATTGAACACTTGAGCGGAGTAGAAATCTAGAGACGCATTGCGTGGAGCCAAATGTAGCGCTGCGGGCAACACATTGGCGGCGACGTGAATCTGAGGGTATAATATAGGTAGGCGAAAGTGCAGGGGTCGCCAGCAAGTCATCAGCCGATGCGACGCGCGCGGAATTCTCCATTCCAAATATGAAGATAATTTGGGATGGTTTACAATGTTGTCTTGCGCGGTTTCGACATGTGTTCGCTTTACGTCAATTCCTCCACGGCCCTTTCCTGGGACTGTTTACTTTCGGCTGTAATTTTATTCTTCCCCAACCTGCAATACTGCCAGATTCACGATGAACAACACAGTCGTTGTCAAAGCGAATGTGCACTAATGGGATGTATATCTTAAGTTGCACCCGGTCTCGACTGTTCTGCCTTGTTTAGATTATCTTAACAAGAAAAATCTTTGCGTTATTTGTCCTGGAACCTGGCAAGTGTTATTTGGCTGACATCTACTTTTAGCGGCAAGCCTTCCTTTTTCTTAGACAATAGAAAATGTTAACATGTTTAGGATGGGAAATGTTGGTTATTCCAAAAAAAATATTTGGTGAATGTAGGTCATACGGACGAGACCGGGAAACATTTTCGTGTGATCAGTCGTCTGAGGATTTTTATGAAATGTGGTTCACTCGAGTTTGTTTCTCACAAAAGTACTGCCCCAACCTGCTGTGGTTGCGAGGTGGCTGAGACCATCAGTGAACATCAACGATGTACTTAGAATTAGGATGAACTTTTCAGGAACATCTAGCAAAAATGAGAACAGAGACAGTGCAAGACCCACTACAGTATAACTGTTTGATATTTTAGATAAAAAATGGATACTTACTGATTCACTTGTAGGTGGTTGCGGAACACGCTGGATTCACATCTGCTTCATGCTTGTTTGAGTTATCCGACTACTATTCTGGCGCAGTTATTCCGGTGAGTCTGCGCCAACTGGATGCAGCACTGGACTCTTATTAAGACTGCTCAGAAGTTTTGTGGTGTCAACTCCTTACACCAGAAACCCGAGGTGAGCATGTTAGCACCCCTCCACCACGCTGGACGCACGTCCGAACAGGCGAACGTTTGAGCAGTGTGGTTGGTTTGCCTAACACCTCTAACGATGACCGAGAAGTTGCCTATCTGTGTCGACCAACTGATACGCCCGTCAGGCCTTATCAGTCAGGTGCCCCAGGGGCAGACGAAACCTTTTTGAGTAATTGTGGGATTTGTAGAAGTTACATCGATTATATCTCTAAATTCTGATAGAACGGCCCTACATCCTACTGCAAGACTGCAGGGCTGAAGACGTCTTCCTGTCCCTTGCGAGGGCAGAATTGTGGTTTCTTCAGGCAACCAGTGTTCAGTCATCACCTAATATTCTCACTTTGTGACGATTTGGCAATATTTTCATTTCAACGGTGAGTTTCCGAATTGGTCCTACGCTACCTGAGCTACCAACATTTTCCTCTATAGTTTCCGAATTTTCTGACAGCATATCAGCACTGGGGTTACTACTGATAACTTTCGAAGTTTACCACCGCACTTGGTTCATTTTGTTGCATGAAGTTACTCCGGTAATCGCCAACTGTCTACCCTCTCACAAGAGGTATCTGTTTAGTCTTCGTAAAGTCAATGCATCTCAGGCAGTCCTCTTCTGTGGTCCGGTAAACCTGAAAATACCAGTGAATAAGACAGATTGACTACAACGTTTCTAATCTCGTGGGATCACCCAGGAAAAATATCTGAGGATTTTTTCTGAGTTGGGCATTTTGATGTAAACCTGAACATTGTAACTAAACTAGCTCAAATCCTGTCCGTCCTTGTCAGAGGGAGCAATCGAAGTTGTTTTCGGTCACGCCAAGCAGCTGCTTGTAGTGGTGGAAACAGATCCTTATCAGTACTACACTGCGATAATCTTTGCGTGTTTGACAGCTTGCGTTTCCGACCTGTTCGCATTAAACCCAAAGGCAGTGCAAATGGTTGTAAATCCTGTATGTTGTTTTACATGAATGTACAAAATTTGTCCCATCATTCTGAACAGTTATCTTAGGTGAAAAATCCACTTATCCGTTGGACAGACTACTTCACGAATGAGATCACCTCGGCTGACCCCTTGAACTTCAGTTCGGTAGAAGAGACAAGAAAAGACTATTTTCCGCTCAGTCGCTTGAAATGGTATCTGTGAAGGTGATGTCTGTAATTAGTTTTGTCCTTCCAGAGTCGCGTCATTTCAAACTAAAAGATCAACCATCATTTATATGCACTTTCCACTCAGACGAATTTTATCAAAGTGTTCACGTGCTACAATGAATTTATTCATTCACTAAGTTGCCAAAACAAATAATTTCACAGTTCCCCAAATAATCGATCAAGTGGAACACGAATCAGTGCACAAC